>CM059012.1:30352517-30686551 GCA_030272315.1 Paspalum vaginatum
GATGCTCTCCACGTGGCAAGTAGTCCAATCCGCGATCTGCCCCTGGTTTTGAAGTCAAAAACCGGGAAACTTTAGGAAGTCTCCGCCTGGGCCGGATTTGGCCCATCTTCTCTATCTTGGCGAGTCGTGGCCCCACTCACCAAGGCTTGGGTAGCTTGGGTGACGGTTTTGAGCCGAAGTCGCCAAAGCCTCCCTCACATGGCTTTGCGCCACGCATTCGGATTGGAGCACCGTGGTGGCGCCCGGCATCCCCTGTCCATCGGGGCCGCCTCGCAGTCCTTTGGAGGACTTACTCCTGGCGTCGTCGTGCCGCTCCTCTGTATACCGAACTCCCATGGCCGACAGACGCCGAGTGTGCCTCCAGTCCTTCGGAGGACTTCCCTCTACCTCCAGTCCATTGGAGGGCCTCCTGTCCATCGGAGGTCTTGTGCCCAAGTCCTTTTGGGTCTTGCTACTGTTGACAATCATTCATCACTCCAGACACAATGGAGTCGGTCCATTGGCTCTCAGTGGTAGGGTTGGGGTGTGGGGCTGATGGCTAGAAGTCAGGTCCAAACATTGCAACGCAGGGGCGCTCTCTATGGTGCGGTGGTGCCCACGCGATGGCAGCTCTGGTGGAGGGGAAAGGCGACGGTGAGGTGCTCAGGTGGTAAAGTTGGGGGCACTGAAGCTAGCTCTCGCTTGAATTGAGTAGAGAGGTAGAGAGGGGGTGAATTTGGGTGGCGGAGATTGGCGGGGGTGGGCTCACTGCAGAAATGGCACGCCGGAGGGGGAGAGTGGGCTGCGGCTAGACGCGTTTGAGACGGTCGAGGGTCAGTGGAGTGGAGCGTTGATGGCGTTGGCTTGTATAGCCGGTGGAAGAGAGGTGGCCGGGGTGAGGGGCAACCCAGTGCGGCGATGCGAAGTGCACTTGGCGTAGCGGTGCGCCTGGGGCCGCGGTCGGCGCGGTGATGCGGCGGTGCGATGTGGCAGTGCCGGGGCGCACCACGACGGGGACCGGCGCGGCGCCGTCAGGGTCTGGCAGGCCGGGGTCCAGGCGCAGTGACATGGTGGGCGGCGCACTCCTGTATGAGGAGAGGGATAGGGCCGACGCGATGCAGGGTGGCGGGGCTTGGTGCGGTGCACGGCGCGGAGACGGCCAGGGCACTGCGGCGGGTTCAGGTGTGGTGCAGCGTAATGCCGGCGCTGGGGTGCGGCAGGATGGTGGGTCAAGGTGCGATGGCGCTGGCGCATCGCGCAGTGCGCGTTGGCTAGAGGAGGAGTACAAGGGGGAAGGGGGAAGACTGACAGGCGGGGCCTGCCTATCGGGGGGTGTGGTGCGTGGGCCCGAGGTTGCAGTGAAGAAGGGAGGCGGCAGGCGGCCTTGGGCCGGTTGGTGGCCCAGGCGAGGGCGGAATAGGAGATGGGGTGAGGAAGGACCGGCCCACGCTTACGCCGACAAAGGGCGGCTACGGAGATCCAAGAGCCGGCGGGGAGGCTTCCTTGAGGTCCTGTGATGGTGGAACAGAAGTCACTTTTGCTAGGAAAGGTTCACCGCGGTAGAATTTTGGGTGGCGGCGGAGCTCACCTCCTAAGCTTTGTCGATGGAATTGGTGGCGGTTGGAGCGCTAGGGCGTGGGTCGGCAGCTGTGTGGTCAAAAGGGGTCAGCGGCGGGGAACGAAGACTCCTTTATACGGTCACGGCGAGCGATTTCGAGTCGGGTTTAGGAGAGCTTGGTGGCATGGTCGTCTGAGGACCGGTTCAGCTCGGACTCGAGCCTATGTCAACCCCACATGGAGTTCATGTTGAGCACGCGTCGCGGTGGAGTGAGGAAACTAGCGAGAGGGCCTCGGGTATCGGCAGGTTGGCGGCTCGGGCCACAAGCCAGAGAGAGAGCGCGTGTGAGGATCACGGCCGAGGGAAGAAGAGGTAAATGACGAGCGGGACCCATTCATCAACTGCTCAGGGATGCGGGGAGGGGGGAACAGGCCTGGCTAGCAGTGCCGCTAGCTCGCCCAAAACAGAGGGGGCGAGCGGGCTGAGGGAAAGGGGAGGCTGGCTGGTTGGGCTAGTTGGGCTGCCGGCTCGACTGGGCTGCTTCCTCTCTTTTATCTTTATCATCTCTCTCCCCTTTTCTTAAAGAGCCAAAACCAAAACTGAATTTAAGATTTAGATAAATCTGAATTTTCAGAACCGAAGATCACACAGACAATAAAATATGCACTAGCATGAATGCACAAACATGGTTGAGCTATGATAAATTTAATTACTTGTTCACTAAAATAAATCATGACATGCAAGGCTAGGCATAAAAACCTTAGAAAATTAAATAAAGCATATTGAATTTATTGAAAACTGCTAAAAGTAAACTTCAAGGTGTGGTGCAGCGTAATGCCGGCGTTGGGGTGCGGCAGGACGGCGGGTCAAGGCGTGGTGGCGCTGGCGCATCACGCAGTGCCCGTTGGCCAGAGGAGGAGGACAAGGGGGAAGGAGGGACACTGACAGGCGGGGCCTGCGTGTCAGGGGGCGTGGTGCGTGGGCCCGAGGTGGCAGTGAAGAAGGGAAGCAGAAGGCGGCCTTGGGCCGGTTGGTGGCCGAGGCGAGGGGGGAATAGGAGATGGGCTGAGGAAGGTGAGGGGAAAGGGAATTAGGTAGGCCGAGGGGTGGCTGGCGGCCCAACAGAGGAAGGAGGGTTTTTCTTTTTCTAATTTGGATTCTGAATTTGAATTTGGATAGGAATTTGTAGGGATTCCCGTGGAGGAAATTTTGGGGAATATTTTGCAGGGAGATAATTTGGAGATTTTGTTGAGCTCGTATTAATACACCCAAAGAAACAACCATGGTTTTCGGAAAGTTGATTTTGAATTAGGGAGGGACTTAATTAATTAACAAAAGGACATGTGTTCACACAGCACCTAGCACAACGTAACCATATGCATTCCCAAAAGATAAACATCAGGATAAATGTAGCTAAGGTAATATCCTTATAGGCAGCCAAAATTAAATGCACATACAGAGACTAAAAGGAGTTATTGGGTGTTGTTTATGTTATACTTGCCTTCTTCAAAGTTTACTTGCTGCTGCTCAGAGGCTTCGAGAGGTTTTTCTTCAAACTCAATAGGCGGATCAACGTCTATGCACGATCATACGAGATCACACGAGCATCCATATAGTCACACATGCAAGCAAACAAATGCAACGGATAAGAAACAGTACATCATTACATAAAAACAGACCCTAAAACAAGTTCAAAATTACTCTACGCATCGCTACGATCATATGAGCACAAAAATCATCGAAAACAGATTTAAAATGGTGAAGATATAGCCTTTTAAACACTGAAAGGATCAAAATGTAAATACTTTTCGAAAATCAGGGGCTAAAAAGGGTAGAAACAGGGCCTGGCTTCTATAGCTATGGACTGCGGATTAATTTGGCCAAACACCAGGGGCTTTCTTGGAAATGGACGGCGGCGAACTGGCGCTGACCGGAGTTGATCGGTCACCGGAGCTTGTGGGCGGTCAGATCAAGATCGGATGGCCTAAAATAGAGAGAGAGGGAGGCTGAGGGCGGCGACCACCGAACGTGGCGGCGCACCACCAGAATGCGGCAGTCTGGCCTCAGGATGGGGCTAGGAACCACTAGGGCTAGCCCAAGAGGAAGAGAAGGGCCTCGCGATACTTACCAGGGGCTCGGGGGCAGCGGAAAGGGAACAGAGATGACCGATGACGTGCCAGTGCGGGCGGCGGCGACCGGCCCAGGCTTACAGCGACAAAGGGCAGCTACGGAGCTCCAAGAGCTGGCGGGGAGGCTTCCTTGAGGTCCTGTGATGGTGGAACAGAAGTCAATTTTGCCGAGAAAGGTTCACCGTGGCAGAATTTTGGGCGGCGGCGGAGCTCACCTCGTGAGCTTTGTCGATGGAATTGGTGGCGATTGGAGCGCTAGGGCGTCGGTCGGCGGCTGTGGGGTCAAAAGCGGTCAGCGGCGGGGATCGGAGACTCCTTTATACGGTCACAGTGAGTGAGTTCGAGTCGGTTTCAGGAAATCTTGGTGGCATAGTCGTCTGAGGACCGGTTCAGCTCGGACTCGAGCCTATGTCGACCCCACATGGAGTTCACGTTGAGCACGTATCGCGGTGGAGTGAGGAAATTAGCGAGCGGGCCTCGGGTGTCAGCGGCTTGGCGGCTCGGGCCACCGGCCAGAGAGAGAGCGCGCATGAGGATTTTGTCCGAGGGAAGAAGAGGGAAATGACGAGCGGGACCCATTCATCAACTGCTCAGGGGTGCGGGGAGGGGGGAACTGGCCTGGCTAGCTGTGCCGCTGGCCGACCCAAAACAGAGGGGGCGAACAGGCTGAGAAAAAGGGGAGGCTGGCCGGTTGGGCTAGATAGGCTACCGGCTCGACTGGGCTGCTTCCTCTCTTTTATCTTTGTCTTTTCTCTCCCCTTTTCTTTAAGAGCCAAAACCAAAACTGAATTTAAGATGTAGATAAATCTGAATTTTCAGAACTGAAGATCACACAGACAATAAAATATGCACCAGCATAAATGCACAAACATGGTTGAGCTATGATGAATTTAATTACTTGTTCACTAAAATAAATCATGACATGCAAGGCTAGGCATAAAAACCTTAGAAAATTAAATAAAGCATATTGAATTTATTGAAAACTGCTGAAAGTAAAATTCAAGGTGTTACACAGCACATCTGCGGGCAGAGGCTGCGGAGAAGGACCGCAAGAACGTGAAGCTATGGGACCTTCATCGTCTTCATCATGTTATTTGTGCCCAATGGCGTCATCAAATTCTATGGTGAGTACAGAGAGAGAGAGGGAGAGTGGGACGTGGGGGCAGGGGTGAACAGGCCTGAATAGCTGGGCCACTGGCCGGCCCAAAACAGAGGGGGCGAGCGGGCTGAGGGAAAGGGGAGGCTGGCCGGTTGGGCTGCCGGCTCGACTGGGCTACTTCCTCTCTTTTATCTTTTTCTTTTCTCTCCTTGTTTCTTAAAGAGCCGAAACCAAAAGTGAATTTAAGATTCAGATAAATCTGAATTTTCAGAACTGAAGATCACACATACAATAAAATATGCACCGGTTTGAATGCACAAACATGGTTGATCTACGATGAATTTAATCACTTGTTTACTAAAATAAATCATGACATGCAAGGCTAGGCATAAAAACCTTAGAAAATTAAATAAAGCATAATGAATTTATTGAAAACTGCTGAAAGTAAAATTCACGGTGTTACAAACCTACCCCCTTAACAAGAATCTCGCCCGGAGATTCACATGGGCTGGTTAGCAAAGAGAATGGGGTATGCTTCCTTTAATTCATCCTCTCGTTCCTATGTTGCCTCTGCCTCTGTATGGTGACTCCACTGCACACGGCACATCTTTGTCCTCTTATTCCCGGTAACACTTTCTGATGTGTCTAGAATTTTCATAGGATGCTCCGTGTAAGTCAAATCTTCTTGTACATCTAATCCCTCTAATGGTGTTTGCTCCTCAGGCACTCTCAAGCACTTCTTCAACTGAAAGACATGGAACACATCATGCACACCTGACAAACTAGGAGGCAACTCCAGGCGGTAAGCTACCTCACCCTTCCTTTTCAATATTTTAAACGTCCCGATGTATCTTGGTGCTAGCTTCCCTTTCATATTGAATCTGTGGACCCCCCTCATCGGTGACACCTTCAAGTACACATGGTCATCCACTTTGAAAGTCAGATCCTTTCTGCGAACATCAGCATAGCTTCTTTGTTTGGATTGAGCGATTCTCAAATTCTCCTGGACAGTTCGCACTTGTTGTTCAACATACTGGATTATGTCAGGCCCAAATACTTGCTTCTCACTAGTCTGATTCCAAAACAATGGAGTTCTACATCTCTTGCCGTATAGTGCTTCAAACGGTGATTTCTTCAGACTTGCTTGATACCTATTATTATAGGAAAACTCAGAATACGGCAAGCTCTTGTCCCAACTAGTACCATACTGTATTGCACATGCCCGCAACAAATTCTCAAGTATCTGATTTGTCCGTTCTGTCTACTTGTCTATCTGCGGATGATAGGTTGTGCTAAACCTAAGCTTCATGTCCAAAGAATCATGCAACTCCTCCCAAAAGCGAGAAGTAAACTGTGAATCTCTGTCAGATATGATCCTTTTGGGCACGCCATGCATGCACACAATTCTAAAAATATACAACTCTGCCAATTTTTCACCGGAATAAGTAGTGTTAACTGGTATGAAGTGAGCTACCTTTGTCAGACGATCCACTACTACCCATATTGAATATAACCTTTCTGTGTCAGAGGTAAACCCACAATGAAGTCCATAGTGATTTCTTTCCACTTCCACTCTGGAAACTTTAATGGCTGCAATAAACCTGCGGGTCTCTGATGCTCAGCCTCCACATGCTAGTAGGTATCACAAAAAGCCATGTACTCGGCCACTGCACGCTTCATCCCATACCACCAAAATCTCTCCTTCAGGTCATAATACATCTTCGTGCTTCCAGGATGGATAGAATAAGCTGTATCAAGTGCCTCACTCAAAATCAACTTCCTGATGATGTCTACATCCGGCACGCAGATCCGATTCTTGTACCATAGAGTTCACTGTTCATCTTCCCTGAAGTGGGGTGCCTTGCCCACTTTAAGGAACTCACGAATCTCCTGGAATTTCTCATCGTTCTTCTAGTGTTTCCTTATTTCCTGTTCCAATGTAGGCTCTTCTTCAAACGCTCCTGCTGTAGTGTGGTGTAGGAAACCCAGACTCAAACTTTCAAACTTTTCACATAATTCTCGTGGCGTCTGGAAACCCAAAGCCATGTTAGCATAACTCTTCCAACTCAAAGCATCTGCCACAACATTAGCCTTGCCAGGATGATAGTGAATCTCCATATCATAATCCTTAATTAATTCTAGCCATCTTAGCTGCCGCATATTCAACTCATTCTGGGTGAAGATATATTTGAGGCTCTTGTTATCAGTATAAATCTCACAACGTTGCCAAAACAGATAGTGTCTCTAGATTTTTAAAGCATACACGACTGCTACAAGTTCTAGGTCATATGTTGGATAATTCAACTCTTGCTTGCGTAGTTGCCATGAAGCACTGGCCACTACCTTTCCCTCCTGCATCAGAACACATCCTAGACCTTCCCTCGATGCATCACAATACACTATGAATTTCTTATGTTGGTCAGGCAAAATCAATACTGGTGCCATAGTCAGCCTTTTTTCCAACTCATTAAAGGCAACCTGTCGGGCATCTGTCCATTTAAATTCGGCATCCTTCTCGAGCCGAGTAGTCATTGGTTTTGCAATTTTAGAAAAATTCTCGATGAATCTCCGGTAATAGCCGGCTAAACCTAGAAATCCACGAACCTCCTTTGGTGTCTGCGGCGCCTTCCAATCCAACACATCGCTGACCTTTTTTGGATCTACTGCAATTCCACCCTTAGAGATGATGTGACCAAAGAAAGGCACTTTGTCAATCCAGAATTCACATTTGCTCAGCTTGGTGTATAACTTGTGTTCCCTCAATCTCTGAAGAACTAGCCTCAAGTGTTCGTCATGTTCTGTTTCTGTCTTGGAGTAAATCAAAATGTCATCAGTGAAAATCACCACGAACTTATCTAGATAATCCATAAACACCTTGTTCATCAGATGCATAAAGTAGGCGGGAGCATTAGTTAGACCAAAACACATTACTGTATACTCATACAAGCCGTATTTATTGGTGAAGGCAGTCTTAGGAATATCTGAGGGATGGATTTTTAATTGATGATAACCAGACCTCAAGTCAATTTTGGAGAAAACACAAGCACCTTGGAGTTGATCAAAGAAGTCATCAATGCGGGGAAGCAGGTACTTGTTCTTAATGCTTACTTTATTCAGAGCTCGGTAATCCACACACATTCGCTTGATGTGCGTATTTTTCTTCTCAACAAGAACTGGGAAAGCCCAAGGAGAAGAACTAGGATGAATATATCCCTTAGCTAGTAACTCATCTATATTCTTTTCAACCTCATCTTGTTCTACTGGTGCCATCCTATATTGTCTCATTGCTATGGGGGTAGTGCCAGGTAAAAGCTCTACTGAAAACTCAATAGCCCAGTCAGGTGGCATACCTAGCAATTCATCTGGAAAAACAACCGGATAATCACACACACCTGAATACCGTATGTAGGCCTAGCTTCCATATGATGTAAATACCCAGAAGTACTTGATGCACTAATCTCTACTTTCTGACCATCTGACGTTGTTAAGTGAACTGTCCAACTAGCACAATCAATTTTGACTCCCCAATTGGTAAGGGTCTCTATACCCAAAATAATATCAATACCCATAGAGTTTATAACTATCAACTTGGTACTGAATTCTACCCCCCCCTTATTTTTATACCCACTCTAGAACAAATGGAACTGGTGTTTATCTTTCCACCCGGTGATGCAACTACCATGGGTCTTTTCATAGGACTTATAGGTATGTTGTGTTGTTTAGCATATGATCTTGTAATGAAAGAATGCGTAGCACCAGTATCAAAAAGTACTGTAGCAGGATTGTAGTTGACTGTGAACGCACCGAGAATGACATTGGGAGCTTCAACTGCAGCCATCATGTGGTTCACCTTGCCCTGCCATGGAGCCTTTGTCTGCTACTTCCCGTTGGGGCGCCCCTACTGCTGTTGCTGTGGGGGGTTCAGCCTGACGCACTGCTGGTTGGATTGCGGCTTCTGAGGGCAATTGTTGGCGTAGTGCCCATTCTCGCCACACTTGAAGCAGTTGCGAACCACTGGAACAGTTGCCTGATTAGGGGTAGGAGAGTTGGATGGCCCCTATCGGATAGCTGGGTAGGTAGAACGTTGATTCTAATTCTGATATCGCTGACCCTGAGACACCTGCTGCTGTGGCTAGCACTGCTGATAGCCCTACTGCTGAGTGTACTATTGCTGCTGTGGGTAACGGGGACGGGTGTTGCTGTTGGAGGGAGCAGGGTTGAGCTTTCTTTTCTTCTCATCAATCTCCTTGCGCTTTTGCTCGGTGAGTGAAGCACGATCCACCAGGTGATTAAAGTTGTTGAAGGTGTTGTTCATTAGCTGCAACTAGATGTTGTCATTAAGGCCCTCCCAGAAGTGCTCCTACTTGTTAGTGTCCTCTGCAACTTCTGTAGGAGCATAACGGGCAAGCTGTAGGAACTTGTCACGGTACTCTGTCACTGTCATGTTCCCCTATTTTAGAGAGAGGAACTCCTTCTTCTTCATCTTCATTATGCCTGTAGGCACATGGTGACTCCTGAACCCCTTAGAGAACTGACCCCAGGTGAGACGTTCTGTGTCTTGCTGTCTATAGGATTACCACCAATCCAAAGCAGCACCACGAAACTATCCTGCGGCATACTAGACCCTCTCTTAATCATTGCACTGCACAATGTCCAGCTGCTGCTCCACTGCATGGAGCCAGTCGTCAGCCTGTAGCGGGTTAGCAGAATGGGAGAAAGTAGGTGGGTGTCCCTTCAGAAAGTCCTCACGTCTGTCCCTCTGCTATTGAGGTGGGTTGGCATGAGCTTGCTGCAAGGCCTAAACAGTGTTGTTGACCATTGCCATCAGCTGCATCTGAAGTTGATAGAATTGTTCTGCAGTCAACTGTGGTCGGTTGGGCAGGTGCTAGCCATTAGCCTCGGTTCCTAGTGTTAACCATCTGTTTGCAGAAGTTGATACATCAGTAAATAGTTTTTGCACATATCTAAGATGATAAGCATAACTGACAGATAAAGTAGAGAGGACAATAGAGTAGATGGATGCATATAACCCAACTATCTAACTTTATTAATTAATTTAATCTTCAAAGTTTTTTATATTGTGGACATTCCCCACAGCTAGACTAGCACTCAACCAAAGAACCAAATCAAGCATAATTCACCATGACAAGCATCCACACACCAAACTTTAACTTAGTTTAACACACCAGACATAACTCAACTCAAAACGACCAGACAAGACACACTAACGATATAATATAAAGGCAGCCTAATGCCCACTAGGGAGGATCCTAGTAGAACCATCCAGGTTTCCTGAACAAGTTCTCTTGCGGGGAGGTGACTGGGCAGGATCCACTATTGGCACATTGGGATTGGAGCCTGGCACTCCGTCCTGTAGAGCATGGAGCTCGAACACCTCCTTGTCCCGGCGATGAAGCTCGTCGGCGGTTTTGTCGAGGAGGGAGCAATTGGGAGCCATGTACTCGAGAAGGATCTCTAGTAGCGGGGTAGCTCTTGAAGTTATGTCCTACCCTATCACCTTGGATCGGCGATGTGGAAGGTGGCAATAATCAAATTGGTGAAGGTAGTGGCGGAAGTCGTGGTAGAGCCTGACATGCAGCATCTTCAATGGCGAATTCGATCGCGTCATGGGCTTCTATGCACTGGTGTTGATGCACCATGGTTCCTCCTCCGTGGTTGGGGTTGGGCTTCAAGATCTTTGTGCAGGCAATGCACATATGGCTGGCAACATGATGTAGACCCTCCCGGCACTCGTACGTGATGTTGTAGGTGGAGAAGTCTAGATAGTCGATGCACTTGTGTAGAAGCGTGGGAAACTTCAGATTGGCACCATCATGTTCATGGTCCTTGTCCATCCAGGCAGGGACCATCTTTGTCTCTCTAGCAGGACCAACAGGGATGTTGACGTAGAATGGCCACTCAGGAATCTCAAGCGGTGGCAGTGGAGCATCGTCGTCGTTTAAGCTGATGTAGTAGACACTCTCCTCTAGGTCTTCCTCATCTGAGTCATCACTCAGGACGATCACCTCGTGAGCCGGTGGAGGTGGTGGTTGCACCTCCTGGTGTACGGGAGGCTACTGCTGGGGCGCTTGTTCCTCAAGTTGGGGCTTAGGTTGCTGCTGCGGCAGAGATGCAGAAGAATGCTGCGGAGTGGGCGGCGCGATGGGGTGAAGGCTGCGCCTGGTCACCCTCGGCATCTTCTACAGAGACGACAGAAGGGGTTAAGAGCAGGTCTATATGAAAAAAGGAATAAACAAAAACTTTTCAACATAGGGTGAGCAATTAATCAATAGAATAAAATAAAGACAAAGCTTAAAAAAATCAGCAGGCAAGACAAGAAGAAGTGAAATCCTTAAACACGACCAATTCTATCTAGGCTTTCGTCCTACAGTCAACGTGGCTCTGATATCAAATTTGTCACACCCGGTTTCCAACGAACAAAACCGTGCAAAAATATATGCGCCAGGATCAAGTCTTGCATATACATGACAAATTATAAGGTACCATAGACACATGTCAAAGATAAAAACGTGAAAAAACATTTAATACCTTTGTTACACAGTGACATGATGTCTTTAACATAGAGTTATAACGTTGTGGAAGCGTAAAACATGAAAGATAACTAGGGCGCCGCAGGGACGTCGACTAGTGAACGAAACACCTAATATTTGTCGTAGTCTTGCACATTATCTTCAGCGTCTCCATCAACTGAGCAGCGGTTGGATTTTTCCCTCCAACAAGGAATAAATATAAAGAAGCAAGCATGAATACAGCAACTCATACTCAACAAATATAACATAAACCATAAGGCTCTAAGGTTAACTGACAGACTGCATGAGCTTTTAATTAAACAAAATTTAATCAAGCCTGATCACTATTGTTGGTTAAAGAAACCATTAACCCAAAGATATTGCATAAAGAATTAAACAATATTAAACAGATATAACCATTACCATAACCAAAACCAAGGTAACCCACTAATCACTGGGAAGGGTCTGGGCCGCTCATAACCGTGAGCATGACTGACATGTCAGTTTTCCACTCTCGAGAGGTGCCGCATCTTTACCCTACGCTAGGGATTCATCACACACCTTAGGTGAGATAACTAGCATGCACACTACAAAGCCTTTACAAAGATATAACCGCTAAGGATTCAGGGTCGCAATGGTGGTGTCCGCCTCACAAAGGGAGAAGCACAAACATCATGTAAAGCACACTCAACCTAAGGCAGTGCAGCGACCACAGAAGCTCACCTCCCCTCTTACTCCGTAGGTAAGTTACAACAAACTAAAACAATCTAATTAATCAGTTAATTCTGTCCCATTCGAGCCTTGTGGTAGCACTATTGTCCTAGGGGGTCACTTTGTGAACCGGTCCTTAATAGAGAACCCGCAAAAGCACAGAAGCACATTGCTCAGGCTCCCTAAACCATGTTGCTAAAAAGCATATTATTAAAATGGACATGAACCGTTTAATGGTCAAGCCCAACAATTAAATTGCATAGAACCATTAGTCAAAATTAATTAACAAAAGGACATGTGTTCACGCAGCACCTAGCACAACATAACCACATGCATTCCCAAAAGGTAAACATCAGGATAAATGTAGCTAAGGTAATATCCTTATAGGCAGCCAAAATTAAATGCACATACAGAGATTAAAAGGAGTTATTGGGTATTGTTTATGTTATACTTGCCTTCTTCAAAGTTTACTTGCTTCTGCTCAAAGGCTTCGGGAGGTTGTTCTTCAAACTCAATAGGCGGATCAACGTCTACGCACGATCATACGAGATCACACGAGCATCCATATAGTCACACATGCAAGCAAACAAATGCAACGGAAAAGAAATAGTACATCATTACATAAAAACAGAACCTAAAACAAGTTTAAAATTATTCTACGCATCGCTACGATCATATGAGCACAAAAATCGTCGAAAACGGATTTAAAACGGTGAAGATATAGCCTTTTAAACACTGAAAGGATCTAAATGTAAATAGCTATAGATAGCCCCTCACCGTACTATCTGGTATGCCCAGTACATGGGTTGTCATGGCCCCACCACGCACAACAGTTCTCCAAACTTCGGTAGATCCTAACCGAAGGATTGTGTTAAATACGGCAAGAGTAGAATACTTCACACCGTCGCAAAAATTTTAGAGATTTGTGCCACCTTTCACTACGGTCTCTTATGTACGGGATCGGTTCCACAGACCGGTTCGGGTGTTCCTAGAGGTCCCATTCCTAACCTCACTTATGACCAAATCTGGTCTGCACAGAACCCTACGGCTTCTAAATCTTATGGCCAAAAATTCGGTGCTTCCACATCTGAGGTTAAGGAAGAAATATAGCAAGAATTAGTGGCCATTCTTAAGAAAAAGACGGGGATTGATATATCGGGTTCTACTGGCTCATATCAGAAACCCTATGACTGTAGATTCAATTCTCATGCCTTCCCTCAAGGATTTAGCGTACCAAATTTTGTGAACTTTTCTGGTAAGGACAATAAAAGTACTAGGGAGCATATCAGCCAATTTTTAGCACAATTAGGGGATCTAACCAAAAGGGAAGCTTTCCGATTCGGTTGTTTTCTTTATCTCTTACACAAAATTCTTTCGCTTGGTACTCTTCTTTGCCTCCCAATTCAATTAGTACTTGGGATGAGATGGAGGCAAAATTTCACGATCACTTTTCCTCAGAACAATATGAAATAGAATTGGCCGATCTATCTAAAGTTTGACAAGGTCATGAAGAATCGGTTCATGATTATCTTAAGAGGTTAAGAGATACTAGAAACCGATGCTTCCAATTGACTATGTCAGATAGGGAATTAGCTGGATTAGCTCTTGAGGAGATCAGGCCATATATTAAGGAAAAGCTAGCTAGCACGTGATTTTATTCTCTATCTTTACTACATCAACAGGCTTTGGCTGAAAAAGCCAAAGTAGAGAGAGCCAAAAGGCTGCGCGTCATAATGTAAATATTGTTGAGTATGATTTAGCTAGTTCCGATGATGATTCTAAGGAAATTTATGCAAGCACAGTTTACTTGGTCTAATAAGAACAAACCTGTTACTTCCTTCCTTATGACCGATTAACAAGAATCGGCAAGAAGTAAAATTTACTTTTGATGTTGCTAAATGATGAGATATTTGATGAGCTTCTCAAAAGTGAAAATATTACCTTGTCACACACTATTCCTTCTACTGATGCGTGAAAAAAGAAAACATATTGCAAACAGCATAATTCTTTTTGTCATGCGACTAATGATTGTAATGTTTTTTGTTGACAGATGCAGTCGGCCATAAATGAAGGACGTATGAGCTTTCTAGAGATGCAGATTGACAAGCAGCCATTCCCCATGAACCCTCTGGACATGACCTGCAAGAAAGTCTTGATTCTGCCGGAGGTGGCCAATGCAAGCGAAGGCAAACCTGTGGTTATCGGCTCTTCAAGACTAATCGATGAAAATACGAAATTTTTTGCCAGGGAGGTGATCAAGCAGAAGATTGAAGATGGCAGGGATACACTAAAGATCACCAGCAGGTTTCTTGGCGTCGGCAGGCAACAAAACCAACAGGGAACTCCCAAGATAGCTCTACCAGACAGTCCGGCGCTAGCTACCGAACAGTCCGGTGCCCACCAGCAACACCCGAGGACTTTCAAGCCAAGGCAGCCGGAAGTGGGGACATGGAAGAAGCATCAGGCAAGGACCTCTGGTAAGCTATATCGGTCTGGTCCTAAGTTTGATCAGTTGCTTTCAAACTAAGTTAATAAGGAAAAGACCACTCCTTGCAATAGTCCATACAAGCGACCAAGGTCACCACCACGGGAAGCCAAGTCCATGCAAAATAAGAAGCCGATAGCAACAGCTCAGAATGTGGCTCAGCTAGTACCACCAGCACCTGTGGTACCACCAATAATGTGGGGTCCTCCGTAAGAATTTCAGCAAAATCTAGCCTGGGGTAATATAACCATGTGTCCACCTTATGCTTATAATCCTTATTGCTATCAGGGGTGGGGGCAGCACAAGGTTCTGTTTTTGACAGGTTGGCCCCTTCTGCGCATGACCGATTGTATGTTCCTCAATCTGGCCCATGGACCCAAAATCAGCAATAATGCCAGAATTATCGGCCTCCAATGCCGACAAATCTGGCTGGGGGCAACCGCAGCCACAATAGCCGCAACCAAGATATGTACCCCCTACTACTACTCAAAATTTTCAACCAAAACCGGTTCAACCCGCAAGAACATCGGTTCAACCAGTAGCATCACTGGTTCAATCGGCACCTCAAGTGACAACCAGTGTTGTTAATGTTGGTACTAATAACGTGGTATTCAATAACAATCACAAGATGCCGATGGTATTTGGGAAATCAGTTAATTCTACGCTGAAGGAATCTTCGTCTAAAGTTGATTCGGTTGAGGATCATAAAACAAGCTCCAGCAAAGTTACCAGCAAGCCACCACCAGATCCGAAGTATTCCATGCATCGATGGTGTCCTTTGGGTTTGACTCATACTCAGAAAAGGACTTTGCAGCGCTTGCGAGCTAAGGAAAAAAGAGAAAAGAAGGCTGAGGTAATCTTCAACAAAACACACCCTATGTTCCCTCAGAAGCAATGGAAGCCCAAAACGGCTGAAGATCCCATTTAGGCGGCTGGACAGAGCTAGTCCCAACCACCGGACTATCTGGCAGTGTTCACTGGATTGTCCGGTGCACCGGATTGTCCGGCGCCACGCACTGGATAGTCCGTTGGCAAAGAGACAGCAGCAGCAGGAGCTAAGACGACAACACCGGCAATAACGGAAGGTACTGCACCTGTTGCACCAGAAGAAGACATACCAGAAGAAGAGATGGTGGACTACGAGGCTTCTCCCGAACATCTAGGTATGGATGTCAATATGATCACTTTCTACGCCGATTATAACATTATCGGTGAAAATAAGGAGGTGATGGCTCAATTTAATTTTGGACCAAGAGATGCGTTTTTATGAATATGACAGAATTGGTTAATCACTTGAAGCCTCTCTTTGTTCGCGGTCATATTGATGGAGCACCCGTGTCTCGGATGTTGGTTGATGGTGGTACGGTTGTTAATCTGATGTTGTATGAACTATACAAGAAGCTTGGGAAATCAGATTCTGATTTAGGCAAGACCAACATGACACTCAGTGGCGTGGCGGGCAAAAATCCCATTGAGACTCGAGGGGTGGCTTCCATGGAGCTTATCATTGGGAGTAAGACGATCGCCGCTACTTTCTTCGTCACTGATGTAGAAGGTAAGTTGAGTTTAATTCTCGGCAGAGATTGGATCCATGCCAATCAATGTGTGCCTTCTACTTTACATCAATTCCTTATTCAATGGATTGGCGATCAGGTCGAGGTGGTTTATGCTGATCCATTGGGTTGCATTGCTACGGCCGATGCTCCGTTCATCTGGGCTTATGATAACACTAAGTGCTTGACAAATGTTGATTTGTCCGATTACCAATTTCTAAGTGTAAGCAGAAAAGGCGGGCTTTGTTCCTGTGATGTTAGAGCCGGTCGAAAATCGGCTAAATCATATTATGTAGACACAATGTATACATCAGCAGGGAATGAAGATCAGAAGAAACAAGGCACGATGGAGTCCCGGTAGCAGGTAGCCTCTGCACAAACGCCGGACAGTCTGGTAGCCGTCACCGGACTATCCGATGTGACACCGGACAGTCCGATAGTGCCTGCCGGACTGTCCGGTGATGGCCAGAATACTGGATGTAATCATGTTTTTAATTCTGGTTGTAATTTTATTTCTGATTCTTTTGTAATAAAGGAGTTTAGAGACTTGGAGAAGTTAGGACGAGGGTTTACATTTGCTGATCCTTTAGAAGAAGTAGATATAGGTAATGGAACTATTCCACGGCCGACATTTGTAAACAAGACCTTGAAATCTGATTCTAGCAATAAATTGATCGGGTTATTAAGAGAATATTCTGATTATTTTGCTTGGAGTTATACTGAGATGCCTGGGTTAAGCCGTGATATTGTTGAACATCGGCTACCTATTAACCCTGGTTTTTGACCTTTTAAGCAAAGGCTGCGGCATTTCGGTTCTGATATCTATCCTCGTATTAAAGATGCGATTCACCGGCTTTTAGAAGCTAATTTTATTAGACCTTGCAGGTACGCTGATTGGGTTTCTAACATTGTGCCGGTGGAGAAGAAAGACTCCAACAAGCTTTGGGCGTGCATTGATTTCTGCAATTTAAACAAGGCTACGCCCAAAGATGAGTATCCTATGCCTATAGTCGACATGTTAATCAATAGTTATTAGTTTTCTTGATGGTAATGCTGGATATAATCAAATCTTTATGTCCGAAGAAGATACGTCTAAAACGGCTTTTGTATGTCGTGGCTTCATTGGTTTGTTTGAGTGGGTTGTTATGACATTTGGTTTAAAGAATGCTAGCGCTACTTATCAAAGGGCTATGAACTTTATCTTCCATGAGTTGCTAGGAATCACCCTAGAGGTTTATATTGATGACATAATCGTTAAATCGGCTGCTTTTGACTCTCATTTAGACGATTTACGTAAGGCCTTTGAAAAGATGCGCAAGTATGGCTCAAAGATGAACCCACGCAAATGTGCTTTTGGTGTGTCTGCTGGTAAGTTCCTAGGATTTATTATTCATGAGAATGGCATAGAGATTGATCCTAATCGCATAGAAGCTATTTGGAAAGTAGCAGCTTCGATGTACAAACTTGATATGCAGAAGTTTCTCGGCAAAGTAAATTATCTACGACGGTTTATATCTAATCTTGTCGGAGAGATTGATGTGTTTACTCCTATTCTTCGGTTAAAGAATGATGCTAATTTCACTTGGGGGGGCAGAACAGCAAAAGGCATTTGAGCAGATCAAGGAGTATTTGTCTTCGGCGCCGGTGCTTAAGGCGCCAAAGAGTGGAGTTCCTTTTAGATTATATATCGCTGCTGAAGATAAGGTGATTGGTGCTATTTTGACTTAAGAAACCGAAGGTAAAGAGCATGTAGTTACATATTTAAGTAGGAGATTGATTGACGCCAAGATTAGGTACACCTTTATTGAAAAGTTATGCTTATGTTTGTTTTATGCGTGTACCAAGTTATGGTATTATTTGTTATCTAGCTCTTGTGTAGTTGCTTGTCAAACTGATGTGATTAAATACATGTTGCATAATCCTATCATGAGTGGTAGAATTGGTAAGTGGGCTTATGCTTTGATAGAATATGATTTGGCTTACGAACCTTTAAAATCTATGAAGGCCAAATTGTAGCTGATTTTATAGTTGAGCATCGGATTGAGATTCTTATGAGCTAGACTTGCATTATGGCACTTTCACTCCATGGATGCTTTATTTTGATGGATCGGTTTGTAATGAGGGTCAAGGCATAGGTGTAGTGCTGGTTCCACTCAAGGTGCTACTTTTGATTTTTCTAGTCGATTAGAATTTCATTGTACTAATAACCAAGACGAATATGAAGCATTGTTGTTCAGTTTCGAATTATTACAATCCATGGGGTGAAGTGTGTCAAGGCTTTTGGAGATTCTCAGTTACTGGTTCAGTAGGTCTTGGGAGAAAGCCAGTGTTATGAGAGATTTTAAATTTTTATTTAGAGCGATGTTGGGGATATTATTCATTCTTTTGATGAATTGGCATCTCTCATATATTTAGATCTGACAACTCTAGGGCTAATAAGTTGGCATAGGAAGCATCTGGTTATCGTGTTTCTAAAGGCAAATTTCATATTGCTGAGAAAACCAATGCTCGAAGAAGGATGTGTGCTGAAACTGTGCGCACCGGACTATCCGGTGAGGTATCAGACTGTCCAGTGATGGATACCGGACTGTCCAGTGGGAAGGTAAAATGCTTGATTTTGGCTTCGGATGATCCGGCAAGGACATGGCCGATCCTGATGATTGGAGGAGGCTTTTTATTCCATATCTACGAGATCCAAGTGGCACAACAGAGAGAAAAATTCGGCGTACTGCTTTTAAATATTGTTTGATTAATGATGACTTATATCATCGAACTGCTAGTGGTTTTGTGCTCAAATGTTTAGATCCTGATAATGCTGTGTTGGCCATGGCTGAGGTGCATGAGGGTATTTGTGGCACTCATCAATTGGCTTTGAAGATGAAGTGGCTTTTGAGAAGGGCTGGATTTTATTCGCCTACAATAATTGCCGATTGCTTCAAGTACTATAAGTGGTGCTAGGTATGTCAAAGATTCGGAGATATACAGATAGTACCTGCTATTAAGTTGCATCCTATTATCAAGCCTTGGCCGTTCATAGGATGGGGCCTAGATTTTATTGAAGAGATTCATCCATCATCTTCTAAAGGGCATCGGTTCATATTGATGGCTACTGATTATTTTACCAAATGGACTGAAACCGTTGCCTTGAAGAATATGACACATAAAGAGGTAATTGAGTTTATTACTAAGTATATCATTCATAGATTCGGTATTCCTCAAACTTTAACTACAGATCAGGGTGCTTCTTTTATGTCTAAGGAGGTACATGAATTCACCGAATCATATAAGATTAAATTGCTCAATTCATCTCCGTATTATGCTCAGGCTAATGGTCAAGCCGAGTCTAGTAATAAAGTGATTATTAATCTCGTCAAGAAAAAGATTGTCGATCATCCTCGGCGTTAGCGTGAAGTTTTGTCTGAAGCTTTATGGGCTCATAGAATATCTAAACATCATGCTACTAAAATTTCTCCTTTTGAGCTTGTGTATGGTCAGATGCTATGCTACCTGTAGAGGTAAATTTGGATGCATACAGGTTTCCAAGGCAAAATGACTTGGATGTCGGTGAATATCATGATTTGATGATGGATAATATTGATGAAGTGACCAACAAATGATTGATGGCTTTGAAGGAGATTGAGAAAGATAATCTTATGGTCGCCAAGGCTTACAATAAGAAGGTAAAAGTCAAGAATTTTCAGGTTGGAGAGCTCGTATGGAAGAGGTGTTGCCATTAAAGACGAAGGATACAAGGTTCGGCAAGTGGTCTCCAAGCTGGGAAGGTCCTTATAAGTGAAGCGAGTGGTTCATGGTAATGCATATATGCTGGAGGATCTGCGAGATAATGAACTGCCCAAATCATTGAATGGCCGTTTTTTGAAGGGATATTACCCAAGCATGTGGCAAGATGCTTGAAAAACCGATGTATCACATCGGAGGTTTAGTTTTGCTTCGGAATTGTTATATTAAGAGATATCTGTTGATTCTCGAAGGTATAAATGTTTCTAGTGCTTTTAGTTCATGACCTTCGCTAAAAGGCGGGGGCATGTGTTGAGCACTTAATTGGACAGGGCCACCTGCCTAGCGCCACTGGACAGTCCGGTGGCGTGTACCGGGCTGTCCGGCAGGCTACACCGGACTATCCGGTGTAGTCGAGTCCGAGACGAATTACCAGATTTGAGCGAGATCTTTCGGGATTTGACTTGTACAAGGATTAAGACCACCCTCCCTTATAAATATAAAGAGGCCAAGCTGATTGACGCATCCATAATCGAACCAATCTTTTATTTTACCTACTTTTATACATATCTCTATTCCCAAACCCTAATTCTCTTCTCCAACCCTGATTTTAAATATGTGGTCTAACTTGACCACATTATCAGTGATAGGATGATTTGAATAGCATATTTTTGATTTATTTGAATTGATTTTAATGTATATATTTATGTGAACTAATTTTTTCTATATTAAGAAGTATAATTTGTTCCAAAGTAACACATTTCCTGCTACATAGTACTTCTGCTGATTTGTTAGATATTGTATACTCCTCCAGTTTATTAGACAAGAAATAGCCATATGTGTTGTGTATTTGATCCCCCATGTTGCTTTTGCCTATTTGGTTAAGAATATATCTATTTCTCAAGGAGAGTTAAATTATATTATATGCAATTATTTTTGTTAATTGTCAATGAGCATCTACATGGAATGCTTCAATGGTAGAATTGTAGCAGCAAAACAAATATAGTCTAAGTAGACACATATCCAACAAGTTAAATATATAGAAACACATGAGTACATGGTCCTTGAAAAATGTTTCCTTTAATGAAAATAGGAGATGTAATGCATGGTGCATCAAGTTGTTTACTTAACAGCCTGTTTGGTTTGCCGGTCTGCCTCATTCGGAGTCATCCGAACCAGTATCCGAGCCTAAAAGACTCGTTTGGTTGGCGTCACGGAATGGACTGGTCCGCATCCACCCACCCCACGCTACAACTAAAACACGGGACGGACTCATTCCTCGCAAAAACGCAGGATGGGCTCGCTCCTCGCCCGATTCCTGGCAGAACACAGCTCACCTCAGCGGCGGCGGCTCCCGCTGAGCGCCGACGAGATCCTCACCCATCCCCCTCCTCCACCCACGCTACCCCTCTCTGCCTTCTCCCTCCTGCTTTCCGCAGCCTGGTAAGAACATGCATGGACTGGATCACCTCTCTTCTCCTCGTGAGATTTGTTTCCTCCACTTTCTTGAATTCCTCTTCAATCCATGGTTGATTTTGATTATTGCAGGATCTTGGGAGATTTGGGTTCTACCCCTTTTGTTTCTATCCCAGTGAGATATGACACCCATACTTGGTATGTACAAACCCTAACATGTCTGTCTCTTGATTTTTATTTGCCTTTTTCTTGAAATCATGATGCGATTATCTTTTGCTCGTCTACAATTTCTGGATCTATGACACCCTTTTCGTTAAGTGTGCTTGTGCAGATCTTGTGTGATTCCTCGTAGGGCACTCTAGAATTTTGTCTATAATTATAGGAGTCATCAGCTTAAGGTAATTGTGTACTACAAGTTTAGGATATATCAATTTTTTTATGCTGCTCATGCGTCTATCGGTCCTTGGTTTTGTTTCATTTTTACGAAACAGGATGTTCCACGGCATCAAATTATTGTTTCTTTGCACGGTGCACACCCTTTTATACGAGTGAATTGCACGTCAGGTTCTTAAAATTTTCCTTCTGTACCATCTAGGTCCATAAACTTTTGAAGTGCACAATTAGATACATGAAGTTTTCCCGCTGTACCATCTGGCTCTATGAATTTTCAAATTTCACAATTAGATCTATGAACATTTTTCGCTGTACCATATGGGTCCAACGGAGGCCAGCCGGACAAACTCTGTCTACGTGAACACGCCTGCTCGTGCCACCTCCACACCGTATTACTCCAGTTGTCGACCCGTGCACCGAGTGTGGGCGACGTTGAGTGAGGAAATGTAGTGCACGCAGTGATGGCCGGAGACGAGCGAGGATGCGAACGCAGTGGTGGCCGAAGACGAGCGCGAATCGTGAACAGTCATGGCCGGAGAGGAGCTCAGATGCGAAGCACAAGCGTCCACGGCCCGCGACGAAGGCTCGTGGCTGCACGACGAGTGACTCTCGTGACCCCGACAGCCACCGTGGCACGCGCGGGTGTATCCACGTAGGCAGAGTTTATCCGGCCGGCCTCTGTTGATCTCAGATGGTATAGCAGGAAAATTTTATGGATCTAATTGTGCTTTTTGAAAGTTTATGGACCCAGATGGTACAGCGGGAAAAATTCATGGATCTAATTGTACACTTTGAAAGTTCATGGAACCAGATGGTATAGCGGAAAAAATTTAAGGACCCAGCGTGCAATTCACTTTTTTTATATTAACATAAAATGATAGAATTGGTAGACGATTTCTATAGCAGTAGCATGTAGATCCTATTTCATGTTGCTGCTCTCATGTGATTTGTGCATGTGTTCTCTTTATCTTACAATTTCAGATATGAGATCTCTCTCCGTGTGTGTTTCCTTTGGTTCTTGCGATTTCTTTTGGCAAGACCTTTAGGATCTACTAAAATAGAAGTTGATTAATACTTGCCAGGTAGAGACCTTTGGATCAAGGCTCTAGCCAGTTTTTGAAGTTGAACTCAGCCATGTTTTGCATACCAATTTGCAAAGTTTTCTTTAGGTCATGTGAATGTGAATCATCTGGTTAATTACAATGTTTTCAGCCAATATAACTTGGCATGTGAATGTGAATCATCTGGTGAATCATGAGCTTTCTAAGTAGACCCCTCACCAATATCAGATATGTGATCTCTCTCGTGTATATTGCAGGTTCTGTGATTTCTGTTTGGTAATAATTAGTTAAGGATCTATTCTATAATCACAGCACGTGGCTTGGAGCAAAGGTGGATAAAAGGTAGCAACATCCAAAACACAATTTATGTTAGTCTAATATTGTACCATGTTTGGGATTGAGATAGGTGATTTTCAACCATGCTGTTTTCAGAACCTGTGTAGGCACACACTAATGTAGATCCCCCACCTGCATGCTTGTGTTATTACTCATATTTATTTTTATCATTAATGCTCTATGATCTTTGATACCATTTTCTTTAATTGTTTCTTTACACATATCTTGGTGATTCCTTGTAGGGAACTCTCCACAATACAATCTACATCAATCAATTAGGCAATATTATCAGCAACTTAAGGTAATGTATCCAAACACATGAATTGGCTCTTGTTCCAACTTTGCTTGGTTAACGTAAACTGCAATGTCAGTGCCTACCTTTTTTCGGTTATGTATTGTGTGGAGGGGCCTGTAGAGTAGTATGTTTCCGCCTTTGTTCCATTAAATATGCTACTTACGGATAGTCTCTTGAATAGAATGACTGGATTCTTACACCCTTCGTGTAGATGGATGCAAATGCAATACGAAGGTCTTTAATTATTAAAGCTGTTGCTCTAGCTGCCGCTACATTTTATTATGTTCTGATTGTGAGGAGTAGAATGAAAAGGAAACGGATTTCATATGCCCCAATGATCGATATGGAAGCGAAACGAAATGACTACCTTTCCAGTATTTCTCATGAAGATGATACAAGTGGTTTTCGCATGCTGAGATTGAGGAGAGCACCATTCTTTTTGTTGTGTGATACACTGAAACAAAGAGGCCTTGTTTTTGATAGTATCCATTGCTGTGTCGAGGAACAAGTAGAATGTTCCTTCACAAGATTGGCCACAACGAGAGGAATGCTGTCGTAGGAAAAAATTTCAAGAGATCACACGAAACTGTCAGTCGCTATTTTAAGTTAGTACTCCATGCTATTGGTGAACTTTGCCATGACCTTATTAGGCCCCCATCTCTTGAAACTTCAGCCAAAATCCTTGGAAATCCTCGGTGGTATCCTTACTTTGAGGTATGGTCTAGGCACACTAAAATGTTGCTTTTGATCTGCATGTATGGATGTGGTTATGGTGCAAAGCCGGGGTTCTTACCACCTTTTCGTGGTGTCCGATACCACTTAAAAGAGCGGGGCAATGATAATAGTCATAAAATGAGAAGGAATTATTTAATTTCAGGCATTCACAAATATGTGTTACTGTTGAGCGTGCCTTTGGATCGCTGAAGAACCGTTTTAAGTTTCTTGATGATGCACGGCCTTTTTTTCCCTTCCAAAACACAAGTAGATGTTGTCCTTGCGTGTTGCATCCTCCACAACTGGATATTATCACATGGGGCAGATAGCTTTCTTCCACCCAAGGAAGCATGGACAGCAAACCAACCTTCTAGCTCAGCAAGTTCCCATCAGGAGGAAGTACAAGAAAACAGACAATGGGTTCAGTGGCGACAGCAACTTGCAAATTGGATGTGGGAAACTAGAGCAACTACTAATGTTTGAGAGCATAAAACAAAAGTGGCATAACTATTTGAAAAATTGGTATGACCTTAGTTCCTTACATTTTATTGTATTGATGGATGGTCAATGCCAATAAACTTCTACATTTTGCTGTTTTCCCTACTATCTCAGTTGCTTAAATGTGATCTATATTGTAAAATGTTCTAATATTGTAGGAAGATGGATGATGTCCAAGAAATTGAACAAAGGCCCCAGCCACAAATTGTCTGGACATCAGAAATGTACGCATGAGCTTTGAAGTACTTGGCCCATTTGTTTGCAGATGGAATTCAGGTCGGCAAAGGTTTCAAAAGCTCCCACTATAACCAATGTGCTAAAATGGTGAAGGAAAGATTTAATGTGAAAGTGAGTGGCTCCCAAGTTAACAAACATCTTAAGACATGGAATTCGGGTCGACAAAGGTTTCAAAAGCTCCCACTATAGCCAATGTGCTAAAATGGTGAAGGAAAGATTTATTGTGAAAGTGAGTGGCTCCCAAGTTACCAATCATCTTAAGACATGGAGAACCTATTGGTCAAACATCTGTGCCTATAAGAAGATTAGCTCAGTCCATTTTGATGAAGAAACTGTAGGGTTACGGTGTAGGCTACCATAGCATGAAAACGTTTTTCATCTACTGCGTAAAACATAGGAACACATACAAGCAAGAGATCATAGATCGTTACCACTAGGCGCGCAGTGCAGCGGAAGACGAGTCGAGGCAGCCGAATGCTGAGTCGATGCGGTGAGAAGAGCAGATGCCGATTCCTCCGGTCGATCTTTATCAAGAACCACTCGGCCGACTTCGCAACCAATTGGTTGATCAGTGTAGCAGTCGTAGCAACACCTCTACTGTATCCACACATACGTGGAGGTGATGCCGATTTCTGGGGTGCTAGGACCACGAACTTGGCGGAGGATCTTGAGAGATTAGACTAGGGCACGGCTAGGGTTTTGTGGAAACCTTTTCTATGATGGCTCTCACTGAAACCGATACCCTAAGCCGTGCCCTCTCATGCATATATATAGTCTACACTAATGGGCTTTAGCCACGTAAAGGCCCATTAGGATTCTAGTTGCTTGCGAATCAAGTATCCGAGTCCTGATAGAGGTCTAACTGTGCGTACCATATGCGAGCTTTTGAGGCTGACTCGATGGGTCGAGTCCCGATTGGACTCAACATCGGCTCATCAGCTCATTCCAGAGCCGATACGGCTCGGAGTCGGACCTAGAAATTCCCACGCGGGCACATCTCCATCAATATTCCACTTTCCTAGAGGCAATGAGCAGAAGAGCAAGTATGTTCATCAGGTAGAGCAGAAGAGCAAGTATGTTCATCAGGTAGAGCAGATGGATAGGCTGAAGGTTGAGTTTGGCAAGCTCCAATCTAAACTGGATGAGCCTACTTTGAGTGAGGTGCCTGAGTATGAGTCTTGCCTCCACCTAGCTGTTGACATAGCTGAGCTGAAGGTGAAGTGTGAGGGGTAGCTCAAGGAGTAGGAGGAGCTTAGGGCTAGACCCACGCTTTTGGGTGTGTGCATGGTTTGTCCTACCTTGAGGAGTGAGCTTGACCAGGTGAGAGCTGACCTTGAGGTGCTTTCAGCACCTTTTGATATGTGTTAGAATTGTCTCACTTTGAGGCTTTAGTTGGTGGAGAAGGAGGCCACCATTAGGAAGCTTGACAAGTCTGCTCCTGTGATTCCCTCTCTAGACTGTCCCACTTGTGCTGCCTTGACCTTGATTCTGGAGGATCTGAGAGAGGAGAAGTTGATGCTTGAAGAGGACAACTGTAGGTTGAGAGAGGTGCTAAGCTGGATGTATGCCGGGAACCTCAGCTTAGGATGATCATAGAGGCGAACAAGCGTGGTGAGGGTGACACCAGTGGACTTTGTTGGGAGAGTGTATTACCTCGGGTAAGAAAAAGAGTGCCCCGATCAATCCTAACACTGCCTTTCCGGAGCCTGACTCTACTGTTGATGGGGTTTACCATGAGCCTCCCAAGGCTGCCCCAAGGAATCATATTGGACACCCAAGCCACCACAAGCTAAGCTAGACCAGATAGTAGAGAAGTGCTTAAGCCTTCAGGCAAGAAGCAAGTCCATCAGCCAGCACCAACCAAGGCTTTACCACTTCACCAGAAGCCCAAGACCCAACCCCAACCTATGCCCATGAGACCTGTTTACCACTGTGACTTTTGCCAGTGGAATGGTCACTTGGAGGATTTTTGCTTCAGGAGAAAGCGGGCTGAGAGGCAAGAGAGAGCCTAGGGGAACCAGGATCAGTTCTACCAGGGTAGTAGGCAGGATCCTCCCCATCGCGGTGAGATGAGAGACCGCTTTGCTAGTTGTGAGAGAGGAGGAGGCTTTTAGGCCAGCGCTCCTGGTGGTGAGAGACGCTTTGCCAAACAAGCTCCTAGTCATTATCAGCGTGGTTATAGACCTCATGATCGAGGCTTTGGTAGAGGGTTTGAGAGCTCACACTTTGGAGGTCGTGGGTACCCAGGTTGTCGTGATGCTCACTTTGACTGTTCTTTGACTACCTTTGAGCAGATGGCTCAGCACTGGTTCAGCAGTTTCACTAACCCTAGTGCTAGACCATTTGCTCACTCTCGCTTTTCTTGATTTTGTAGGATCGAGACCTGGAGGACATCTGGATCATGGATTCTGGTTGCTCTAGGCACATGACAGGGCACCGCAGATGGTTCTACCGCCTCAACCCCATGAGCACCAAGGAGTACATCACATTCGGGGATAATGGTCAAGGTAAAGTATTGGGTGCTGGTTCTGTTGTGCTTTCTGGCAAGCTTTCCCTAAGAGAAGTTGCTTTGGTGAGGAATTTGGGGTTCAATTTGGTTTGTCTCACAACTTCTCAAGGAAGGGTATGAGGTTCGCTTTAAGGAGGGTTCTTCTCGTCTACTTGATGCTAAGGAAAACCTTGTTTGTCAGATTTTGCCCTATGGATAGGTTTTTAAGGTTGACCTTGCATCTGTTTCTGGCCTTCCTCAGTGTCTGGTAGCTTGTTTTTCTGCTGATATTTAGAAGTGGCATAGGAGGCTTGGCCATTTTTGATCTGCTTGCCAGGTTGAGCTCGATGGGTCTGATCCGACAATTGCCCAACTTGAAAGTAGAAAAGGACTTAGTGTGCCACCCCTGTCGTCATGGCAAGATGGTTGCTGCTTCTCATGCACCTGTCAATCAGGTGATGACCTCTTACCTGGGTGAGCTTCTATATATGGACACGGTTGGTCCTGCTCGGGTACAGTCGGTCAGTGGGAACCGGTATGTGCCTGTCGTTGTAGACGATTTTTCTCGCTTTTCATGGGTGTTCTTCGTGGAATTCAAATATGAGGCCTTCGGTTTTCTTTGGGATCTGGTCTTGAGGTTAAGAAATGAGAGTCTTAAGGCCATAAGGGCTACCCGTAGCGACAATGGCGGAGAATTTCATTACTCTCATTTTGAAACATTCTGTCATGACCTAGGTCTTGATCACCAATTCTTGTCTCCTTATACCCCATGTCAGAACAGTGCTGTGGAATGAAGGAACCACACACTTGTAGGGATGGCGCGGATGATGCTTGATGAGCATAGGACTCCGCGACTCTTTTGGGCTGAGGCTATGAATACGGCCTGTTACATTGCCAGCCGCATCTTTCTATGAGCTTTTTTAGGGAAGATTTCGTACAAGCTACGGTTTGGTAGGCAGCCTAGCGTCAAGCACCAACGTGCATTTGGTTGCAAATGCTTTGTGCTCAAAAAGGGGAGGCATTTGGACAAATTTGAATCTCACTGCTTGGATGGTATTTTCCTTGGGTACGCCTCTAGCTCTAGGGCATATAGAGTGTGGATCCTCAAGACCAAACAAGTGGTTGAGACCTGTGAAGTTTCCTTTGATGAATCTATGCATTGCACAATCCCTGCATTTGAGCTTTTAGGTGATGATGAAGAAGGAACTCCCATCTTTGAAGGTGAGGAAGTTCACGAAGATGCTGGTGATGCAGGAGCCACTACACCGGCTGTAGCTCCTGCCCCCTCTGCTATGAGCTCTGAAGACGAAGGAGGACCCTTGCCGACGGCTTCCTCCTCATTCCCCCGACAGCAAGCTAGAGCAGAGGCTGGTCCCGCTGAGGACGCAGGGGAGGTGACCTCTGAGATTGTTCCATTTCGGTAGGTCTAGCGAGATCACCCTCCACATGGGATCATTGGTGATTTGCATGCGAGGACCTGGAGGTCCTAGACATGTTCTATTGTTTTGTTTGCTCATGCTGCATTTGTTGTCTTCTTTGAGCCCAAGGATGTTGGACACACACTTTCTGATGGTAGTGATCTTCTTATTGTCTAGATATACGTGGATGATATCATCTTTGGTGGCTCATCTCACTCTCTTGTTACCAAGTTTTCTGATCAGATGTCGAAGGAGTTTGTGATGAGCATGATGGGACAGCTGCAATTTTTTATTGGACTGCAAATCAAGCAAGGGCGTGAAGGAACCTTCATCCATCAAGCCAAGTAAACGAAGGACATTCTGAGGAAGTTTGATATGGGAGACTCTAATCCCATGGCGACTCCCATGTCAACACAAACATCACTTGATGCAGATGAAGAAGGGGAGGCTGTGGACCAAAGAGAATACTGAGGCATGATCGGCTCACTTCTGTACCTAACGGCGACTGGGCCGGACATCCAGTTCGCGGTTTGTCTTTGTGCGCGTTTTCAGGCCTCACCAAGGACATCACACAGTCAAGCGATGAAGCACATCTTCAGGTACCTGAAATACACTCCTGAGCTTGGTGTTTGGTTCTCTTCAGATTCGATGCTCTCTCTCAAAGGGTATTCGGATGCTGACTTTGCGGGTTGTTGGTTGGAGCGCAAGTCGACATCCGGCACTTGCCAATTTCTTGGTTATTCTCTTGTCTCTTTGTCCTCACGCAAGCAATCTAGCGTAGCCACTTCAACCACAGAAGACGAACACATTGTTGCTGCTAGTTGCTGTTCCCAGCTGCTTTGGATGAGAGCTACCTTTAGTGACTTTGGCCTAAGCTTTGGGAAGATCACTCTCCTAGTAGACTCTACTTCTGCTATTTCTGTAGCTAGGAACCCAGTCTTGCACTCCAGAATCAAACACATAGACGTGAGGTTTTACTTTCTGAGAGATCACTATGAGAAGGGAGATATAGACTTGATCCATGTGGAGACTGAGAACTAGTTGGTAGATATCTTCACCAAGCCCTTAGAGCTTAGTGCGTTTGCTCGCTTGCGTGGGGAGCTTGGTATTTGTTACTCCTTTTAGGTTGGGGTAACTTTGCTGTAGCTTAGGTTTTGATTTGCCTTTTCTTTGCTTTTCGTTGTTTTCCTTGCATTTTGTATCATATGCATTTTCACTTTCACCATCACTAGAGCTCTTCTAGAATGATTGGTTAGTACTTGCTTGTTCTAGATTGTACTGTTGCTTGCTTGATCATGGTTGGCTAAGCTCTTTGAATCTGTCTAATATCTTTTGTGAGCTAAGTCATTTTTATTTTTTGAAAATCAAAAATCACGATCACCACTTGACTTGGCTACCTAGCATGTGTAGGAATGTTGAATGCTATGCTATCTTTTCATGCTTGGATATGCTAGTCGTATGCCTTTGGTAAGTTTATGCCTAAGCATTTATGACACCTTGTCTAAACCTAAAATCTGAATTAAATCTATGCACTTTGTGTGCCTTATGAGATGAATTGAAAAGATCTAGGTGGGTTCGCTTGTCACACTGGTCTAGTTTAAGATAGCTTGCCTTTGCATTTTAGCATGAACTTGGACTAGGCTATGTATGACCAAAACCTTGTCTTAAGCTTCTGATGGTTTTCTGAACCTGGCTTGGCATTGGTTGATAAGAAGTGACACAGACAAGTGATAACCCCCGGCATATGATCCGATTTACATGTAGTTACAAATTACTAAATATGAAATCTGCAAGTCTCTAGATTGCTTATGGCCTATTGTATATGCTTTGGTTGAGAGTAGCACTCCTTGTATATTTTGCTAGCATCTTGTTGTTCATGCCTATCTTGCTAGATGCTATTCATGTTGGTGATGCTTTTTTTTTGACAAACTTGAAAAACATGCTCATGATCTGTATACAATAGATTCTATTGAACTTGTTGCATGCTTCCTTGCCCTCACTTATTCTGTATGCTAGAACTTGTATTCACTAGCTTTTCATCCCTGCTAAGCTCTTCATGGTACACTTCCTGCATTTCATGGCATATTTTGAGGGGTCTGGTACACTTATTTTTCTTGTCTTTGTTCTATTTCAGGTTATAGGTAGAAGGTGTTGACAATGCACTCATCAAGGGAGATATTGAGAGCCAATGGACCGGCTCCATTGCCTGTTAAGAGATGAGTGATTGTCAACAGAAGCCACAGACCGAGAAGGACTTGGGCACAAGACCTCCAATGGACAGGAGGCCTTCCGATGGACTAGAGGAAGATGGAAGTCCTCCGGAGGACTGGAGGCATGCTCAACGTCAGTCGACCATGGGAGATCGGTACACGGAGGAGAGGCACGGCAACGGCAGGAGTAAGACCTCTGAAGGACTGCGAGGCGACCTCAATGGACTGGGGATGCCGGGTGCCACCGCAGCGCTCTAACCCGAGTACATGGCGCGAGGGCGAAGGGCGTTGGCGGATTCGCTCAAATCAGCCACCCTACAACCAAGTAACCAGACCCTGCGAATGGGCTCATTCTCGCCAAGATAGAGTGGAGTGGGCCGTTCCAGGCCCAGGAAGGAAACCCTAAAGTTTCCTAGTTTCTGACTTCTAAACTGGGGGTCGATCGGCGGATTTGGACTACTGGCCACGTGGACATCATCTGGAGTTTGCGTGCATCCAAAGAAGATCAAGACTCCATCGCGGTCGTCCGTCCCCGAGAAAGTCGAGTCTTTTCCGTTTTGGTCCCTACGGGCATTTCTGTAATATAAGGGTCTTAGTGTAAACTGTGTCGATTAGGTCTGGGCTATATATACCTAAGTGGCTGGTCATTTAGAGGTCTCTTCCACCTCTAGAAACCATAGACTTAGTTTCCAACCAGCCAAGAGCTTAAGATTAAACTGGGTGCTTAGCTTAGGATTTGAGAGTCCCCTAGGCTAATACTTTGCATTAGTGGGAGGATGAAGGGTGATAGACTGTGAGGAACATCTTGTAAACTGTTTTCCACTCATAATCAAGGCAAGATTCGCCTCCAATTCGTGCTCATGTGTGCAGCCATCTCCCTCCCCCTTTTCTAGTTGGTTTTTGGATGAAACTCAAAGGCTTTCGGTGATTTGCTTTGCCCGCGAGTTAATCCTGTTCTTTTTGCTCTTTTGAATTTGTTAGGATGTGGAGAATATGTCTTAGAACATCCCTATCCTGCTGGATTTCCACGAGCAAGTCAATCTTAAGTTTTCCCCTTTCTTGCCCAAATTTTTCCCTCTTCACAAGATCCGAAATTCTGGCTAATCCCTTGATATTTTTGAGTAGATATTTTAGGAATAGCTTTGGAATAGCGCTAGGATAGCTGTTCAAAATTTTGTGAAGATCCGAGAAGATTCGGTCAAGTTTAAGGTTTGCAAACTCAAAACCCGAGGCTGTTTTCTGGGCATACCAGACAGTCCGGTGCAACTTCGTTGAATAGTCCGGTAGACCTAACAGTCTCCGAATGGGCTGAATTTTTGGTATGTTGTTCCTCATGTTTTCCTTAGCATGTGGTTAAAATTTCATGATTTTTGGAGCCCGTTTGACTAGGTTTTGGCAATTTTATTTGCAACCCAGTCTGCCTGAAATCTAGCTGTCGGACTGTCCGATGGAGGGTGTCAAACAGTCCAGTGGTGGCAATGATTTTGCCCCAAAATCTGGTTTTAGTTGCTCCTAAGTTCTGACGCTTGTTTGGGGTGGTTTTGGGGGTGCTTAGGATCGTTCCTAAGGTCTTCAGCACCTCAATTGTTAAGAGATCTTGGTGATCACTAGGCTGGTTTCTTTTGGTTGGTTTGTGTTCGTTTGCTTCTGTGCTTTTGCCTCAACCTCGCTTTAGTGGTTCTCCTTGTATGCTTATAGTCTTTCCTTACTGTGTATATGTGAGACGCATCTAGGTGCGTTGAGTGGCTGGCGAGACACTTCGGCGTGAGTCGTTGCTCCGCTTGGCTTACGGTCATTTTAATCGTTGAGTTGAGTGCTTCCGCTTGCTTGGTGTGTATCCTTTCAGTGGATGGCACCAAGTGCTTGCTAGACACGTATCTATTTAGTGGATGGTGTCTAGCTTCTGTGTGCTCTGTTCATCAGTTAGCCGCTCGGGGTTTGTGAGTTTGAGTTTTTGAGTGCTCCTATTCACCCCTCCTCTTGTCGCACGTCTCGGTCCTACACAAACTGCCTCCTTTGCAACTTCCAAAGCTGCAATGTACTTGCTTCTGTTGTAGAATTGGCTACCGTATCTTGCTTGGAACTCTTCCAAGTAATCGCTCTAGCATTGAGGCAGAATATGAATCCAGCTTGCGATCTACTATCGTGTTTGTCTGTTTGGAAACCAGCATTGGTGTAACCCTTTACAGCGAGCTTTTCCTCACCTCTAAACACTAGGAACATATCCTTAGTCCTTATCAAGTACTTAAGGATATTCTTTATAGCTATCCAGTGACCTTCACCTGGACATGATTGATATCGGCTCATAACACTTAGATAAAAGGAGACATCTGGGCGAGTACATATCATGGCATACATGATGGATCCGATCATGGAGGCATACGGGATCTCACTCATCCTCTTTTGCACTTCAGTAGTCAATGGACACTAAGTCTTGCTCAAGATTGTGCCAGGCGACATGGGCAAGAAACCTTTCTTGGAATCATGCATGTTGAACCGTTTCAACACCTTGTCAATATATGTACTTTGGCTTAATCCAGTTAAGCACTTAGATGTATCTCTATAGATCTTTATGCCTAAGATGTAAGCTGCTCCTCCCAAGTCCTTCATCAAGAAACACTTTCTCAATGAGTCCTTCACAGCTTCCAACATATGAATGTCATTTCTGATCAACAATATGTCATCTACATATAAGACCAGAAAGACTAGTGCGCTCCCACTGACCATCTTGTATACACAAGGTTCTTCTTGATGAAACCAAACCCTTTGACCACTTCATCAAAACATAGATTCCAACTCTGAGATGCTTGCTTGAGTCCATTGATGGACTTCAAAAGCTTGCATACTTTCCCAGCATTCTTTGGATCGACAAAACCTTTTGGGTGTGTCATATACACATCCTCACTTAGGTTTCCGTTAAGGAAAGCCGTTTTGACATCCATTTGCCACACCTCACACTCATGATATGAAGCAATTGCAAGGAGGATCTGGATAGACTTTAGCATAGCTATAGGCGAAAATGTTTCATCATAAGCAACACCTTAAATTTTGACAAAACCCTTTTGCCACAAGCCGTGCTTTATAGATGTGAACATTTCCATCAGCGCCTTTTTCTTGAAACCCCATTTGCACTCGATAGGTCGCACTTCATGTGGGGGACGGATATCCCCTGGCTCCTCATGGCGTGGATCCAAGACATGGGCCATTGGAGGTCCTGAGAAGGGCGAACGGCTGATCTCGTGGGCCGGTTGCCTAGCTCAGGCGCAAATACGGTCGGGTAAGCTTGGAGATCAAGGCAAGGATGTCGCGATTTAGGAAAGCATGGAAGGCTACTTGACTTAGACTCAGGGTCCGAAATTCTTGAAGATCAAGGTAGATACGATGGAAGTTGAGATTCTGTTTGATCTCTTGTAATCTAAACTGACTAGGAGATATAGAAGGAACCTAACTTGTAATCCAAGAATCCGTTAGACTATATAAGGCAGATGAGGGACCCCTACGTAGGATATCTCAACCCATCGCAAGTCGCCAAACCGCGCACTCGCACAAAAACCCTATACTCATTGTAATCTTGAGTACTCAAAGCAATGCATCTCGCCACAAACAGGACGTAGGGTGTTATGCATCTTATGGCCCGAACCTGTATAAACTTTTGTGTTCTGTCGCTTTTCCGGCGAACCATTGAGCAACGTCGACCTCGCCAGCCCCCAAAAGCATCCCGTGGTATGTCCCGTGGTGCACTGCTGGTGTAAAACCCTAACAGTTGGTGTGCCAGGTAGGGGCTCAGTGACATCACCATCAAGTTAGCTCCATGGCCAACTTCTCCCTCGACGTTGTTAAGTTTGCTCCCAGTGAGATGATCCGTTTTGGATCTATCTCGTTCTTCGCTGACAAACCGGTGATCTGCACTGACTCATCAGTACCACAGAGGAGGTGAACAGCTGTAGGGCTCTATCGCCATCTCCGAAGCTTCCTTTAACCCCGTCAGCTCCAAGATCTGCCAAGCAAGCGGTCAGCCACCAGCCAGCTGTCACAGCAACAAGAGTTGGGCCAGCTCGTCCTCGGGTGCCGATGCACCGATCCACTATCAGGACCACACCGGCTCCATCTACCTCATCATCAAGGTGCACCCCAAGTCAACCTAGCTTAGAACCATGATGGACAGTCGTGGCATCGGTTGGGTGTGAGTCTGCATCTGCTTCTTCGCCTCGACCGACTGCCACATCGTCACCAACTCGGCGCACTGCGCTCTCCACCTCCTTGACCCGAGTCTGGACCCAGATCAGTCAGGGAAGGAAACCGCGATGGCCAGAGGCTCGCTGTACATCTCTATCTCCCACACCAGTGACCACTTCACGTCAGGCAGTCTCGATCCCATCGCCAACCGAGGGCCGAAATCGTAGGACCCCGGGCCGAACGAGAGATCAGGCTCCGTCTGAATTCCCTCATGGCCTTCGCAACACCATGGCTGCTTACCAGACAAGCTTGACACACCTGTGGTTCATCCCTTGCACCTCGGCTCTCCTCAAAAACGATGCGGATGCGCGATGGGAGGCTGCAGGCCCTCGCCGTCTATAACCACCTCAACCACCTCGTTCTCAAGAGGGAGGCGGGGAGGCACCCAGAGGCGCTGTCTCGGGGTCAATGTCCGCGTCACTCGTGGACGATGAAGTCTACCACACGGACAAGGAATCGTTGACCAGTCTTCACTTGGGGCTCGTCATCAGCTCCTCCCCGAGCGGCAGAACTGCCACTTGGCGCAGCTCGCATCTAGTGGTTGGGTTGGGAGTTTCTCCTCTAGCATATTTGCAGCAGCATCCACCCCAATAGTTGTCTCAGCCACCTCTCCCTTAGTAGGGTGGCGAGACTTCTTGTCCACACATGATCTGCAGTCTAGAGTCTCTCGCTGCATCTGAGGATGGGCCACCCATGACTATGGCAACAGGCTCCGCGCCTTCTGACCCTGGGCTTCACTCGGGAGGATTGCCGACGCTCCTCGATGATTAGGTGAGCTTGCCCTCAAGGTTGCCCACCTACTTCTCTGAGATCCTCGTCATCAATGACCAACTAGAGGATGACCTCGTCTCTGACGACGAGCCCTCCATGAACGGAGAAACCCAGCAACAGCGTGCTAGGAGATGCCGTCGCAATTGGTGCCGCAATATCCGTCGCCATCATCAAGTAGGAAATCAAGATCTGACCCTTCCTGTCTCCCACGATGAGGCATCTAAATCTGGGGAGGCACCAGAAGAGGCCGAGTTTTGTCATCAAAGGATTGGTCAAAACCGAGAACGCCGGTGCATGCAAGCCTAGCAGCACGAGCGCGATCATGGAAGAGCACGCGATGGGGAGAATCGCGTTCAGCCCTGCGAAGCACCGGTTTCGGGGTGTAACCTATTGCCCGAGTTTGTTGCTGCCATGGGGACCCCGAGTCAAGCTGGGGGACTGCTGGTGCAGCTGGCGGACGTCTTCCCTCGCACTCCGGATGGGGAACTTTACCGTCGGATCTTCATTCAGGCGGCTAACCATCTCCTTCCCGCGGATGCTGATGCCCGTCACGCCATCAACACGGGGGGCGACACGCACCGCAACATTGAGAGATCACGCGCAGATCGGCACGCGGAAGAAATCCAGCATATCAATGACTACTACCGGGACTACGGGGCCCCTCACCAAGATGACGGAGGCAGGCCACACTCGGGCGAGGCTTCTGTCAACAGCCCGGCACCCCGACACTCAGTTCATGACCAACTGTGGGGAGCCCGCCCTCGGTCTCCGTGACGCCACAAAGGAGCTGCTCAAGATAGAGGTCAGGGCGAACCAGCCCATCGAGGCATGGTCGGTATCACGGTATTCACCAGGCGGCTTCGTGGTGTAGCGTGGCCTCAGAATTTCAAAGCTTCTAGCATCGACAAGTACGAGGCAAAGCTTGACCCGAGCAGCTGGCTAGCCGTGTACTCCACCGCAACTAGCGCCGCTAGGGCAAGTGAGGACATGATGACTGCTTATGTCCCCATCGTGCTGGGATAGGACGCGCTTCAGTGGCTGCGCTATCTCCGGCACGACTGCATCGACAACTAGGACGACTTCTGCCAGCGTTTTATCGCCAATTTTCAGTCGCTGTTGGATAAGCCGGCACAGCCATGGGATCTCAAGTCCATCAAGCGCAAAGATGGTGAGAGTCTCCGCTTGTACTTGAAGCGTTTCCAGTCAATGCGGAACCACATTCCCAACATCGCTGACGCGGTAGTGATCGAAGACTTCTTCGCGGCTCCAACGATGAGGCTTTTGTGAAGGCCCTCTTGCACAAGGCCCCAGTCACGTCCGAGCAGCTCTTTTCCGATGCTGTCCGATACATTACCATGGATGAGTGAGCTCGGGACTTGGTCAACGCACGTCAAGAAGATCGGGGGAGAGTGAAGCGTGAAGACCCCCCACAGCAGGATTGCCGCTGGGACAAGAGACCTCGGGAGGAAGTCTAGGCTGTGGGACCACCGACTATGCGCCCGCGTGTCTCTTTACACCAAGGGGGCGAGCGATCACTCGACCAACTCCTCGATGCACCGTGCCCCTATCAGAAAGAGATGCACCACACCCTGCGCGACTGCAGGGACTTCAAGGCTTCGATCGCTCACGGCAGGCCTTTTATTCCTCTGCCCCTGTCACCACCTCTACTGTGTGATCAGGGACCGCCGCCCCAGTAGAATAGGGCCAACGGTGCCGGATTCCCTAATGTCAACAGGCACGTCAACGTCATCATCAGGAGGCACAGCTCCCTAGAGAGCAAAAGGCAGCAGAAGCTGCTCGACCACCGAGTCATGGCGGCTACTGAAGAGCCTCCAATGCCATACAACTGGTCAAGCATGCCCATTTCTTACAGTAAGGTGAATCATTGGCTTAACTTTGATCACCTGGGCAAATACGCTCTGCTTGTAAGCCTGGTGGTCCATGAGAGCTGACTCATGAGGATGCTGATCGATGGAGGAAGCAGCATCAATGTGATGTTTCCCAAGACTTTGCTGTCTCTCGGGCTCTCTATCAATGATCTGTAAGAGTCAGACAGCCCATTCTTTAGGATTATGCCTGGCAAAGGAGAGTATAAGCTAGGGCACATCAGCTTGCCCGTCACCTTTGGAACGGAGGACAACTTCCGTACAGAGACTGTGGCGGAACCGCCGATTTAATCCGAACTAAACACACCTGCCACCTCTGGCTTGCAGTGTGGTTAGGCCGAACTAAACCCGGTCGTCCGTCGAGATACCCAAAAAGGGCACTCGATGCAACCATCACCCAGGGATACCGACATCACACACGTTAAGCTCTCGAAAGAGCCACAACAATTACAACAACCCATCATTTCATACAAACATAGATTGATTTGTTTAAGAATATTTACTCAAAATGGGGTACAATCATACTGAATTGGAATTCCAAAATAGCCGCGCAGCGGAAACCGTAACGTAATACTGATATACTCTTGCAGCGGAAAATAAAATATCGAGCCATGACATTGAGCCCACCATTGTCATTCTCGATCATGATACTCCTGAAAAGAAAAACATCAACAACGTAGGGGTGAGTACGTGAGGTACTCGTAGGACTTACCCGTGGGCGGTTTCAACCCGACACGTTTGAGATTATGCAAGGCTTTTTGTGGACTGGACTCTAACCCGCGCAAGCTTACTAGAAGTGAGTCCTTACTTTCAAGTAGCATTTATTTCTAAAGTATAAGCCTCATTAGGTTCATTATAGTTATTATCATCATCCATAGCTCATATACATCATCATAAAGAAGCTTGCGGAATTGTAGCATACAAGTACAAACATGTAATATAAAAACATGCTTAAATGATCAAGATATTAAAGTTATTACTACGTTGCCCGTGTGCGATACTGGCATTCTCACACCTGGTGAGCATCAGCGATTCGAATCGATTTTTAATTCCCGGGAATAACTATCATGCCAGGGGTATATGCTTACTAGCCATCGCGTTCCCACATATAGCCCCCATCTCCACCTGTCTTGTCCCAAGATTCAAAGCGCCCTCACCTAACCCCCGGGTTGTGCCCCCTTAGGAGCGATACCACGGCCGCACCGGGTCAGCCCTCCCTTAGGAGCGATACCACGGCCGCACCGGGTCAGCCCTCCCTCGAGTACAAGCGCCCCCGGGCCCATCGGCCTCCAGCAAGTGGATGAGCGGAGCCTCGAAAACTTCGGACAAACCCAGGTAAGACTTCACCGGTCCCATTTCCCGGTTAAGCACTCTAGCAATGTTATGCCGACCAGCAGGCGAACAGCGAATCGGGCCTTAAACGACTCGGGCGGAGTCCACCAAACCATCCTCATCATTTTTCATCGTAATATGCCCATATCTCCGCCCGGTCTCATCTTTTCATCACATCATATCATATTTCTCTCGTATTAAATTTTTGTAAAGTATTTTGAGTCCTATCATCTCGCGAGTGAATATCTTCACTCGACTTCTACCGTCTAAGCATGGCTAAGCATTGACTTCGTTCTATCCATTCTACATAGGATATCAGGTATTTATGCAGGTGGGGCTCCAAACAACACCTGAACGTAAATGCACAATCAATTAAAGGATGGTGAGATTCCCTAGGTAGGTGTATATGCCTAAGGGGCCTACCTTTGTTGTTGATAACTTGAACAAACTAAACTAAAGTTAGTTTGCCGGGTTGTGAGGCTCTGCCCCAGGCAACCCCTTGATCACTTGGACAGCTCCTCCTTCCAAATACCACTTCAGGGGTCTCCAGGTGGTATTTGGGTCTTAGTTGGTCTTCTGGACACCGTTGCTCGAAGTACCTCCACGCACTTGCTTCTCGATTACGTATCTGCAGTGAGCGTCGCTATATGAATGATATGCATGATGTAGCAAATGAGATGCCTAAATGTCAAACACCCGTATGAATAACCATATTTCACATCGCTAACTTAGAATTCCTAGCGTGCATATCTCAACAGTAGTGAAGACCTATATTGCATTCCAAAAACTTCTACCATTTTCAAATCAGAGCCAAAGCCTTACATGCACCACCTCCTATGCTAGTAGTGAGTTATGGTCATAACCTAGAGCTCATATTAAGCCCCTAAAGTCACTTGGAACATTTTTCATCATAGCAAACTTTTCTTAAATTAAAAACATGCTTAAATATAAGACAAGGGCAAAATAGTAATTAAACAGTAAATGCTAGGGCTACTAAAATTTATACAAAGCCTACACATGTTCACAAGGCCTCTGCCCAAATTTCATAATTTTTGGAGTTCATTTTACCCACATTTCCTATTTATTAAGGTTTTTCATGCATGCACATTAACAGGGGCAAAAAGGTCTTTTCCTACTCAACTATCATATCCATTCTATAGATCTATTTAATAGGAATACAATGCAACAAAGTTTATATTTTTCTGATTTTTATTTGATTTATTACGAATTTCCAAAGTTTAAACCGAGAAAAAGAATTTAAAATGGAAAAGCCCTCTGGTGGGGACTAGATCGGAAATATCTGTAGCTTCCAGGGTCCTGCGTGGAATTTGTCTAAGACTCAGTGCACAGTAATCAAACAGGGCGCATAAAAATGAAATATGACAGGGGGATTTTTGTAAAATCACCATCTTCTTCCTCCCGACAGGGCAGGGGCGCGCGGCGGCCGGCTTTCCGCGTACGGCGCGTCGCGTGGGAGGGCGCGCTTGGAGCCGAGCTGGTCCGGGAGCGCGTTCCCGGCGTAGATGCTCCTTTCCCCCAAGACGGCGTCGCGAGAGGAGCTCGGAACGGGCGGGGAACGCCGGTGAACCGATGGGCGGCGGAGCACCGTCCGGCGGCACACTTCGGCCCGATTCGGCGTCGTTGGTGGGAAGTGGAGGCCACGGATGGGCGTGCGAGCTGCGCGGTATCGAAGCGAATCCGGCGCGGGTGATTAGGGCTATGGGGAGGCACCGGAGCGACCCGTCCACGGTGAGGTCGGCCGTGTTTCGGCGCGCCTCGGTGGCACACGCGTGGGGGAAAGGCCGGAGGTGGCAGCGGCTTCACGGACACGGGGAAACGGTGGAGGAGAATGGGAGGAAACCCAGGCTCGCGTTAGCACTGAGGAAGGGGGTGTAGAGGGCGGAGGCGCGAGCTCGCGGATGAGCTCCGGCCGGGGCAGCCATGGCGGCAGTGTGCTGAGGCGTAGGCAGGGAGAGCGGGGAGAAGGCTGGGGATGGTTCGCGGGCGTGCAGGCGGGGTCGACGAGCCGCGGCGTGCTCTTCCAGATGGCGGGCCGGGGCACAGGCTGGGCGGCGCGTGGCCGCGGCGTGGCGAGCTGACGCTCGCGACGCGGCGTGCGCTGCCGCGTGCACGTGAGGGAGGGAGAAAGAAGAGAGAGGGCGGCCAGCGTGGACTGAGTCCGGTGAACCGGAGACACTGACTGGTGGGGCCAAGGCGAAAGAAATGGGGATGGTCTATGGACCGGGTGCGCGGGTGGGATGGCCTGGTGGGGCCCACAACTGAAGCCGTCCACGCCCGGGTCCAGAGCCTGACGGGTGGGTCCCACGCGTCATACACACAAAAGGGAAAAACTCGGAAATGGAAAATAAATTCGGGAAAAAGAAAAATGCTGTTTGACTGCTGAGACATGTTTTAGAAATTATTGTTTTTGAACATCCTAGGGGCCGAATTTGACAAAACCCAAAATACAAAAGTTGTTCTACTCTTCCAGATATATAACTTTGTCAAAAGGAGAAACATCAGATTCTAAGTTGAAATATGATTAAATTTGAATTCAATCTGCTGTCTCTAGTTTGACCAAGGTTTAGTACAAACTTAGAAATTCCTAAAGTCTATTTTATGCTCATTTTCAGAGAAAGAGTATTATACCAATGTTGTGTGGTTTTTAATTATCTACAACTTTCTTATATGATGTTTTGCATGATAGGGACTTTTGATTGCTCAAAATGTGAATTTTCCATTCAGGTCTATTTGGACAGAATTCACCAGAAGATAGAAAAGGAGCTAAAACATCTTGCAAACCTTTATGCATGTCACCACACCCAAAAACAAAGTTGATCTACCTAAAATTGTCTACAAGTTTGTTATAGAGAGTTTGGTCCAAAACACATCATATTTTACACTATAGTCTTAAATGCACTCAGGGGTTTTTCATATTTTACTGAAAATTTTTGACTTCGTGATTTACTAACCTAGTTGTTGCTCTTCTCTAGACATTATTAAGCCAAATCTCTGACTACCGCTAATCTAATCACGTGTTAAGATTTTCGAGATGCCGGGGGCATCACAGAGACCCTCCGCTTTGAGGTGGCAACCTTCGACTCAGCCTACAACGCCATCATTGGGCGGCCCGGGTTGGCCAAGTTCATGGCCATCCCCCACTACTCGTACCTGGTCCTGAAGATGCCAGCCCCACATGGAGTCCTCTCCGTGCAGGCAGACTTCAAGGGCTCTACTCTCTGCGCTCGGGTGGCTTTCCACATGGCCTTCGCAACAACTACTGCGGCAGCTCAGTGCCGACTCATCGATGACGCGGCTGAACTCTCAAAGGACGATCTACCGATCCTGACTCATGAGTCAGTCCCTAGCTCGGCCATACAGGCAACCATGGTGACCAAGGAAGTGAGGCTCGACCTCCCTGACGCCTCGAAGACGATGACCATTAGTGCAATTCTCCCTCCCAAATAGGAAGACATGCTCATCCGGTTCTTGAGGGACAATTGGGACATGTTCGCATGGAAGCCTGCAGATATACCCAGAGTCCCAAGGGAACTGGCCGAGCACAAACTCAAGGTGTTCCCCAATGCGAAACCGATCAAGCAGAGGCTGCGCCGATTCACCCTGGATAAGAGGTAAGTGATTTGTGCAGAGTTACCTCGGCTCCAAGCTGCCGGGTCTATTAGAGAAGTCATGCATCCTGAGTGGCTGGCAAATCCTATACTAATACTCAAAAAAATAAAGTAGACTGGCAAATGTGTGTTGATTATACCGATCTCAACAAGCACTGCCCAAAGGACCCTTTCGGGCTGCCCAAGATAAATCAAGTCATCGATTCTACGGCAGGATGCTCCCTCCTTTGCTTCTTAGATTGTTACTTGGGCTACCATCAGATTTGCCTAGCTGTGGAAGATCAGGAGAAGACCGCATTCATGATGCCCTTTGGGACGTTCTATTATACCTCGATGTCATTTGGGCTGAAGAACGCCGGAGCGACGTATCAATTCACAATCCAGATGTGTTTGGCCGAACACTAGGGTAAGCATGTCGAGGCTTACATCGATGATGTGGTGATTAAGATGAAGCATCCAGAAGACATCATTAACGACATACAGCAAGTCTTTAACAGTCTCAGGAGGTTCTCCTAGAAGCTCAACCCCGCTAAGTGTGTATTTGGGGTCCCAGCTGGGCAGTTACTCAGGTTCGTCGTCAGCAAGAGGGGGATCAAAGCCAACCAAGAGAAGATCGACGCAATTCTTCGGATGTAGCGCCCTAAGTCATAGAAGAAGGTTCAGAAGCTCACTGGGTGCATGGCTGCTCTAAGCCAATTCATCTCACAACTGGGAGAGCATGGCATGCCGTTTTACAAGCTGCTGAAGAAGGTGGACAGATTTCAGTGGACATCGGAGGCTCAGGAAGCACTTGAATCCCTCAAAAAATTCTTGACGACCCCTCCGGTATTGAAATCACCGAACCGAGAGACCACACCGCTGAAGATTTACTGTTGTACCTCTCCTGCACGACACATGTGGTTAGTACTGCTTTGGTGGTTGAGAGGCTGGAGGTTGGGCACGTTCAGCTGACTCAACACCTAGTCTATTTCATCAGTGAAGTACTCAGCCCATCTAAAATAAGGTACCCTTAGGTTCAGAAATTACTGTATGTGGTCCTTATCCCAGCTCACAAGCTATGCCATTATTTCTAGGAGCATAAAGCCGTGGTGGTCACCTCATTCCCCATCAGCGAAATTTTGCAAAACAGAGAAGCTACTGGAAGAATTGCCAAGTGGGCGTGTGAGTTGGGAGCACATGACATCGAATTCCATCCACGCACTGCCATCAAGAGTCAAGCATTGGTTGACTTCGTCTCTGGGTGGACAGAGAACCAGGTACCAGATAACCCAAAGCCTCTAGAATTCTGGAAGATGTACTTCGACGGGTCACTCAAAATAGAAGGAGCTGGGGCAGGAGTCTTCTTAACCTCCCTCGAAGATGAAAAACTCAACTATGTGCTGTAGATCCTTTTCACGGTGTCCAACAATGCAGCAAAATTTGATGCCATGCTACATGGGTTGCGCATCGCGATTTCACTCGGCATCAAGCGTCTCATGGTCGATGGGGACTCTCTGGTTGTGATTAGTCAAGTCAACAAAGATTGGGACTACTCCACGGAAGTGAGTGACAAATACTGCGTGGAAGTTGGCAAACTGGAGGACAAGTTTGATGGGCTAGAATTTCATGACGTGGACAGCAACAACAACGCAGATGACGACTTACTGTCTAAGCTTGGCTCTTACCGAGCCAAAATTCCTCCAGGTGTGTTCATCTAGGAACTATCTCGTCCGTCTATTAATTGAGAGTTAGAACCCCAGAACAGCATGTCCTGAGCTTGGAGGAAGCCCCGGCTGACTGGCAGGTCCCAATCATCAAGTATATCAGAGATGGTGATGAGCCTGATGACCGAGCAGAAGCCGAGCGACTCGTTTAGTGCACGGCCAGCTACACATTGATTGGCAATGATCTGTTCAAGTGCGGTGCGGCCAGAGTTCACTTGAAGTGCATCAACATATCTTGGGGTAAGAGTCTGTTGATGGAAATCCACACTGGGTAGTGCAGTAATCATGCTGCCTCTAGAATGCTAGTTGGAAAGGCATTCAGGGCTGGATTTTATTGGCCAACATCCAAGCAGGATGCTGCAGAATTGGTCAAGCGTTGTGAAGCCTGTCAGTTCTTTGCAAATCAACATCACCTCCTGGCTCAATAGCTGCAGAACATTCCCGTCTCATAGCCCTTTGCATGCTGGGGGCTCGACATGATCAGGCCACTCAAGAGAGCTCAAGGTGGGTGTGGCGGAACCGCCGATTTAATCCGGGCTAAGCACACCTGCCACCTCTGGCTTGCAGTGCGATTAGACCGAACTAAACCCGGTCGTCCGTTGAGAGTCATTCGACTCCCGATATTACCTTTCCCAGAGGAACCGACATCATACACATCTGACTCACGATGGAGCCACAACAGATACATCATCACAGGCAGTTGAATAGTAGAAAGTTAAACTTAGTTACAAGCCAGTTTTTACATAAAACACAAGTCCAACATAAAGTTATAAAATAGCAAGTTTGAAAGTTTCTCGCAGCGGAAAATATAAGTTTAGATCACCATGTTATCACCAAAAGTTTTGCATTGAGGGTACAACATCGAGCCCACCGATGTTGTCCTCGTGCCACTTAGTCACTTCATTCTACATGAGGGCATGCCCCGCCTCCAACACAGGCGCACACCATGAATTCCATACTTGCGCTCAAAATGTGGGGGCAAACCCTGAGTACTAATTACTCAGTAGGTCTTAATGGATTTGGCTTACGGCTGACGCGAAGCAGCTTATTAACAAGTAGATCCTTAGCTTTTAGTTTTTAACAGCAACTTAATTAACATAAATAACGAGTTTCATTGTCTGCATGATTGCCAACATAACAGTAAATCTTTGCAAGATAACAACTCAGCTCAAACATGTAGTATTCCAAAAACCATGAGTATTACGGTACCGAGAGTTTAAGTAATTACTACGTTGCACGTCAAAGGCATTGGCATTCCCACACCTGGTGGGCATCAGCGATTCGAATCGATTTTAATTCCCAGGAATAACTATCATGCCAGGGGTATATGCTTACTAGCCATCGCGTTCCCACATATAGCCCCCATCTCCACCTGTCTTGTCCCAAGATTCAAAGCGCCCTCACCTAACCCCCGGGTTGTGCCCCCTTAGGAGCGATACCACGGCCGCACCGGGTCAGCCCTCCCTCGAGTACAAGCGCCCCCGGGCCCATCGGCCTCCAGCAAGTGGATGAGCGGAGCCTCGAAAACTTCGGACAAACTCAGGTAAGACTTCACCGGTCCCATTTCCCGGTTAAGCACTCTAGCAATGTTATGCCGACCAATAGGCGAACAGCGAACGGGCCTTAAACGACTCGGGCGGAGTCCGGGTGCGACATCATGAAAACGTAAATACTGAAATAAATCTCCGCCCGGTCTCCATTTAATTTCATGAGCAATAATAAACAATGATATGACTGTAAGCTTTTGTAACTTTGAAAACACCTACGTGACGAGTACACACACTCGTGTCTACTCGTACCTAGAAATTTCTAGGCATACTCGCCCTACGAACTCTATGTATAGGTGCTAGGGCCAGGGCGGCCAGGAAGTCTAATGCAATTGGTTTCAAAACAACTCCTAATGCATATGCGTAATCATCAAGTATAATTTATTTGCTGGGTAGAGTATGATCCTGCCTACCTTCCTCGTTAGAGTCAGTAGCTGCCTCCGGAGCGTAGTCGGGTTCTTGCTGTTGGTCCTCTGGCTCTGGGTACAGTTCCTCTTCTGGCTCCGTCATAATCGGTTGGTCCGGTGGTGGTTCTTCGTTCGTGGAATCTATATGTATGACATGATGCAGTTAAAGCATGTATTAGTGCAATGCTTGCTTCATTATGCGGGTGTAATGCAGTAGATCAGTGAACTTATGATTCGTGATACAGAGTTATGCATATTGAGGTGAAAGTCGTTTCATACTAAGAAATCGTACAAGCCATCATCTATGACAGCTTAGCTTGCCACATAAAATAACGTGGGGTGTGCGTAGCGAAAATAGCACCGCTTCATGTGAAGTGACCGAAACTTTCATACAAGTGCATTATTTCTACCAGCTTTCACTTAGAGCCAAAACCTTACATGCATCATCTCCAATTCTACATGTTATTCCATAACTATAGCTCATATCAACCTTAAAGTCATAGTTGAAACATTATTCACCGAATTAATCTTTTTCTTAAGACTAAATTGTGCTTAGTGCAAGACAAGGGTAAAATAGTAATTCAACAGCAAGTGCTAGGGCCAGCAATTTTTATACAGAGCCTACATATATCAACAAGGTCCCTGGTCAAATTTGGCTATTTTTGGAGATCATTTAGTCCTTATTTCCTATTTATTAGAGTTTTATATGTTTGTAAAGAAACAGGGGCAAAACTGTCCTTTTCTACTCAACCATCATACCCATCCTGTAGATCTATTTATTAGGAACATAACGCAACAAAGTTTGCTATTTTTGGATTTTTATACACTTTATTATGATTTTTCAAAGTTTCAGCCTTTTTAAAAGCATTTTAATCGAAAATACACAGACTCTGGACCTATCTATAAATATCCATAGTTTCTGAGGGTTCCTGTGCAAGATTTACAAGACTCAGTGTACAGTGCTCGGTATGGAAACGTAAAACTGTTAAACCCGGAGGGCGATAGCGCAAAATGTGCGTCTTCCTCCTCCCGTCGTCTTCTTCCTCGCGACGGGAGGGGAACTCCGGCGGCGCGCGGCCAATCTCGGCCCTGCGGGGCTCGGGAGCTCGCCGCGGAGTGCCGGGAGAGAGAGAGGAGTACGGGGAACCTTATCCACTACCTCAGACGGTGGGGGAAGATCGCGGGGAGGGACGGCGACGAACGCCCCTGGCCGGCGAGGTCCGGCGGTGCAATACGCCGGGGTGGAAGGGTCTCGGGCGATGCGGTCTGGGCGGGAAGGTAGAGTCGAGGGCGGCGAAGCTCGGCGTGGTGACGGTTGAGCTCGGGAGCGGGCGGAGATGGCTGGGGGCGAGCTCGCGCGAGTTCCGGCAATGGTGGACGCGCGAGGTCGGGAGGGAAAAGCAGAAAACTCGAGCTCGGGGAGGAGAACTCGAGATATAGGGCCGGCCTCGCCCTCGCCCCGGTGGCGCGTCGCGCGCGCTGTCCGCGCGCGGCAGGGGCGCGTGGCCGCGGCGGCCGGGACGGCCGGCGCGTGGCCACGGCCGCTCGGCGCGCAGCGCCGCGTGGGCGCGCGCGGGCGGGGAGAGAAAAGGGAGACGCGTGGGTGAACCCGGTCTATGGACCACTGTGGCTGACAGGTGGGGCCAATCCCAGGATTAGAGAGTACGGTGTATAGACTCGGTGCATCGAGCGAGGGAGCGGGTCCGTGCGCTGGCGCGGGCGGCTGACAGGTGGGTCCCGCTGGTCATAGAGACGAGAAAATAAAAGAAAATCGAAAAAGATAAAACCCCCTTTGACCAGCTGACCTGGTTTCTGAATTTCGCAAATTTGACCAATTTAGGAGCCGAATTTGAAAAAGACCCAATTGAATGAAATGTTGTACATTTTGAAATCTACAACTTTGTCAAAAGGACCTATACCAAAATCCAAATGCAAAATGATTTAAATTTGAAATTAACTTGCTGACTCCTGTTTGACCATTTAAAACCCCCAACTTGGAAATTATAAAAGTCCATTTTAGGTACATTTTCATGAAAGGTGAACTATACCAGTGTTGCATAGAATCTAATGATCTACAACTTTGGTATTCATGACATGGCAAGATTTTGAATTTTGTTTCACAAAATTTTGAATTTACCTAACAGGGCTGAATTTGGCAAAAGTCACATTTTCACATAAAATGACCCAAAACTAGATTTCAACATTCATGCATGCCAAAACACAAAATACCAAAGTCATTCCTTATAGGATTACCTACAAGTTTGGTATGTAAGGTTTTATGAAAATCACAATTGTATTAAAGTTATATCCACAATACAAACACAGTTTTTTTTTCTGAAACTAAGTTTAGTTGCTCAATTGCCCTACTTTATGCATGCTCTCAAGATAAAATGCCTTTAAAAAGATGTCATTATGCTAATGATTTTAGTGTAATGCATTTGAGATGCCTAGGGCATCACAACCCACCCCCCTTAAAGAAATCTCGTCCCGAGATTTTTGAAGTGTCGTGGGTGGTTAAACTGGTTGCAGTTAGTGTTGGGTGTACGTATTGAGTTTAGACCCAGAAGCTAAGCTGTTGTAACGTACCGAGTTGAGGTGGATGGCAGAAAACCAGGGTACTTAGTGTGTAGGTATTCTTCTTGCTCCCATGTGGCTTCTTCTTCGGAATGATTACTCCATTGAACTTTGTAAAAGTTGATTGTTTTCCGACGGGTTGATCTTTGCTTTTGATCGAGGATTTTTATGGGACGTTCTTTGTATGTGAGATCTGGTTCAATCTGAATTTGAGAGGTATCTACCACTTTCTCCGGTACTCTTAAACACTTCTTTAGTTGTGAGACATGAAACACATCATGAACTGCAGCCAGATGTGGTGGTAGTTCTAACCGATAAGCGACGGCTCCGCACTTTTCAATGATCTTGAATGGACCGACGTACCTTGGTGCTAACTTTCCTTTCACCCCAAACCATTGTACCCCTTTCATCGGAGATACTTTGAGATACACATGATCCCCCTTATCAAAGACTAACGGCCTCCTCCTTTTATCCGAGTAACTTTTCTGTCTGGACTGTGCTCTTTTGAGATGATGGTGTATGAGTTTCACTTGTTCTTCGGCTTCTACCACTAAATCAGGGCCAAAAGTAACACGTTCTCCTGGTTCGGACCAGTTTAGTGGTGTTCTGCATCTCCTACCATAAAGAGCCTCGAAAGGAGCCATTTCTAAGCTCTTTTGGTAGCTGTTGTTATAAGCGAACTCTGCTAGGGGAAGGCATTCATCCCACTTAGTGGAATATGTCAGTGCACAAGCCCTTAACATATCTTCTAGAATTTGATTCACTCTTTCTACTTGACCACTGGTTTGAGGGTGGTATGCCGAACTGTGAATCAAAGTGGTCCCTAAAGCGGTATGCAATTGCTCCCAGAAACGGGAGACAAACTGTGACCCTCTATCCGAAGTGATGGTCTTAGGGACTCCATGCAAAGGAAGGATACGAGCTAAATAAATCTCAGCATAGGTCTTGGCATGGTATATCGGTTTTACCGGAAGGAAATGGGCTGACTTTGTAAATCTGTCTATTATTACCCATACCGAATCATACCCCTTTTTAGTTCGAGGCAACCCCACAATGAAATCCATGTGTATATCCTCCCATTTCCACGCTGGAACCTCCAGTGGTTGAAGCATTCCAGCGGCCTTTAAGTGATCGGCTTTTACTTTCTTGCACACGTCGCACTCAGACACATACTTGGCAATTTCTCGTTTCATACGGGTCCACCAAAACTTTTGCTTCAAGTCTTGGTACATCTTATTGCTGCCTGGATGTATCGTGAGTATTGAAGTGTGCGCTTCGTCCAGTATCTTCTTCCTCAACTCCATGTCCTTGGGTACCACTAGACGATTCTTGAACCACAGGACGCCTTGGTCATCAAGCGTGAAACATGCCTTCTTCTCTTCACTAATACCTTCACGGATATGCGCCATACCCTTATCTTGCTTCTGAGCTTCTATGACTTGTGACTTGATTGTGGGCTCAATAATGATACTATAGAGTTCTGCAGGCTGTCCTGGAGGTGTTTCAATGTCACTCATTTCACAGCAGATTATTCTTGCTGTAGGTCGGACTTCTATCACATTGCAATGGGCTTTTCGGCTTAGTGCATCTGCTACCACATTGGCCTTGCCTGGATGGTAGTGTATCTCCAGATCATAATCTTTTATCAGCTCTAACCATCGCCTCTGCCTCATGTTGATTTCGGGTTGGGTGAAAATATATTTGAGACTCTTATGGTCAGTGTAGATGTGACATGTGTTGCCTAACAGATAGTGTCTCCAAATTTTCAGTGCATGAACGACTGCAGCTAACTCAAGGTCATGTGTTGGATAGTTGGCTTCATGTTTCCTCAATTGACGGGAGGCATAGGCAATTACTCTTCCTTCTTGCATCAAGACACAGCCAAGTCCATTACCGGAAGCATCACAGTACACCTCAAAAGGCTTGGTAATATCTGGTTGAGCTAGCACTGGTGCTGAGGTTAACAATTTCTTCAAGGTTTGGAAAGCTTCTTCACAACTCGGATTCCAAATGAACTTTGCATTTTTCTTGGTCAATGAGGTCATGGGTTTTGCAATTTTGGAGAAATCTTTGATAAAGCGGCGGTAGTAGCCCGCTAAACCAAGAAAACTCCGGATTTCAGTCACGGTCTCTGGTTTTTTCCAATTTAGCACATCTTCTACTTTGTTAGGGTCAACTGCGACTCCCTTTTCAGATAGCACATGGCCCAAGAAGCTCACTTCTTTCAGCCAGAATGCACACTTGCTAAACTTGGCATAAAGCTTATGCTCTCTGAGCCGAGTGAGCACGATTCTCAAGTGTTCTTCATGTTCTTTCTCATTTTTGGAGTAGATTAGTATGTCATCTATGAATACCACCACGAACTTATCGAGTTCATTCATAAACACCGAGTTCATCATATACATGAAGAAAGCCGGTGCATTGGTTAGTCCAAATGACATGACCAAATACTCATATAAACCATATCTGGTAGAGAATGCTGTCTTGGGTATATCCTCTTCTCTAATCTTCATCTGATAGTAGCCAGATCTTAGGTCAATTTTAGAAAAGACCTTAGCCCCAGCTAACTGATCAAATAGAATATCGATGTGTGGCAGTGGGTATTTGTTTTTGACGGTCACTGCATTCAGTGGCCGATAGTCAACGCACAATCTTTTCCCACCATGATCCTTTTTCTCAACAAAGAGAGCTGGACAACCCCACGGTGATGAACTAGGCCTAATGAACCCTTTGTCTAATTGTTCTTGTAGCTGTACTTTCAATTCCTTCAAATCATCAGGTGGCATCCTGTATGGTCTTTTTGACACAGGTGCCGTACCTGGAACGAGCTCAATGACAAATTCTACATCCCGTTTTGGTGGTAGTCCCGGAAGTTCTTCTGGAAACACGTCCGGGAATTCACACACTACTGGTATCTTTTTAACCTCTTGTAGTTCAGTCGCATTGACCGTGGGGGTCATGTGTTTTTGGTTTGGCAAGTGTATCCGTAGAATCTTGCCGCTGACACTAGACCTTAACTGCACTGTCCTGCTGCCAATATCCAGGACTGCATTGTTTTCTGTCATCCAATTCATCCCTAAGATGATATCAATCCCCCGGTGTGGCAGCACCACAGGATTGATTATGAAATCTTCCTTTCCTATACTCAGCCTTAACCCTTTTACTATCAGATTTGTATTTATCGGGTTCCCAGGCGCGGTGATTTGATATTTCTCTTTTATACGTGAAGTCTCTACCCCGTGCTTAGATGTATATGATTGACTAATGAAAGTATGAGTAGCTCCTGAATCAAATAACACGACGGTCGGCTGACCGTTGACCATGAACGTACCGGCGAGAACAGGCTCTCCTGCAGGGATCTGCTCCATGTGCACATAGTGCACTCGACCTGTCTTGGGTACGAATCCCTTCGGCTTGCTCTGTTGGTTTCCACCCGCAGGAACAGGACCTTGGATCCTGCGAGGCGCTCTGCAGTCCTTAATGAAATGGCCGATCTTGCCGCAGTTGTAACAAGGAGCGCCCGGCCCCGGAACAATGGGAGCACGGGGAGTTGGCAACTGTGCGGGTGCTCGATAAATGGGGTACTGTTGCTGCGGTGCCGCCCGATGAATCCACCTTGGTTGGTTGGGTCGGACCACATAGCGAGACTGCTGATAATTTTGCTGTTGAGGTCTGTACGCGGTCTTCTGCTTCTGTGAAGGGCCCGTCGCTGATGTGTTGGCTATCCTTTTGCGCTTCTGATCCTCGTTAGCAGCACGGAGACGATTCTACATGTCGAGAGCAGTGTCTACCAGCTCAGTGAAGCTCTGGTAACGCCGTGCCAAGTGAGTCCGGAGGGTAGGGTCAAGGCCCTCTAGGAGTCTCTCGGCCCGCTCTGGCTCAGTAGCAACATCTCTCGGAGCATACTGAGAGAGGTGGATAAAGATCTGCACATATTGCATCACGGTCCGGTTGCCCTGCTTGAGGTCTCGGAACTCGCGACGCTTTTGCTCTATCAAACTTGCCGGGATGTAGTGAGCCCGGAAAGCTTGCCGGAACTCCTCCCATGTGGGCTCATGGCCCTCTTCCTGCATGGCGAGGAAAGTGGCGTACCACGCTCCCGCAGGCCCATGAAGAAGCTGAGCAGCAAATCGAGCCTTCTCTTGCTCATTGATCCCTGGCAGAAGGGTAAACTTGGACTGGACAGTGCGAAGCCAGTCGTCTGCCGCCAGTGGCTCTGGGCAGTTGGTGAAGACCGGGGGTCGCAGCCCCTCGAAGTCCTGGTAAGTAATGCCACGTGGCCTGTACTCCCGCGGCTGTTGTTGCCCACGGGCTTGACGGTCTTCTGCTAATAACCGAATCAGCTCAGCTTGTTGGACCACCAAAGTGGCCAGCTCCGGCGGGGGTGGAGCGCATTGCGCTGACTGCCCTGATGACTGCCCCGTGCGAGTGTTCACCATCTGCAAAATGGAATCATATGGGTTCAGCCCAATAGCCCATGTGCAGAAATACGGTGACAGCAAGATCATAGGACTATAGGCAATTTGCGAGCACAGGTAAACTTGTAACAAAGCAGTTAGACTTTATCTCTCGCGGCCAAGCTTAACGACATCGCATCATTCGCATCATCCATGCGCACTCAACAGTTACTTCAACCATACTTATAAAGTCTTAATAAACTAAAGGTTTACTTAGTACACACATGGGCCATCTCATCCATCACACCGGAACACTAACTTAAGGTTCTACATTAGGTTACATGACGTACATAAGTGAGTTTTCTTGATCTCACCACTGTTTAGTACAGTCATGGTAAACTGCACGGAGCGATATAGTACAAAACATCGCTCACAACGTGCACCATCTACAAAAAGCTTCACCACACAAAGCCATTGTCAAACTCTCTAACGCCCGTTACGCGCATCAGACACCATGCTGCCCTCATCCTCCACCACAGGGGCAACTGAAGGATCCGGCTCGTACTGCGCCAGGCGCTGCTGTGCCTCAGCCAACTCTGCCTCCAGCTCCTCAATACGGTCCTGTGCATACATGTGCTGGTCGCGGTAGTGAGCGACACGGTCCTCGGCACGGAGGTACATCCCGTGTACGCTGTGAGCAAACTGCATGGTCGCAGCATAGGGCCTGGTGTCAATCCGCTCCTCCAGCATGTTGTGACGACGGAGCCACTCGTCGTCGTAACCGTCGGTGGGGAGGTAGCGCAGCACTGACATCCCTGCTGCACCCGAAGAACTGAGTGAGGTGATGGCTGCTAGGGTGACCTTGTCGTAAGCGTCCTCCTCATTGGCCCCGTAGACGGTGATCGTCTGCCGGACCGCGGTGTGGCTCGAAGGAAGGACGACACTGGCCATGCAGTGTCCGTCCGCGTGCACTGTCTGCACTGAGAAGAAAGGGCACGGCCTGCGCCTCATCTCACGCAGAGCCCGACAAAGGATCTGCGCAAGGCCGTTCTCCTCACGGCAACGGGTGTGAACCATCCCATTCTCAAGCTGAGGAGGGGTGTGGGTCACTGGTGGGAGGGGAGCAGCCCTTCCCTCCTGTATGCGAAGTCCCCTCGCACTGGTGGCTTTGCGGGCGGTTTGCTTGGTCTTGGCCATCTGTTTTTAAATAAGAGACCTTAATCAGTGATAAGCATAGGTTGCATATAAGTTTAACGGTTAAGTGGGTGATGGGTGCAGAAAACATCATTGGACTTTCATTTTACTTATTTGTCTTTTAGCGATAAACCCCCAAGTATGAACAAATAAGAATAAACATGATGCATGACTCGTCCTATTCGATCTCACATCACACACCTTAAGCATACTTTATATATCTAGCGAGTATCCGGTGACATATATGCACGGCACTCTCTAATGCAACTAGTCGTTCTCTACTCGTTCTTAATTTCGCACGTGGTTAGTGTACCTGCAGAAAAATGCATGCTCATATCATCATCATTACCATGACCAATCATTACCACTCTAACTCTAGAAGTGGCACCCACGAATTTCTTTAAGCTACGTCTGGTGGACGACGTAGTGGCGCCATTTCTCCCAACACACCCAGTCTTCCTCCAGTACTGGGGAATTGCTGGGGAGAGAAACGGTGGCCAACAAGATCTAGTTATAATTTTTTTGGTTGAAGGAGAAGTGGTCACGAAACACTCCAATAGCGTGACCACCCCCCTTAAAGAGTTCTGCCCTATCAGCATGAATGCAGGGTTCGCAACAGTCCGCAAATCCCAATAGCGCTCCACCAGTACTGGGGATGGCTATGGCCGAAATGTTGCTTCCCAAAGCGCCGAATATGCACATGAGTTCTATCTAGGTCAGAATGTTAGCGATGTCACCTGGTATTTCACTAACATCCTTAATAGGGGCATATCGATACTCTCATTTTCCAAATACTTAAAAAAGGGTTTTCGAAAATAGGTTTGCAAATCAAAACTGGATGATATGTCTGTTGTCTGTGTATGATCGGCTCTGATACCAGCTGTGGCGGAACCGCCGATTTAATCCGGGCTAAGCACACCTGTCACCTCTGGCTTGCAGTGCGATTAGACCGAACTAAACCCGGTCGTCCGTCGAGAGTCATTCGACTCCCGATATTACCTTTCCCAGAGGAACCGACATCATACACATCTGACTCACGATGGAGCCACAACAGATACATCATCACAGGCAGTTGAATAGTAGAAAGTTAAACTTAGTTACAAGCCAGTTTTTACATAAAACACAAGTCCAACATAAAGTTATAAAATAGCAAGTTTGAAAGTTTCTCGCAGCGGAAAATATAAGTTTAGATCACCATGTTATCACCAAAAGTTTTGCATTGAGGGTACAACATCGAGCCCACCGATGTTGTCCTCGTGCCACTTAGTCACTTCATTCTACATGAGGGCATGCCCCGCCTCCAACACAGGCGCACACCATGAATTCCATACCTGCGCTCAAAATGTGGGGGCAAACCCTGAGTACTAATTACTCAGTAGGTCTTAATGGATTTGGCTTACGGCTGACGCGAAGCAGCTTATTAACAAGTAGATCCTTAGCTTTTAGTTTTTAACAGCAACTTAATTAACATAAATAACGAGTTTCATTGTCTGCATGATTGCCAACATAACAGTAAATCTTTGCAAGATAACAACTCAGCTCAAACATGTAGTATTCCAAAAACCATGAGTATTACGGTACCGAGAGTTTAAGTAATTACTACGTTGCACGTCAAAGGCATTGGCATTCCCACACCTGGTGGGCATCAGCGATTCGAATCGATTTTAATTCCCGGGAATAACTATCATGCCAGGGGTATATGCTTACTAGCCATCGCGTTCCCACATATAGCCCCCATCTCCACCTGTCTTGTCCCAAGATTCAAAGCGCCCTCACCTAACCCCCGGGTTGTGCCCCCTTAGGAGCGATACCACGGCCGCACCGGGTCAGCCCTCCCTCGAGTACAAGCGCCCCCGGGCCCATCGGCCTCCAGCAAGTGGATGAGCGGAGCCTCGAAAACTTCGGACAAACTGAGGTAAGACTTCACCGGTCCCATTTCCCGGTTAAGCACTCTAGCAATGTTATGCCGACCAATAGGCGAACAGCGAACGGGCCTTAAACGACTCGGGCGGAGTCCGGGTGCGACATCATGAAAACGTAAATACTGAAATAAATCTCCGCCCGGTCTCCATTTAATTTCATGAGCAATAATAAACAATGATATGACTGTAAGCTTTTGTAACTTTGAAAACACCTACGTGACGAGTACACACACTCGTGTCTACTCGTACCTAGAAATTTCTAGGCATACTTGCCCTACGAACTCTATGTATAGGTGCTAGGGCCAGGGCGGCCAGGAAGTCTAATGCAATTGGTTTCAAAACAACTCCTAATGCATATGCGTAATCATCAAGTATAATTTATTTGCTGGGTAGAGTATGATCCTGCCTACCTTCCTCGTTAGAGTCAGTAGCTGCCTCCGAAGCGTAGTCGGGTTCTTGCTGTTGGTCCTCTGGCTCTGGGTACAGTTCCTCTTCTGGCTCCGTCACAATCGGTTGGTCCGGTGGTGGTTCTTCGTTCGTGGAATCTATATGTATGACATGATGCAGTTAAAGCATGTATTAGTGCAATGCTTGCTTCATTATGCGGGTGTAATGCAGTAGATCAGTGAACTTATGATTCGTGATACAGAGTTATGCATATTGAGGTGAAAGTCGTTTCATACTAAGAAATCGTACAAGCCATCATCTATGACAGCTTAGCTTGCCACATAAAATAACGTGGGGTGTGCGTAGCGAAAATAGCACCGCTTCATGTGAAGTGACCGAAACTTTCATACAAGTGCATTATTTCTACCAGCTTTCACTTAGAGCCAAAACCTTACATGCATCATCTCCAATTCTACATGTTATTCCATAACTATAGCTCATATCAACCTTAAAGTCATAGTTGAAACATTATTCACCGAATTAATCTTTTTCTTAAGACTAAATTGTGCTTAGTGCAAGACAAGGGTAAAATAGTAATTCAACAGCAAGTGCTAGGGCCAGCAATTTTTATACAGAGCCTACATATATCAACAAGGTCCCTGGTCAAATTTGGCTATTTTTGGAGATCATTTAGTCCTTATTTCCTATTTATTAGAGTTTTATATGTTTGTAAAGAAACAGGGGCAAAACTGTCCTTTTCTACTCAACCATCATACCCATCCTGTAGATCTATTTATTAGGAACATAACGCAACAAAGTTTGCTATTTTTGGATTTTTATACACTTTATTATGATTTTTCAAAGTTTCAGCCTTTTTAAAAGCATTTTAATCGAAAATACATAGACTCTGGACCTATCTATAAATATCCATAGTTTCTGAGGGTTCCTGTGCAAGATTTACAAGACTCAGTGTACAGTGCTCGGTATGGAAACGTAAAACTGTTAAACCCGGAGGGCGATAGCGCAAAATGTGCGTCTTCCTCCTCCCGTCGTCTTCTTCCTCGCGACGGGAGGGGAACTCCGGCGGCGCGCGGCCAATCTCGGCCCTGCGGGGCTCGGGAGCTCGCCGCGGAGTGCCGGGAGAGAGAGAGGAGTACGGGGAACCTTATCCACTACCTCAGACGGCGGGGGAAGATCGCGGGGAGGGACGGCGACGAACGCCCCTGGCCGGCGAGGTCCGGCGGTGCAATACGCCGGGGTGGAAGGGTCTCGGGCGATGCGGTCTGGGCGGGAAGGTAGAGTCGAGGGCGGCGAAGCTCGGCGTGGTGACGGTTGAGCTCGGGAGCGGGCGGAGATGGCTGGGGGCGAGCTCGCGCGAGTTCCGGCAATGGTGGACGCGCGAGGTCGGGAGGGAAAAGCAGAAAACTCGAGCTCGGGGAGGAGAACTCGAGATATAGGGCCGGCCTCGCCCTCGCCCCGGTGGCGCGTCGCGCGCGCTGTCCGCGCACGGCAGGGGCGCGTGGCCGCGGCGGCCGGGACGGCCGGCGCGTGGCCACGGCCGCTCGGCGCGCAGCGCCGCGTGGGCGCGCGCGGGCGGGGAGAGAAAAGGGAGACGCGTGGGTGAACCCGGTCTATGGACCACTGTGGCTGACAGGTGGGGCCAATCCCAGGATTAGAGAGTACGGTGTATAGACTCGGTGCATCGAGCGAGGGAGCGGGTCCGTGCGCTGGCGCGGGCGGCTGACAGGTGGGTCCCGCTGGTCATAGAGACGAGAAAATAAAAGAAAATCGAAAAAGATAAAACCCCCTTTGACCAGCTGACCTGGTTTCTGAATTTCGCAAATTTGACCAATTTAGGAGCCGAATTTGAAAAAGACCCAATTGAATGAAATGTTGTACATTTTGAAATCTACAACTTTGTCAAAAGGACCTATACCAAAATCCAAATGCAAAATGATTTAAATTTGAAATTAACTTGCTGACTCCTGTTTGACCATTTAAAACCCCCAACTTGGAAATTATAAAAGTCCATTTTAGGTACATTTTCATGAAAGGTGAACTATACCAGTGTTGCATAGAATCTAATGATCTACAACTTTGGTATTCATGACATGGCAAGATTTTGAATTTTGTTTCACAAAATTTTGAATTTACCTAACAGGGCTGAATTTGGCAAAAGTCACATTTTCACATAAAATGACCCAAAACTAGATTTCAACATTCATGCATGCCAAAACACAAAATACCAAAGTCATTCCTTATAGGATTACCTACAAGTTTGGTATGTAAGGTTTTATGAAAATCACAATTGTATTAAAGTTATATCCACAATACAAACACAGTTTTTTTTCTGAAACTAAGTTTAGTTGCTCAATTGCCCTACTTTATGCATGCTCTCAAGATAAAATGCCTTTAAAAAGATGTCATTATGCTAATGATTTTAGTGTAATGCATTTGAGATGCCTAGGGCATCACAGTGGGTACACTCAAGTCTTGGTGGCCATCGACAAGTTTACCAAGTGGATCGAGGTCAAACCGATCGCATCTCTAACTTCAGCTAAGGCAGCAGAATTCATTCAGGAGATTATATTCTGCTTTGGGATCCCGAACAGCATCATCATAGGTCTGGGCTCTAACTTCACAAGCGCGGAATTCTTCAATTTCTGCAGTGAAAAGTCTATACTTGTCAAATATGTCTCGGTAGCGCACCCCCGCGCCAATGGCCAAGTCGAGCACGCCAATGGGATGATTCTTGATGGTTTGAAGAAGAGAGTCTTTGACAAAGATGAAAAGCTGGTAGGAAAATGGATCAAGGAACTCCCATACATAGTCTGGAGTCTCAGAATGCAGCCAAGTAAAGCTCTCAATGGAAACACGCCCTTTTTCATGGAGTATGGCTCTAAGGCAGTGCTACTCGCCGATTTAGCACACGGAGCACTGCGGCTGGCATTCAAAGATATCGCAGAGGTAGAAACCACTCGGCTTGAGGAAGTTGACTTGCTTGAGGAACTCAATTCGGTGATTCAGTCAGCGCGTTATCAGCAGACTTTGTGGCGTTATCATGAATGTAATATGCGTCCTCGTGCCTTTTCAGTCGAGAATTGGTCCTCTGTGGAGTCCTCAAGGGGGCAGGGCCTCACAAGCTATCCCCTCCTTGGGAGAGACCTTACATCATCATGGAAGTCACTTGGCTAGGATCTTACCGCTTGTCTGAAAAGGACGGCACTCCAATTGGGAACTCTTGGAATATCGAGCATCTTCGCAAATTCTATGCCTAGGTCTCCTGTAAACTTCAGAGCACTATATCCTTGTCTATAATCATGGTTGATGTCGTGGTTGTCATGACTTTGAGTTAACTCATCCTCACTCATATTCAGTCAGATGTACTCAGATAATGAATAAATGCATGATCTCTGTGCACATGTCCTCTTTTTTTTGGCACGACTACATGATGATTCTCGTAATAGTGTGTCGTTCTCGCGTAACCAGGCAATCAGTCAGGGTCCTGACCTGACTCATGGTCGGTGTTACATGCCTACTCCTACTCAAGACAGGGTGCTGTCCGACCCTAATTACAGAGCAATCAGCCTAGGTCATAGACCGACAGCTGGTGTTACATGCCTTCGCGTACTCATAAAAGGGTGCAATCTGGCCCTCCTTACGGGGCAATCAGCCTAGGTTGTAGACCGAGAGCTGGTGTTACATGCCTTCACGTACTCATGATAGGGTGCAATCCGACCCTCGTTACAGGGCAACCAGCCTAGGGCGTAGACTACGGCTGGTGTTACATGCCTTCACGTACTCATGACAGGGTGTAATCCGACCCTCGTTACGAGGCAATTAGCCTAGGTGGTAGACCAACGGCTGGTGTTACATGCCTTTGCGTACTCATGATAGGGTGCAATCCAACCCTTGTTATGGTCAATTGGCCTAGGTCATGGACTGACAGCCAGTGCTACATGCTCGCGCGTACTCTTATGAAAAGGGTGCGGTCCGACCCTACACATTACACGTTCAAAAGTTTTTGGTTTGAGTAAAACGTAAAAGTTTAAATCAGATATTCGCTTACATTTTCGATCTCGGGACAGTACGCGCGTGAACTTGGCATTTCTTGAGAAACTCTGGGTTGTAGGGCCGACTCAAGGGCCAAGCTCCACATGTCATCACACGAGTGAGAATGACTAATTCAATTTTACAGTAACTTAGGATGTTAATCTTGTTTTGTTGCAGTTTGAAGTAATCCATAGCATATACCATTCAGTTACAAGGATGTGGTATCATTTACACAAATGCAGCAATAAGAATTCTAGTTCATGGTTTGTACTCCGCTATGAGTTTCTCAGCTATAGTTTGGATCTCTGCAGCATATTTGTCCATTGTGGAGTCACTGGGATCAACCGCAACCATTTCTGACAATTCAATTAAGTTCAGATCTAGCTGAGTTATCTTCAGCATCAGTAGGACGTGCTGCAGAACTGACTTTAGCCTCCCATAGAGATGATTCTTGAGGCTCCAACCTCTAGAGCACATATGTTCAGCATAGTGGTCATTGCAGACGTTGCAGATTTCATTAGCTCCTTGGTATTCTCATAAGCTGCCTTCAGTTTTTCACAATTCTTCTTGGAAATTTCATAATTCCGTGTTGCGAGATCCAGGTCTTTGCGGTATTTTTTTGATAATTGCTGGGATTCTTTGAGAGCTTGCCTCATGGACTTCAGTACTTTATCCAAGTCTCTATTCTTGCTCTGGATTTCAACTCGGATTATGTGGGCTTCAATTAGCTCAGAAGTTTTCTTTTCAAGATCTTCTCGGGTCAATTTATGGCTCGTTTCAAGCACTGCTAATGCACTGGAAGTATTCTGGAATGATTTTTTGAATCCATCTCATGATTCTTGGTGTTCTTGGATTTCTCCGTTTGGTTGCAGTGCCTCATCGTACGGACCGATGCAACTTATAGGCCTCTGTAAGTAAAGAATATGCTAGTTGGGTTTCTTGGTGAGTTACCTCATGCTGTTTTCTCTCCAGTTCAAGCTTGCACTGCAAATTCAGAGCAGCATCTCGGGCCTCATCACACTCGAGTACGAGGCTGCGGTGTGAGACATCGCATTGATCCAGTGCATTCTCCAGGCCAGCAATCTTCTTTGCGGCTGCTGCAATCCAATGCATGTACAAATATAAGTATGCTGGACATTAGACTGAATGGAAACCTGGGGGGCAGACATTTACCAGCGGCTTCCTTAACACGAGTTGCTTTGGAATTGGCCAATTGTTGGTGTAGCTTGGTCACGTCCTCCCATGTATGGGAGCGAGCCTTTTGCGCCATCGCGATGGTTGATCTAGCCAATCCTGTAAAAAAGGGTTCAGCTGTGTGCAAGTACCAACATCAAAGATCATCACAGTGATGATGCTGCCTTACCTCAAAGGCTATGAACGGCTGTGATTCAGAAGGACCTGTGGAGATTTGTAAGTTTGAGTCCACCAGATCGAGCGTGGTGGTGTCGGCAATGGCGCCCGTGTCACCTACTGGCCCTGCGTCTCTATCCTGGGGGCTTGGAACCGGTACGGATGGATCCAGCATGGTCTCAGTATCAGCCAGCTCACCTCTAGCAGTCCTTTCTACCTCATGTGTTGTTTCATGTTCATCCAAGGGATGCTCCTAGCTGCTCAGGGTGTTTTCTCCTCCCGGGTTACTGAGCGCGTCTTGCCAGTCGACTGGAGGCCTGGCGTCATTGTTGTCTTGCTGGTGGTCTGCACTTTTCGGCACAGTTCCAGTCAGGCATTTTGGGGCTTCAGGCTTGGGGGCTACGGCCGAGCCAGTCGCAAGCTCGAGAGGCACTATGTCTTGCTCCATGGAAGGCCTGTACAGAATTTCATTCAGTTGGGAAAACAATGGCAGATGTGGAATAGAGGAGCAACAGTTAAAGGAATCAGACATACCGTGGCGACATGAGACTGTCTTCAGTCAGATGTGGGACTACCTTCACAAATTGTTCTAGCTCCATATCGACATCTGACAGGTTCAGCTCCTCTTCCATTGGCATCGGTTGTTGTGTCAGAGGAGAGGAGGTGGCTTCAGCATCCTGCGTCTTCTTTGACCTCCTCTCACGACGCTGAAGGGGAATTTCTTCTTCTTCCTCCTCTTTTTCATTGATTAGCATACTCTAGTCAATATGGCCTAGAGAAGAACCTTCACTATTATCAATTCTCTTCTGCACTTTGGGCTTTTTGCTTGGCCTCTTGGATGGCGATGCTAAGTCGGGAATGGCGGAAGAGGGCTTCTGAGTTTTGACTTGCTCCCTGATTGTTCTCTTCTTCCATGGGACTTCCGTTTTCATGGAGGACATATGAAATGCAAGAAATGGTGACAGGATTGGCCGGTTCTCATCATGCAAGAGTCCTTCGCTGGTGTTTCCGTGCTCGCTGATTGTCTTCTTCTTCGAAGCCATGGTTGAGGAGGATTCTAGTGCGACTTTGGGGGGTTTTGGGCAAGGACTTCAAATTTGTTGGCGCTAGTGGCAGAGTAATTGCGGAAATTGGGGAATGAGGATTCGAGTGGAAAGAACCGTTAGGGTATTGGTCCTCTTCAATACCTATCAGTCTTAAGTTGGGAAGTTCTATTTTCTTTAAGGAAGTTCACGCTGTCAGTATTATCTACCATGAGTCTGGCGAGTTAGCAGTTCTCATAATGTTAAGTCGGCATGGTTTCAGTCGGCATTGCAGTTATAGGGATTATCTGGAATCTAGTTGGATATCGTTTGTTCAAATGAGTTAAGTCGGGTGTTGTCACTCGATTCAAGGGCATTTAACGGCAGTTGTTCCTCAGGCAAATTATTTGACTTGCAAGATAGAAATTCTAACTAAGTACTTGGGTGGTGGTAGTTTTGTCCGATAGGGTTCGTTCTTGATGGTGAAGTATGCATCAATCGTACATCAAACTCTATAGCGGTTGTTCAAGGGACAAGCATAACAACGTTATCACACACACATAATGCGTGACTGCAAATGAGAACATAAAGCATCATTGGAAGATAAAGTTCATTACATATTACTCCTAAGGATGCATGGGACTTGACTACGGAACATCAAACTCCTAATAACTACTGCTAATCTAATTGCCGATGCGGCGGCGCTTCTTGGGAGGAAGGGCGGCATCCTCGTCGCTGCTGCCGTCATCGCTGTCATCATCGTCGTCGTTGTCGTCGTCATCCTCGTCCTTGTTGTTGTCGGTGTCCTCCTCCTCGTCATTGTTGTCGTCGTCTGGGCCACCGAGGCCAAGGTGGTTCAGGCCCCGAAGCATCGCCTTCTCCTTCTAGTTGTACTAGTCGGAGTCGGTGGAGGAGTTGTCTTCTTCCTCCTCCTTCTGCTTCTTCTTCTCATCGTCGTCGCTGTTGCCATGAGGATCGGCATCGCTGGGCGGGTCTTTGTTGCTGAAGCCGCCGAAGAAGGCCTCGTATTCCTCATCGGAGAACTCTTGGTGGCTCTTGCACGGTTGCCGGCCATGGTGTTGGGCAGAAGAGAGGGAGTGCTCGGCAATAGGCTGTGGTGTATGCGTAAAGCAATGAAGGTCTGATTGCTGGAAGGGCTCGTGCCTTGGTTATATAGCGGGCGAAGCGCCGCTTCAGCTTTTGCAAGTACACGCATAGGGATGGCGTTTCATATTCAGGATGGGCACATGTCACTGATCTACATGTGTGATGGTTCAAGAAGGTTGGATCCGTGAGTGGTTGTGTTTTTGAGGTTATGCATACAAGACAAAGAACGGAATGGCACTTCGTATTCTTGGCAGTTTCCCGTTTTACACCCAATGGGTAGGGAATTTTTTTCTCGAAATTTTCTGTTGAGATAAAGCATGGTGATTTCAGTCAGGCGATAATGAGTAGGGGGAAGTTTTTGGACCTTAAAGATGATTGTTTCTCAAGTCAACTTGAAGCTCGGGGGCTACACCCAATGGGTGCACCTACTCAGTGCAACCATTGAAAAGTTGCGTCGATTGACTCGGGAGAGTTCATACTTTGGAGACTTCAAATTTTCTGGACCTTCGAGATGATTGTTACTCAAGTCAACTTGAAGATCGGGGGCTATGCCCATTGGGTCCACCTAGTCGGTGCAACCAATGAAATAAGAAGTTGATCGATCTGGAAGTAGGGTTGTTTAATTTGTTATTCATTAGGATCTTTAAGCTGATTGCTACTCAAGTCAGCTTAAAGGTCGGGGACTACACCCAATGGGTGCACCTAGTCGGTGCAACCATTGTGGGAGTAAGTTAATTGACTCAGTGGCATTTTACATTCGGAGCTGAGGATGGCTTTAGAGTCTCAAGTTAATTTTCTTTTGAATTGACTTGTGCCTCGAGGGCTTGTGGGGGATGGATATCCCTTGGTTCCTCATGGCCTGGATCCCAGACATGGGCTGTTGGAGGGCCTGAGAAGGGCAAACGGCTGATCTCATGGGCCGGCTGCCTAGCTTAGGCCCAAAGACGGTCAGGTAAGCTTGGAGATCAAGGCATGGATGTCGCGATTTAGGAAAGCATGGAAGGTTACTTGACTCAGACTCTGGTCCAGGATTCACGGAGATTATGGCAGATACGATGGAAGCTGAGATTTTTTTTGATCTCTTGTAATCTAAACCAACTAGGAGATATAGAAAGAACCTGACTTGTAACCCAAGAATCGGTCAGACTATATAAGGCGGATGAGGGACCTCTACGTAGGATATCTCAACCCATCACAAGTCGCAAAACTGCGCTCTCGCACAAAAACCGTAGCCTCATTGTAATCTCGAGTACTCAAAGCAATACATCTCACCACAAATAGGACATAGGGTGATACGTACCTTGCAGCCTGAACCTGTATAAACCTTTGTGTTCTGTCGCTTTTCCGGTGAACCATCGAGCTACGTAGACCTCACCGGTCCCCAAAAGCATCCTAGGGTACATCATGTGGTGCACTGCCAGTGTAATGTAGGACCGAGACGTGCGACTAGAGGGGGGGTGAATAGGAGCACTTGAAATCACAAAATTACAAACCCCCAAATGAAACCAGATACTAAGCACCGTCCACTGAACAGATACGTGCCTAGCAGCGCAAGGGTGCCGTCCACTGTGAGGATACGCACCAATGCAAGAAAGCTCAAGATCTGAACAAGAGTAACAGCGGAGCAACGGATTTTGCAATATCCGCCACAAGACACTCACCACACCTAGGTGTGTCTCACTGACTTTCAGTAAGCAAAGAGAATGGTCTTAAGGGAGGAATGCGAAAATCCGCAGCAAAATCACAGCGGAAAAACCAACCTGGGAAGAACACAGCAGCTCCCTGACAGGACCGGACTGTCCGGTGGCCAACACCGGATTGTCTGATGGGACCGGACTATCCGGTACCTGTTGCCGGACTGTCCGGTGGCACTGCCCAGACAACGCCACACGCCGGACTGTCCGGTGGGCGCTGCCGGACTATCCGGTGGAACCGGACTGTCCGGTGGCCTCTGCCGGATGGTCCGGTAGGGTCGCAGAAAATATGATTTCAAATCATAACTTGATCACACCTTGCTCAAACTTCACGAAATTTAGCTCAGGTTATTTAGACCCTATTTCAAAGTTATTCCCAGCAGATCAACTCAAAGTAACCACGGAATCAGCGGGAATTTTAGATCTTGTGAAATCTCCATTCTTGGGCAAGAAAGGGGAAAACACAAAAGAGGCTTGCTCGTGGCAATCCAGCAGGATTGAGATGAACTAAGTCATGATATCCACGTCCTAGCAAGTCCAGAACATCAGCAAGGAAAGGGATTCAAGCTTGCCCAACAAAAACACCCAAAAAGGCAAGGATTGAACCCAAAAACCAAAGTGAGAGGGGGAGGAGAAGAACACAAGGTTGCTGCACGAATTTGCTTCGATTATGTGCCCAAAATGGGTCTAAAGATCCAGCATACAAGCAGAAATTCGTCCCAAGCAACCACCCTCACCTTCCCTCAAGATTAGGAGGCTAAATCCTACTCTAACCTCTCTAACAATGGAGCTCAAAGCTTAAGGATGAAACTCACCAAGTGAAAACTAATCCTAGCAGCCAAGAGACCTTCTAATGACCTACACTGAACCTATTTATACCCGAGTGCTATTTAGACAGTTTTGCACTTAGGTCCCTACAGCTAGACAAACCCTAAGGACTCAAACGAAAGATTACAGGATATTTCGGGACGGACGACCACGATGGAATCTTGATCTTCGTAAGTTCCACGCAATCCTCGGATGCTCCCCACGTGGCCAGTAGTCCAATCCACGATCCGCCCCCGGTTTTGAATTCAGAAACCGGGAAACTTTAGGAAGTCTCCGCCTGGGCCGGATTTGGCCCATCTTCTCTATCTTGGCGAGTCATGGCCCAACTCACCAAGGCTTGGGTAGCTTGGGTGACGGTTTTAAGCCGAAGCCGCCAAAGCCTCCCTCGCACGCCTTCACGCCACGCATTCGAGTTGGAGCACCGCGGTGGCTCCCGGCATCCCCTGTCCATCGGGGTAGCCTCGCAGTCCTTCGGAGGACTTACTCCTGGCGTCGTCGTGCCGCTCCTCCGTATACCGAACTCCCATCGCCGACAGACGCCGAGTGTGCCTCCAGTCCTTCGGAGGACTTCCCTCTACCTCCAGTCCATCGGAGGGCCTCCTGTCCATCGTAGGTCTTGTGCCCAAGTCCTTCTGGGTCTTGCTACTGTTGACAATCACTCATCACTCCAGAGGCAATGGAGCCGGTCCATTGGCTCTCAATCTCCCCCTTGATGAGTGCATTGTCAACACCTTCAACCTGTAACCTGAAATAGAACAAAGACAAAAGAAAAGCGTAAAACCGAAAAGAAAGAAGAAAAAGAAGAATTTGCTCAAGATGCCCAAGGACCAAATACTGGCAGAAAAGGGCAAATTGTGACTACAACAAAAACAAAGCCAAAGATCGACCCCCTAAGACAAGGGAAACCGCTCAACGCAGTCGATCAAACTAAAGCATGACCCCTCAAGAAAGAGGCAAACCGGCTCAACACAGTCATGCTAAGGCAAAACATCGGCTCCTCCAGAAAGAGGCAAAAAGGCTCAACGCACCGATGCAAGAGCATGCTAAAAACTCAATCTCCCCCTCAACTAGACCTCTACAGAGTCCTCCCCCATGGTACAATCTCTCCCCCTTGTTGACAATGGACACATCAAGGGTCATAGAACCCAACTCCCCCTGAAGTGGACAACTCCCCCTCAAAATATGCCATGAAATGCAGGAAGTGTACCATGAAGAGCTCAGCAGGGATGAAAAGCTAGTAAATACAAGTTCTAGCATACAGAGCAAGTGAGGGCAAGGTAGCATGCAAAACAAGCTCAATTGAATCTATCTTATACAGATCAGGAGCATGTTTTTCAGAGTTGTTGAAAAAAAAAGCATCACCAACATGAATAGCATCTAGCAAGGTAGGCATGAACAGCAAGATGCTAGCAAAACATACAAGGTGTGCTACTCTCAACCAAGGCATCTACAACAGGCCATAAGCAAATTAGAGACTTGCAGATATCAAATTTAGCAATTTTGAACTTCAAGCAAATCAGATTATGTGCCGGGGGTTATTCACTTGTCGTTGCCACTTCTTACCAACCAATGCCAAGCCTAGGTTCAGAAAACCATCAGGAGATTAAGACAAGGTTTTGGTCATACACAGCCTAGTCCAAGTTCAAGCCAAGGTGCAAAGGCAAGCTATCTCAAACTAGATCAGTGTGACAAGTGAACCCTCCTGAATCTTTTCAATTTAATTCATAGGACAGCACTTGTAAATCACATTAATTCAAATTTTAGATATGAACAAGGTGCCATAAATGCTTAGGCATCAGTGCAACCCAGGCATACAACTAGCATATCCAAGCATGAAAAGATAGCATAGCATTCAACATTCCTACACATGCTAGGTAGCCAAGTCAAGTGGTGATCATGGTTTTTGATTTGGAAGAAGCAAAAGTGACTAAGCTCACAAAAGATATTAGACAGATTCAAGGAGCTTAGCCAACCATGATCATGCAAGCAACTGTACAATCTAGCACAAGCAAGTACTAACTTGGCATACCAGAAGAGCTCTCGTGCTAGTGAAAGTGAAATGCATATGTTACAATGCAATGCATGGTATGGGACAAAAAGCAAGAGAAGCAAAGAGAAACAAAGAAAGAAAAGAAGGAAAACGCAAAGCAAAACCTAAACTATACCAAAGTTACCCCAACCTAAAAGGGATAACAAACACCAAGCTCCGCACGCAAGTGAGCAAAACTGCTCAGGTCTAAGGGCTTGGTAAAGATATCGGCTAACTGGTTCTCAGTTTCTACATGGATCAAGTCTATATCTCCCTTCTCATAGTGATCTCTCAAGAAGTGAAACCTCACGTCTATGTGTTTGGTTCTGGAGTGCAGGACGGGGTTCTTAGCTACAGAAATAGCAGAAATACAGTCAACTAGGAGAGGGATCTTCCTAAAACTGAGACCAAAATTGCTCAAGGTGGACTTCATCCAAAGCAGCTGGGAGCAGCAGCTAGCAGCAGCAATGTATTCAGCTTCTGTGGTGGAAGTGGCTACGCTAGATTGCTTGCGAGAGGACCAAGAAACAAGGGAAGAACCGAGAAACTGGCAGGTGCCGGAAGTAGACTTGCGCTCCAGCCGACAACCCACAAAGTCAGCATCTGAATACCCTCTAAGAGAGAGCAACGAAGCTGAAGAGAACCAAAGTCCAAGCTCAGGAGTGTATTTCAGATACCTGAAGATGCGCTTCACCGCTTGACGATGTAATAGCCTTGGTGAGGCCTAAAAACGTGCACAGAGGCAAACCGCGAACTGAATGTCCGGCCTGGACGCCGTCAGGTACAGAAGTGAGCCGATCATCCCTCGATACTCTCTTTGGTCCACCACCTCCCCTTCTTCATCTGCATCAAGAGCCGTCTGTGTTGACATGGGAGTCACCATGGGCTTGAGATCTCCCTTGTCAAACTTCCTCAAAATGTCCTTCGTGTACTTGGCTTGATGGACGAAGGTTCCTTCTGGGCCTTGCTTAATCTGAAGCCCGAGAAAGAACTGAAGCTCACCCATGAGACTCATCTCGAATTCACTGCTCATCTGTTCAGCAAACTTAGACACCAAAGCGTGAGATGAACCACCAAAGATAATGTCATCAACATATATCTGAACTAGAAGGGTGTCACCGCCACGACTCAACAAAAACAAGGTCTTATCTACTGAACCCATCACAAAACCAGACTTGAGCAGAAAGGCTTTCAACCTAGCATACCAAGCTCTTGGGGCTTGCTTCAGACCATACAAGGCTTTTCTCAACTTATACACCCGGTCTGGAAACTTGGCACTCTCAAAGCCAGGAGGTTGTCTCACATAAACCTCCTCCTCTATGTAACCGTTTAGAAAGGCTGACTTGACATCCATCTGCTGCAATTTGAAGCCTTTAGAGGCAGCAAAGGCAAGCAAAATCCTAATAGCCTTTAAACGAGCTACAGGAGCAAAGGTTTCCTCATAATCTATCCCCTCCTTCTGACAGAAACCCTGGGCTACCAATCTCGCTTTGTTCCTCACAACCATCCCATCCTCACCCTGTTTGTTCTTGAAAACCCACTTGGTTCCTATAGGGTGGCAGTTTGGTGGAGGTTCAACTAAATCCCAGACATGGTTTCTCTCAAAGTTTTCCAACTCCTCATGCATGGCGTTCACCCAACTAGGATCAGATAATGCATGTGACACATCCCGGGGTTCGAAAGAAGCAACAAATGCGGAGTGACAGAAAAAGGCCAGAGAGTTAACCGAAGAACGTGTGACACGCTAGTGTAGGTCTCCAATCATCCTGTCTGGAGGGTGATCCCGCTGGACCTGCCGAGATGGAACAATCTCAGAGGTCACCTCCCTTACATCCTCAGCGGGGCCAACCTCTGCTCGAGCTTGTGGTCGGGGGAGTGAGGAGGAAGACGTAGGCAAGGGTCCTCCTTCATCTTCAGAGCTCGTAGCAGAGGGGGCAGGAGCTGCAGCCGGTGCAATGGCTCCTGCATCACCAGCATCTACTTCGCCTTCCTCATCTTCAAAGATGGGAGCGCCTTCTTCATCATCAGCTGAAAGCTCAAATGCGGGGGTTGTGCAAGGCATAGATTCATCAAAGGAAACTTCATAGGTCTCAACCACTTGTCTAGTATCAAGGATCCACACTCTATATGCCCTAGAGCTAGAGGCGTACCAAGAAAAATACCATCCAAGCAGCGAGATTCAAATTTGTCCAAATGCCCCCCCTTTTTTAGCACAAAGCATCTGCAGCCAAATGCACGTAGGTGCTTGACGCTAGGCTGCCTGCCAAACCGTAGCTCATATGAAGTCTTTCCCAAGAAAGCCCGTAGAAAGATACGGTTGGCAATGTAACACGCCGTATTCATAGCCTCAGCCCAAAAGCGTCGCGGAGTCCTATGCTCATCAAGCATCGTCCGCGCCATCTCTACAAGTGTGCTGTTCTTTCGTTCCACAACACCGTTCTGCGGTGGGGTATAAGGAGATGAGAATTGGTGATCAAGACCAAGGTCACGACAAAAGGTTTCAAAACGAGAGTTACGAAATTCTCCGCCATTGTCACTGCGGATAGCCCTCATGGCTTTATGACTCTCATTCCTTAACCTCAAGACCAGATCCCGAACAAAACCAAAAGCTTCATCTTTGAATTCCATGAAGAACACCCACGAATAGCGAAAAAAGTCATCCACAACTACAAGCACATACCACTTCCCACTGGCCGACTGTACTCGAGCAGGACCAATCGTGTCCATATGTAGCAGCTCACCCGAGTAAGAGGTCATCACCTGATTGACAGGTGCATGAGAAGCGGCAACCATCTTGCCATGACGACAGGGGTGGCATACTAAGTCCTTTTCTGCTTTCAAATTGGGCAATCCTCGGATCAGATCCATTGAGCTCAACCTGACTAGCAGATCAAAACTCAAATGGCCAAGCCTCCTATGCCACTTCCAAATATCAGCAGAAGGACTAGCAACCAAACACCGAGGAGGTCCAGAAACAGAGGCAAGGTCAACCTTAAAAACCTGCGCATAGGGCAAAATCCGACAAACAAGGTTTTCCTTAGCATCAAGCACACAAGAGGAACCCTCCTTAAAACGAACCTCAAACCCTTCCTTGAGAAGTTGCGAGACGGAGACCAAATTGAACCCCAAATTCCTCACCAAAGCAACTTCTCTCAGGGAAAGCTTGCTAGAAAGTGCAACAGAACCAACACCCAACACTTTACCTTGATCATTATCCCCGAATGTGATGTACTCCTTGGTGCTCACGGGGTTGAGGCTGGAGAACCATCTGCGGTGCCCTGTCATGTGCCTAGAGCAACCGGAGTCCATGATCCATATGTCCTCCAGGACTCGATCCTGCAAGATCAGGGAAAGCGAGAGTGAGCAAATGGTCCGGCACTGGGGTTAGTGTAATCGCTGAACCAGTGCCGAGCCATCTGCTCAAAAGTGGGGTAAACACAGTCAAAGTAAGCATCACGTCTACCTGGGTACCCATGACCTCTAAAGCGTGAGCTCTCAAACCCTCTATCTCCAAAGCCTCGGTCAGAAAAACCATAGCCGCGCTGAAAATGACTAGGAGCTCGACCGGTAAAGCGTCTCTCTCCGCTAGGAACGCGGGCCTGAAAACTGCCTCCTCTCTCACCAGCAAAGCGGTCTCTCATCTCACCACGACGGGGAAGATCCTGCGTACCACCCTGGTAGAACTGATCCTGGTTCCCCCAGGCTCTCTCCTGCCTCTCAACTCGCTTCCTCCTGAAGCAAAACTCCTCCAAGTGGCCATTCCGCTGGCAAAAGTCACAGTGGTAGACAAGCCTCTTAGGAGTGGGTTTAGGCTGAGCCTTAGGCTTAGGTGGAGTAGCCTTGGGTGGAACAGGCTGCTGGACTCTCTCCTTGCTCACTGGAGGCTTGAGAATCTCAGTCACTACTCTGTCCAGCTTAGCCTGTGAGGGCTTGGGTGTCCAGAACTGCTTCTTTGGGGCAGCCTTAAGAGGCTCATGGTAAACCCCATCAACAGTAGGGCTAGGCTGAGGAGAGGCAGTCTTAAGCTTAATTGGGGAACTCTTCTTCTCACCTGAAGTACTACTCTCTCCTAACCCAAGTCCACTCATATCACCCTCAGCTCTCTTGGTGCTCTCCAAGATCATCCTAAGTTGGGGCTCTCTAGCATACATCCAACTGAGCACCTCTCTCAAACGGTTGTTCTCATCAACCAAAATCTGTTTCTCCTCTCTCAGATCCTTCAGAACTAAAGTCTGATCAGCACAAGTAGGGCAGTGTAGAGAGGGAAAAGAGAAAGCGGACTTCTCTAACTTCTTAATGGTGGCATCCCTATCCACCAACATCAACCTCAGAGTGAGACAGTTCTCACAAGTGTCAGGGGATGCTAAAAGCATCTCAAGGTCAGCTCTCAACTGCACAAGCTCACTCTCCAAAGTAGGACAGACCATGCACGCACCCAAAAGCGTGGGTCTAGCCCTAAGCTCCTCCAACTCCTTGAGCTGTCCCTCACACTTCACCTTCAGCTCAGCTATGTCAACAGCGAGGTGGGGACACATCTCACACTCAGTCACATCACTTAAAATAGGCTCATCCAGTTTAGACTGGAGCTTGCCTAACTCTACCTTCAGCCTATCCATTTCCTCTACCTGATGAGCATACTTGCTCTTCTGTTCATAGAGATCTCTCATCAAAGTCTCACAGGTAGGACACTCAGTCTCACTAGGCTGAGCTGACACACTCTTCAGCCTGTCTATCTCAGCTAAAGCATCAGCCAACTTGGCTTTCTGCTTTTGCAGCTTCTTAGCTGCCTTCTCCAACAACCTATCCTGGGCTTTCAACTCACGACTATTTGACTCCAACATCTCAAGAATTTCAGCTTGCTCAGGAGTTACCTCTTCATCGGATGAGTCGTTGTCGTTGCCCTTGTCGTCCTTGTCCTCAAGCGCCCTGGAGCAAAAGGATCTCCGGTGCATCTTGTGCTTGCGCTTGGACTTGGTGGAGACGAAGCAGAGTCCGGCTGGACCGCCTTGGTCCCTCCTCTTGTCCCGCTTGGTGACGATCTCCTCATCGCTTGAGCTCGACGAAGACGAAGAGGAGGAAGATGATCTGCCACACAGACCACCAAGCTCGGCGAAGAAGGCCTTGTCCCGCTTCCGGTTGTCCTTCTGGTAGCTCTTAAAAGCCTTCCGAAAGTTCTTGATCTTGCCGGAGCGGTGCTTGGTGTGGTCATGCTTGCCGAAGTGGTACTTGTTGGAGTCGCGGGAGTGGCTCTTGCCCTTCTTGTAGTAGTCGTTCTGCTTGTTTGGACATTCGGCAATGAAGTGGCCAACCTCTCCGCACTTGAAGCACTTGGGCCTCTCGCCCCTCTTCTTGCTCATCCGGTTGTCATAGGCGCGCTGAAAGCGGCTAGACACCAGACAAAGCTCATCATCCCCAAGTGACGCCAACTGCTCCTCTGTAACAGACATAAGAGCAGAAAACGAAAAGTTGTGAAGCTGGGGGTTAGAAATGGCCTCACTGGAGGGAGAAGCCAAGGCCAAGCTCTTGGAGCCAGTACAAGCGAGAGAGTCTCTCAACTTGTAATCAACCTCTGTGGCCTTGAGCTTACTGTAAAGAGTCTCCACTCCAATTGTGTCATAGGCCTCAGACTCGATGATCGAGTTAACCTTGATCTCCCATACGTTCCTGTCCAACGCATACAGCAACTTGACAGCCTGCTGATGGTCGGTGTATGGGAGCCTCTCAGGGCTAGAGTTAACACGCAACTTGTTGATGATCGATTGAAAACGACCAATCAAGTCATCGATGGACTCACCAGGCTTCTGAACGAAATTTTCATACTCGCGCCTGTAAGTCTCAACGAGACGCCCCTTGATGGTAGCAGTGCCCTCATGGTGTGCACTCAGCAGGGACCAGATCTGACGGGCAGTCTCAAGGTGGCTCACTTTCTCATAATCAACTGGACCAAGTCCTGAGAAGAGAAAGTTAACAGCTTTGGCGTTCGCCTCATGCTGAGCCACAATCGCTGGGGTAGTGCGCTGGGCAACTGGAACCACAACAAAGTTCGCACTCTGAGTAGCATCCCATATGTCCTGGCCCTGGCTAAGCAAGAAAGCTCTCATCCTACCCTTCCAGTAGGAGTAGCCATCGGAACCAAGGACCGGAATCTTCCCAGAATAAGTCATAGTCACTATTGGTTTCTCACCGGTAAAGGTATGAAGAAACCTAACCGGCTCTGATACCAATTGTAGGACCGAGACGTGCGACTAGAGGAGGGGTGAATAGGAGCACTTGAAATCACAAAATCACAAACCCCCAAATGAAACCAGATACTAAGCACCGTCCACTGAACAGATACGTGCCTAGCAGCGCAAGGGTGCCGTCCACTGTGAGGATACGCACCAATGCAAGAAAGCTCAAGATCTGAACAAGAGTAACAGCGGAGCAACGGATTTTGCAATATCCGCCACAAGACACTCACCACACCTAGGTGTGTCTCACTGACTTTCAGTAAGCAAAGAGAATGGTCTTAAGGGAGGAATGCGAAAATCCGCAGCAAAATCAGAGCGGAAAAACCAACCTGGGAAGAACACAGCAGCTCCCTGACAGGACCGGACTGTCCGGTGGCCAACACCGGATTGTCCGATGGGACCGTACTCTCCGGTACCTATTGCCGGACTGTCCGGTGGCACTGCCCGGACAACGCCTCACGCCGGACTGTCCGGTGGGCGCTGCCGGACTATCCGGTGGAACCGGACTGTCCGGTGGCCTCTGCCGGATGGTCCGGTAGGGTCGCAGAAAATATGATTTCAAATCATAACTTGATCACACCTTGCTCAAACTTCACGAAATTTAGCTCAGGTTATTTAGACCCTATTTCAAAGTTATTCCCAACAGATCAACTCAAAGTAACCACGGAATCAGCGGAAATTTCAGATCTTGTGAAATCTCCATTCTTGGGCAAGAAAGGGGAAAACACAAAAGAGGCTTGCTCGTGGCAATCCAGCAGGATTGAGATGAACTAAGTCATGATATCCACGTCCTAGCAAGTCCAGAACATCAGCAAGGAAAGGGATTCAAGCTTGCCCAACAAAAACACCCAAAAAGGCAAGGATTGAACCCAAAAACCAAAGTGAGAGGGGGAGGAGAAGAACACAAGGTTGCTGCACGAATTTGCTTCGATTAAGTGCCCAAAATGGGTCTAAAGATCCAGCATACAAGCAGAAATTCGTCCCAAGCAACCACCCTCACCTTCCCTCAAGATTCAGAGGCTAAATCCTACTCTAACCTCTCTAACAATGGAGCTCAAAGCTTAAGGATGAAACTCACCAAGTGAAAACTAATCCTAGCAGCCAAGAGACCTTCTAATGACCTACACTGAACCTATTTATACCCGAGTGCTATTTAGACAGTTTTGCACTTAGGTCCCTACAGCTAGACAAACCCTAAGGACTCAAACGAAAGATTACAGGATATTTCGGGACGGACGACCACGATGGAATCTTGATCTTCGTAAGTTCCACGCAATCCTCGGATGCTCTCCACGTGGCCAGTAGTCCAATCCACGATCCGCCCCCGGTTTTGAAGTCAGAAACCGGGAAACTTTAGGAAGTCTCCGCCTGGGCCGGATTTGGCCCATCTTCTCTATCTTGGCGAGTCGTGGCCCAACTCACCAAGGCTTGGGTAGCTTGGGTGACGGTTTTAAGCCGAAGCTGCCAAAGCCTCCCTCGCATGCCTTCGCGCCACGCATTCGGGTTGGAGCACCGCGGTGGCGCCCGGCATCCCCTGTCCATCGGGGTAGCCTCGCAGTCCTTCGGAGGACGTACTCCTGCCGTCATCGTGCCACTCCTCCGTATACCGAACTCCCATGGCCGACAGACGCCGAGTGTGCCTCCAGTCCTTCGGAGTACTTCCCTCTACCTCCAGTCCATCGGAGGGCCTCCTGTCCATCGGAGGTCTTGTGCCCAAGTCCTTCTGGGTCTTGCTACTGTTGACAATCACTCATCACTCCAGAGGCAATGGAGCCAGTCCATTGGCTCTCATGTAAAACCTCGACACTTCATGAAGTGGTTCGACCAAGTTCCAAACTTGGTTGTCAGCCATGGATTTCAACTCGTATCGCATGGCCTCCAGCCATTTCTCAGAGTCGGGTCCCATCATAGCTTCTTTGTATGTCTTAGGCTCATCGTTTACCAACAACAACACATCGTGCCAACCCATGGTGAGGAACACGTAGTGGTCGGGTGCATGATGTGCCCTTTGTGACCTACATGGGACTAATGGTGCTTCAACAGAGTGCTCAATGTTTGACTCATCCTGTTCGAAAATCAGTCGGACTAGAACCATTCTACAGTGTTTCTCTAACCTCTTCGAGTTGCACCTATTTTCGACTGGTTCCATCTTTTAAGAGAAACTATTTCTCCAAAAAAGACACCATTCCGGGCAACAAACACTTTTGCTTCCTTTTGGTTATAGAAATAAGACTAGGATGGCCCACAAAGTAGCATTTGTCTAACTTAGGATGGAGCTTATTAGACGTCAAACATTTGACATAAGCCTCGCAACCCCAAATCTTAAGGAAAGACAACTTGGGACTCTTCCCAGTCTATATCTCATATAGTGTCTTCTCCACAGACTTCAATGGAACTCGGTTCATTGTAAATGCAACAGTTTCTAGAGCATAACCCCAAAAGGATAACAGAAGATTAGTTTGACTCGTCATCGACCTCACCATGTCCAACAAGGTTCGGTCCCTCCTCTCAGACACACCATTCCACTGTGGCGTTCCGGGTGGAGTCAGCTGTGGAACAATTCCACAACTCTTTAGATGATCATTAAACTCTTGGCTCAGATATTCTCCACCACGATCCGATCATAGGAATTCTATCGTCTTGCTCGAGTTGTTCTGTATTTCATTCTGATACTGTTTGAACCTTTTAAACGACTCATACTTATGACGCATTAATTAGATATAGCCATACCTACTAAAGTCATCAGTAAAAGTAATGAAATACTGAAAACCACCTCTAGCAACTGATCTCATTGGATCGTATGCATCAGTTTCTACAAGAGCCAATAACTCAGATGCCCTCTCACCTTGACCAGTGAAGGGCGTCTTTATCATCTTGCCAAGTAAACAAGATTCACATGTTTCAAATGATTCATAATCAAATGAATCGAGTAGTCCATCTTTATGGAGCATCTCTACACATTTCTTGTTAATATGGCCCAAACGACAATGCTAGATAAAAGCTGGATTCAAACCACTCGGCTTGAGTCGTATAGCATTAATGTTAAAAATCGGCTCATCCTCAAGATCAAAAACATACAGTTCATTCACTAATGGACAATGTGCATAGAGCATGTTATTCAAATAAATAGAACAACACTTGTTCTTTATTATTATCTCATAACCACCATAATTCTCCAAACATGAAGATGAGATAATGTTTTTGCTCAATGCTGGAATAAAATAACAATTATTTAACTCCATCACTAATCCTGAAGGAAGCGACAAGTGATATGTGGCAACTGCCAACACAGCAACCTTTGCTCCATTGCCGACACGCACGTCCAACTCGCCCTTTGCAAAACTTCTAGTCTATTTTAGCCCCTACAATGATTTGCAAGTATGAATCATTGACCCGGTATCAAATACCCATGATTCACTAGAAGAAGTTGCAATATTAATTTCAATAACATTAATACCTGAAGTAGAAGCCTTGCTTCCCTTCCTTTTCTTCTCTTCCAAGTACTTCTGATAGTTCCTCGACCAATGCCCACTATCACCACAGTGGAAGCACTTGTCCAAGGGAGAGTGACTAGCCTTAGGCTTAGCATCAAGCTTCGGCTTTTGGATCCTATCCTCAGCCTTACCTTTGCCCTTGCCCCTGCACTTCCTCTTCTTGCTATCTCATTGGACCATCATCACATGATTTGAGGTTTTCTTGATGCTATCCTCGGCAGTTTTAAGCATCCCATGAAATTCGGTTAGAGTCTTACCCAAGCTATTAATATGATAATTCATAATGAACGACTCAAAACTAGGAGGCAGATATTGGAGGATCACATTCGTTGCAAGCTCTGGATCAAGCACAATACCAAGTCTATTGATATCCTCGATGTGATCAGTCATCTTTATCACATGAGGGCTGACTGGACTCCGTTCAGCTAGCTTACAACCAAACAAGGCCTTTAAGGTGTGATACCTCTCGTCTCTTGCCTGGTTCTCAAACATGCCACCGAGTCCAGGGGACATAGTGCTGAGGGGACATAGTAGTAAGCATGAGACAACCAAAATCGAGCGAGTCATTGCACTGCTTCTCATAAGCTCTGCGCTCAGCTGCAGTAGCACCATTCTCAAGATCCTCAGGATAGGGGTGCTCAAGAACATATTCCTTTTTCTCTTGCTTGAGAACAATTCTCATGTTTTGATACCAATTAGTACAATTTGTTCCAGACAACTTCTATTTATCAAGAAAGGATCGTAAATTAAAGCCAGAACTCAGAGCCGGATTAGCGGCCTTGATCAACTACAACAGGAAGTAAATATGCAAAGATTCAGCACTATGTTTTATGTAGATCTTTCATTAAACAAATTAACAAAAGATTCTCCCACTATATGTTTGCAAACGTATTCCCTTTCACGACACATAGTGGATGAGATCCGTGTTTATCTAGGCTTCTAGTGAGCTTTGGTGTCACTACTAGAAACTTAGCGAAACTGGTAGACAACCATTGTCAATCACATCCTATGTGATTCTCGTTTATTGGGCGACATCATATGTCAAGACATCCAACGTCATGCCCAAGGCCCAAATCTGATTTGATAGCCTTGTCAAGCAAACCAACCCCATACGTGCGGATGTCCGACATCCACCCTATTTGATTAAGATAGTTGAAGGCACCCTACTTTGGCAGACTCACCAAAAAACGATCAAAATCCTTATAGGTGTAGCGATTGGAAGGGCATCAATAATTCTTGAATTTTTCTAAGGGAATCTATTCTAACACATCTAATGCAAGAAAGAATTGGCAGTGATAACAAAAACTATGGACCATAGATCAAATCTATGATAACTCATCGGGTTGATCCAATCTAGCCGAGTGCAAGTTATATCCATGCCAACCGCATCGACTCATCCAATGAACCAGTATGCGGAGCCTGTAATAGATCCAATCTGTTACCATCAATGAATGAACCAGTATGCGGAGCCTATAATAGATCCAATCTGTTACCATCAATCCATCCAATGAATCTATGCATAGAGCCTATAACAGATCCAATTTGTTATCATGGAGTCGTAATAGATACAATCTACTAGGGTAAGAGATCCAATCTATTACACCGATCTAGATCAACTTTGATACCCTTGTAGGGTTACGGGGTAGGCTACCATAGCATGAAACATTTTCCATCTACCGCGTAAAACACAAGAACACGTACAAGCAAGAGATCATAGATCGTTACTACTAGGGGCGCAATGTAGTGGAAGATGAGTCAAGGCAGCCGAGTGCCGAGTCAATGTGGTGAGAAGAGCCGATGCCGATTCCTCTAGTCGATCTCGATCAAGAACCACTCGGCCGACTTCGAAACCAGTCGGTTGACCAGCATAGCAGTCATACCAATGCCTCTATGGTATCCACACATGTGGGATGGCGACGCCAAGTTCTGGAGTGCAAGCACCACGAACATGGCGGAGGATCTTGAGAGATTGGACTAGGGCACGGCTAGGGTTTCGCGGAAACCTTTTCTGCGATGGCTCTCACTAAAACCGATACCCTAAGCCACGCCCTCTCATGCATATATATAGTCTACACTAATGGACTTTAGCCACGTAAGGGCCCATTAGGATTCTAATTGCTTGCAGATCAAGTATCCGAGTCCCGATAGAGGTCTAACTGCACGTACCATATGCGAGCTTCCGAGGACCCGATGGTTAGAGTCCTGATCGAACTCAGCATCGGCTCATGCCAAAGCCGATATGACTCGGAGTCGGACCTGAAATTGCCACGCAGGCACATCTCCATTAGAAACTGCAACAATAATACTTGATGAAAAGAACTTCTTGGAACGAGTTCGGGTGTGTAGGTTGCGCATTCTTTTTCTCATGACTTTTGTTGCCTTGTGCTGCTGTTGTTTTCCTGAATACATGCTCCTGGATTATATATGTCTGGTTGAAACATATTTTTAGCTTGACATCTACACAGATATTTTATTTGACATGTAGTAACAGAACTATTTTAGTTTTCTGAAGTACATTTGAGTATATACACATGTATATAATCAAGTTCATATCAGGATACTTTAATTTGATTCAATACATTCTTTCAGAAGAAACCGTCTAAAGCAAAATTTTTCAACAAGCCTCTGGAGAACTACCACTACATGGATATCATAATTGGTAATCAACAAGCAACTGGGTTGTTTGCAAAATGCACCAATGGCCCTTTAGGCTTTGAGCCATCTGAAAGTGTAGAAACAACATACAATGTGGGTTCTGGAGACTTGGTTGGCCATGAGAGTAACAATGCAAGTCCAATTCGTGATAGTGGATAATCTTTTAACCGAAGTCGTCTAGTTCGTGATGGTGGAGAATCATCTACCCGAAGTGGTGCAAGAAAGAAGAGAGGACGTGTGATGTTGGAAGATGACGATCCATTGATCTCCTCTGTCATTGAAGCTTTTATGAGTATTTCAGATGCAATCAAGCAATCAACGCCACCACCGCCTCCACCGCCGCCGCCTTCAGTAATCCTACCCATCCTATGGACTGTGATGAAACAGATTCCTGTGTTTGATAGAGAACATATAGCACACTACTATGGCTACCTCTGTGAGCATTCAGCCTTGGCTTATGCCTTTCTAGAGATGGGACTTGATGATCAGATGGTTTGGGTGGCTTGGTACAGCAAGACTCATCTTACCGATTGATGCATCTGAATTGTGACATGTGGGTGTTCGCCAATGCTATGCTATTTTATTCTATATATTAGAACATGCGTTAGTCTATTTAAACAGTTATGGTAAAATATTTTTGCTCGTGGAATTCTGGACTATAGTTACGGTAAAATACTTTTGCTCGTGGAATTCTGGACTATTTTATTAATGTATTCAAATTGGACTTATGGACTTATGAGAGTTCATGTGTGGACTGTTATTTGATTCCACAGATTATATGATGGAACATTTTTTGGTTATCCAAAAGGTTGACGTTTTGAAATATCTGCTGTAGTATTTGTGAAGCTTGTTACTCATCTCCAAAACAGTGTGCCAATCATGCATTCCTGTGACCAAATAGCAGATCAGTCCACGTCATTCCTGTAGCCAAACAGCAGACCGGTCCATGTCATTCCTGTAGCCAAATAGTAAATTGGTCCATGTCATTCCTATAACCAAATAGCAGACTGGTCCATGTGATTCCTGTAACCAAACAGGAAACCGGTCCATGCCGTTCCTATAACCAAACAGCAGTGAAGTGGCATCCGACCCTGTGAGGATTCACTCCATGCTGGAACAACTAACTCCGGATGGGCTGACCTGGCAAACCAAACATGCTGTAAATGACAGCCTCTACTTTAATTGTACACTAGCTATTTATATCTTTCCAACAAGGTTATGATAGTTGTGCACTAACTCTAAACCTTAAACCTAACACAAAACCTAGACCATAAATCTAACCATAAACTCTAAATAGTTAGGGCTAGTTTGGCAACCTTGTTTTCCCAAGGGATTCTCATTTTTCTAAGGGAAAATGAATCATTTTTCCAAGGGAAATCCATTCCTCTCAAATCCCTTGGGAAAATGAGGTTGCCAAACTAGCCCTTCATATGTAAGTATCCATATGTCCGTAAGGTTCTAGCGTGTACAATATACAAAAAAGTTATGATAAGTATACCAAATGATGCATAAGTTGTTTGTCTTTTTTAACATGGTACTAATGTGTATCATAAGTGAAAAATAATACAAGTAGGTGTATATAAATGAATTCTACACACCTAAATACACTTTAAACAATAAAACCACAAACTCTAAACCAAAATAATAACATATGTACCCAAACACTAAACAATAAACTTCAAATACTAATGCGAACCATAAACCCTATCCTACGAACCACAAACATTGTACCATAAGCCCTTCACACTACACCGTAATCCATAATACCTAAACTCCAAACCTTAACAAATAAACACAAAACCATAAACCATAAACCCATAGCGATAAACACTTTCTCTAAACATAAACACTAAAACCAAAACCCTAAACCCTGCACCCTAAACTACTAAACCTAAACCCTAAATCCCTAAACCCTAAACATAAACCCTAAAACCTAAAACCCTAAACCCTAAACCTAAAACCCTATAGCACTAAACCCTAAACTATAAACTCTAAACCCTAGATCCTAAAACCCTAAACTCTAAAATCTTAAACCCCTAACCCTCAAACTCTAAAACCCTAAACCGTAAACGCTAAAACCCTACACCCGAAACCTCTAAACCTAAACCCTAAACCCTATATTTAGTCAATAAAATTTTCAAGTGGTGCCTACTAGTTTTATTTTTTTAGTATCCAATATTATTTGTTGAAAAAAATAAACATATCGCCAATGTTCTATCCACAAAATTATATATGTCCAATATAAACACGTGTATATGTATTCGTGTTGCATAGAGTGTTTTCCATTTATGTTTTTTCATATCGGGTTTTCCATTTATTGTGTTTGATTTTTAATGTACAAAAGAATATATTTATTTATTCAAATTTATTTATGAAGGTAGGAAAGGAGCAACTAGAAAAATATTTATACATGTATTATCATGTATCTAATTGGGCTAGAGTAAATAAAACATAAGATATATAAGTTGTACACTGATACAATTAAAAGTGACTATATTAGCAAACACACATTGTTCAATCCTAGTCATAATAAATGACCTTATAATATTTTTATTATAGTACACAACAACAGTCCAACTCATAATAAATGTCCTTATTATATTTACTATTATAATACACAACAAGAGTCCAACTCATAATAAATAACCTTATAATATTTATTTTTGTAATACAGAACAGTGTTGGTTCCAAGTATATACATGAAAACAAATATTAACGATAAATGGATCACAACAATCCACGTGTACATAGACTAGCTTTTCTAGCTAGGACTAGGAGCAATCTATGTACTCACCTGTACTCAGTTGTACATCGACATCCACCTGAGAGCCAATGGACCGGCTCCATTGCTTCTTTGATGATGAGTGATTGTCAACGGAAGTCAAGACCCAGAAGGACTTGGCACAAGCCCTCCGATGGACTAGAGGCCCTCTGATGGACTGGAGGTAGATGGAGAAGAAAGTCCTCTGAAGGATAGGAGGCATGCTCGGCGTCGATCGGCCATGGGAGTTTGGTACACGGAGGAGTGGCACAGTGACGACAAGTGTGAGACCTCCAAAGGACTGCGAGGCAACCCCGATGGATAGGGAATGCTGGGTGCCACTGTTGGCCTTTCTTAGCCTACTAGATATAACTCCGTAAGTGCACGGAAAACGCGTTGTAGCCTTTCACCCAGGAGTATTTCGGGGTATCGAATCCACAAGGAATGAGGAGTATGATAACACACAACACAACTAACCGAACTAGTGAAGCTGGTGATGCAGAGGATAAAAGACAGAGATGCAGGTTCTTAATAGATGTTAGATCACTTTACTATACTAAGCATGCATAGAACTATACTTGTCATGTAAACATAGACACCAAAGCTGTAGCACCACTGCCAGGCACCAGAGTGCTGAATACCCAGCCAAGAAAGGCGAGCACTACAAGATTCGGCTATATCATCAGTGAGTCTATCCGAATGTACGGGATTGGAATACTGAGAACACAAAAGCTGTCACCAAGTGTGTCTACCAACTAGAGCTGCGTGGGATAGCCGACCAACCAAGGTAAACTCTGAGTACAACATCGTCGTGTCTACTTGGTAAGTTCACTACTAACTGGTGATGAGCCAGAAGAGTAAGCAACACTATATAGCCAACGCTATAAGCATGCACAAGGTTCCTGTAAACAAACAAGCATAAAACCATGTACGAAAGTAAAGAATGAAATAACAAAGGTAGAGGACAAGAAACTTTACCAAATCCTATAATTGAATATCCTTCCTCTCAGAATACAAGTCTGGGGGCAAGAGAAATCCCACTCCCTCACTTTTCACCTCACCACTCTCCTTGATACAAGAGGCACTATCTCTACAAGCTAAGGGATAACTTCACTTCTCCAACACTATACACTTCACACTCTCAAGTGCTACTCTACCACTACACCACCATACTTACAAGTGAACACCTTGGGGTATTTGGTTTTGGAGGTTAAGTCGGTAGCTAAGGGACAGGTAGTAGGCCAAGCGGCCTCCACATGGATGGGCAGCCTGGCTTGTAGGGCGGGCGGCCTGGTCTAAGGCCGAGCAGCCTTTGGATCCACCGACTTAGTCCATCCAATGCTTCTGGTCACTTGGGTAAGGCGGTTGATAGTTAAAACAAGTGTGCTTTTGCATGTATCATTGGATTTGCCTTGTGTTTCTTCCTTAGCCATTGGATGACACTCTCCTGGATCACTGACTTAGCCAATTCGTGGGCTGGATCGGTGAAGTGGCGGCCTTCTTGTGTGTTTTGCGTTGATCTCTTAGATTCCAATGTGGAATTATGTTTGACATGTTGTCTCTTGCATACAGGTCGAACGATGTGGTAATTGGAGCAAATCATAGGCTGGGCGGCCAATGAGGTGGGCTGGGCAGCTTGGGACTTAGTCCTGATGGCTAGTCCTTAGTGCTGAGAGGTGGAGGGAGGCCGAGCGGCCTGACCCATTGGTTGGGTAGCCTGGTCCTTGGGCTGAGTGGCTAGGGTTTTGTGGCGGAACCGCCAATTTAATCCGAGCTAAGCACACCTGCCACCTCTGGCTTGCAGTGTGATTAGACCAAACTAAACCAGGTCGTCCGTCGAGAGTCATTCGGCTCCCGATATTACCCTTTCCCAAAGGAGCCGACATCATACACATCTAGCCCACAATGGAGCCACAACAGTTACATCATCACAGGAAGTTGAATATAGCATAAGTAAACTTATTTTTACAAACCAGTTCGAAATAAAGATATAAATTTCAACATAATGCCATACGAAAGGCAAGTTTGAATCAAATAGCGGAAGCGATTTCAAAAACATCTCACAGCGGAAACGGAATATTTTAGTAGTCTTCATGCAATGATGATCAAGGCGAGCAGCACCGAGCCCACCGGTACTACCCTCCTCCAAGCACTCGTCCCGGTGTCGCCGGTACCTGTACTCAAAAGGTGGGGGCAAACCCTGAGTACTAATTACTCTGTAGGACTTAATGGAATGGCTTACGGCTGACGCGAAGCTTGCTTACTAGCTAGTGGGTCCTTAGCCATTGATTTTTAAACAGTGGTATATCAACATAGAGTAACAAATTTCATCCTTTGCATATAATACCATAATAATAACTTGCGGAAATGTAAGCAATTCAACACAAGCAAGTAGCATTTGAAAGCATGAGTAAAATAAGTTTTATATTCAAGTAATTACTATGATGAACGTCAAAGGTATTGGCATTCCCACACCTAGTGGGCATCAGCGATTCGAATCGATTTTAATTCCCGGGAATAACTATCATGCCAGGGGTATATGCTTACTAGCCATCGCGTTCCCACATATAGTCCCAATCTCCACCTGTCTTGTCCCAAGATTCAAAGCGCCCCCACCTAACCCCCGGGTTGTGCCCCCTCAGGAGCGATACCACAGTGCCCTGGGTCAGCCCTCCCTCGAGTACAAGCGCCCCCGGGCCCATCGGCCTCCAGCTAGTGGATGGGCGGAGCCTCGAAAACTCCGGACAAACCTAGGTAAGACTTCACCGGTCCCATTTCCCGGTTAAGCAATCTAGCAATGATATGCCGACCAATAGGCGAACAGCGGACGGGCCTTAATGGACTCAGGCAGAGCCAAATGATACAACAACGCACACCACAAAATAAGATTATTCTCCGCCTGATCTCCATTTAAATCATGAGCATAGTATTACTTTCCCAATAGTAAAAGTTTTGTAATCTTTGAAATCACCTACACGATGAGTGACTCCTTTCACTCATGTCTACTCGCACCTAGCAATTCTAGGCAACTCGTCCTACGAACTCTAGATATAGGTGCTAGAGCCAGGGCGGTTAGGGAGTCTAATGCAAGGATTTTCAATCAACTCCTAATGCGGATGCGTAATCATCAATCAATCATAATATTAGCTGGGAAATTCATGGTCCTGCCTACCTTTGCTTATTTTTATCGAAACCAACAAACTAAACTAGGTTAGTTTGCCGGGTTGTGAGGCTTTGCCCCAGGCAACCCCTTGATCACTTGGACAACTCCTCCTTCCAAATACCACTTTAGGGGCCTCCAGGTGGTATTTGGGTCTTAGTTGGTCTTTTGGACATCGTTGCTCGAAGTAGTCCCACGCACTTGCTTCCTGATTACGTATCTGCATTAAGCGTCACTATATGAATGCCATGCATGATGCAGCGAACGGGATGCATGAATATCCAGCACACATTTGGACAACCATTTTATGGATAGGTAGAAAGGTGATTGATAAACTACTTAAATATGAATTACTTTTGTGCCTAGGGTAAACTTATTGTTATCTACATTGAAGCATTACTGACAGCGGTGTTGCCTTGGGGATTGAAATTTGGTGGCCATAGATACAAGATAGACACTTGTTATGGTTTGCTTAGCATTAGTAGCTTTATGGTTTTGATGATAATATGCATGCACAAGATATGAGACTCCTCTAGGCATTTTGCTTGCATCAAGCTTATTGGATAGGAGAAATCACAACTAACACGTACACGCTCAATAACATGCCCCCTATTTATCTTCTTCGTTTCTTTTTAAACCTACTAGAGTGATTATACCTGAGCTCCTCATGAAATAACACCCAAATTTCTAGAACAGTCACATTAGCATCCTTGCACAATAACATCGCTATATGAACTTCGGTGGGATTTTTAGAGCACTTTAAGTAACTCTTTTCAATTTATTGATTTAAATCCCTATAGAAGTTGCCATTTTTGAATCACTTAGCAAACAGCAATTAAGGCACATGGAACTTTATTTCTAGGCTATACTGGACTAAATGAGTACAACATAATTACTAGGGATTTATTTGAGCACATTTCATATAGCATGTATTTTATTATTCAATAATTCTCTAAAAGTGGACCTAGTTGTAGATCTGGCATTTTCTAGTAATAATTAGGGCTACCAAATATATGTGACAATACCTGACAAAAATAGTACCCGGTCCAAGTTTCATAACTTTTGGGGGTTGTTTACTCTATTTTTATCATTTATTCATTTTTAACAGGCATGCACAAAATTAGGGGTAAGATGGTCATTTCCCACCTAACCATCATACCTATTCTGTAGATATACTTAAGAGGAGTAGGATGCAACAAAATTTGTATTTTTCTGATTTTTAATTGATTTATTACGAATTTCCAAAGTTTCAGCCGAATTACTATTCATTTAAATGAAAAACCACAGATCTAGGGACCTTTTCGTACTTTACCACAGATATCAGGGGCTGGCATGCAAGATTTGTAAGACAGAGCAAACAGTGGGCGCGAAAATCAGAAAACCGAGGGGGTTTTCGGGAAAACCCCCCTCCTTCTACTACCTTCAGACAGGGAGGACGACGCGCGGTGGCTAGGGTTTCGGCGTTCGCATCGGCGCGTGGAGGCCCGCACTTGGAGACGTGGTGGTCCGAGAAGGTGTTCCCAGTGACAGGGCTTCTTTCCCCCATGGCGGCGTCACGCGAGGAGGCCAGAATCGGCGGGGAACGCCGGTGAACTGGAGCTGGCTGTGGCGCGCCGGGACGGCGATGGCGCGGCCCAATCTGGTGGAGGAGTGGGGGAACAGTGCGGCTAGAGGGCGCGTGAGAGGCATGGCGAGGTGGGGAATCAGGCAGAGGCGACCTGGTGGTGCTGGGATGTCCTAGAGGTGGGGCTCCACGAGGAGCAGCGGCGGCGCCAAGGTGGCGGGCGATGGAGCTCGTGGAAAGGGGGTGTAGAGGTGGAGTGGAGCCCGTACGAGTTGGGGAATTGAAGGAGGAGGTCGAGGAGGATCTTGTGCTCACACGAATCAAAGGGAGGAGGCTAGTGGTGAATGGCGCATGAGCTCGAGTTTTGGGCCGGCCATGGTGGCCGCACTCTGCTCGCGCGAGCTAGAAGCGGAGTAGGGGCAGCGAGGGGCTGGGCGAGCGCAAGTGAACTAGGGAGAGTGAAGGGTGCGGAGCTCCTTCCACCTGAAGGAAGAGGAGGGAAGTGGAGGGCGTAGCCACGGGCGCCTATGGCGCGCTCAGGAAGGGAGCGCTCGCCGCGTGGGCGAGGCGGAGCGGGGAAGAAGGAGAAAAGGGAGCCCGGTGGACTCTGTCCGTGGGCCATCAGTCACTGACAAGTGGATCCGGGGTGAGGAGAAGGGTGAGGGGTCTATGGACCGGGTGCAGGATGTGAGGGAGGTAGTGGGGCCTGCCACTGCGGCCGTCCGGCAGGGATCCGAGGGACCCGACGGGTGGGGCCCGCCTGTTATAGAGACAAGGGAAAGGAAAATTTCGAAAAATAGAAAAAAGGTCGTTTGACCAGATAGAGACACCTTTGAAATTCTCGCTTTTCACCAATTTGGTGGCTGAATTAGGAAGAGCTAAAATACAAGAAACGTTCCAAATTGTTTCCTCTACAACTTTGTTTTAATTTGTGACACCATGTTATAATCAAATTTTTGGAGAAATTTGAATTCAAAAGTTGTGACCCTGGTTTGACCAACAGCAACTTCTAACTTGAAAATTCCATAAGTCTATTTTAGGTCCATTTTCACATAAATGTCTATATACCAATGTTGTTCAAAATTTTATTTCCTACAACTTTCGTATACAAGGTTTTGCATGATCATGTCTTTTGGTTGCTCAAAATGTGAATTTTCCACTCAAGCCTAGTTTGACAGATTTCACTAGGAGACAGAAAATAAGCTAAAACACCATATAAACCTTTATGCATGTCAGCACCCGAAATACCAAAGTTGTCCCTCCTCAAATTGTCTACAGGTTTGGTATAGAAAGTTTTGGTTAGATCATGCCATATTTTGAACTACAATCACATTTGTATTCAAAGGTTTGCTAAAACTGCAGTGTCAAATCAAGCGGAGTATTTCTTGTTTTCTACTTTTGAACCGCCAAATGAAGTCCAATTGATTCAAGGCCAGATGCATTTGAAAGGTAAGGGATCCAATTTCACTTCATAGAAAGGAAGATTTTGAAGTTGTATAGTCAAATCGAAAGTAATTTCAGAATGAAATTTGGGAAAGAGTGTCAGCTCTAAACTTAGCAAAATTTCCTGAGTGTAGGCTAACCTGGTTTGGTTTGAACTTTTGAACCGCTTAACATTTGATTATGAGATTAGTCAAAATAGCATATTTGAAGGAAATGTCTTGAACTAAAATGTTTGCATTTGATGTCTTGCATGAAAATGTATAAATGTTTAACTTCTCAACCAAGCAACACAAAGTTTTGCGTATCCAGTCTTAGAAAATTTTTGACTTGGTGGTTTATTGACCTAGTTATTATTCTTCTCAAAGCATAATTAAGTCCAAATCCTTGATTATCACTAATCTAATCATGTGTCAAGGCTTTTGAGATGCCGGGGGCATCGCAGGTTTGGTCACCCCTTGTCCACTCCTCCCTTGTTGCACCTTGTTTCACCATGTTTTGTGTGTGTTTGCATAGTTTCCTATGTCCCTGCATGATCTTTGTACACAACTCATGGAACCGGTTAGAATGTATGAATCTTGCATACAAATCACCCTTGAAGCATGATATGTTGGTGGTCTAAATATGTTATAACGACCGCCAACACATCCCACACACACTTAGATCTTTGCCCGTCCACAAGCAAACGAGAGTTAAGCTTGGTGTAGAGGGCATATAGCAACCATAGTCTTAGCAAGCACAAAGGTTACTCCCAAGTTCATCTTGCCTAGGATTTCAATGGTGGCTACGCTTTGAGTTTGGGATGTTGAGACTAAGAACAAGTTCCAGGTGTCACAGCAGTTTTCTCCCAACTATGAGCAAAAGAGGTTTTCTGGTTTTCAAAAATATGGTGCTCCATTCTTTTATTCTCAAGATCACCTCTCAGTCGCTCAAAGGATGGGAATCCTTGTTTCCTTTCCTCCTAATCTAAGTTTGGTCGATCTGGAAAAGCGTGAGAATATCTCATTATGTTTGTATCACCAAGTCAAATCAAGTGTCAAAGCAAAGAGTATGAATCAATTCAAAGATTTTGGCTATGTGCAGGTGTGGTGAAAAGTTATTGATGAGTGTCCTTTTGTACTTCATTGATCTAAGCATTAATGATGAAAGCAAATGACTAAAACAAGGATAGGCACTATTCATACAAAGAAACAAAACCTAAGCACTAAGAAAACAAAAGGGCGCCTATACTAAAAAAATATTATGAAGCCTCGGCATCTATGGCATGGGTGGATCATAGGCTTCTAGGTGCCTCGTGGCTTCGGTGAGGCGGCGGAACTTGGAGGAGAAGATCTTCCTAAGGATCTCTAACTTGTTGTTGCTCTCCCACCTCCAAAGTTCGCCTTCCGCGCAACTCTCTTCAAGCCTATGGAGTGCATCGCATCGATCCGATTGGAGCAAGTTTTCTATGCCAGCCCCCGACGGTCCGATCGATCCGACCCAGCTTGTCCGGCTGCCATACAAGTTCAAACCCTTCGGAAAATATAAGACCCCAGATGAGTCTTGGGGAGCTGGAGTTGAGAAGGTAGTATGCGCTATGCTCGGCAACTATACTACTGCCGAATTCAAATGCCTGTATCGTGCTTTCGGCGACAGGCCCAGGCTTCGCCTGAACCGGGTATTCGATGCCTACGGGGTAAGTTACCCCGACTATGAGCACTTCGATGTTGATGTTTCTGCTCTGAAGCCCAACAACCTGAAGCGGAAAGCCAAAGATAATGCAGAGACAACCAGCGCCGAAGATACTGGTGCCAAAAAACGAGTGAAAATTTTCATGAGGAAACCAAATCGCCGGACCTACAGGAAGCCGGCTGTGTTTGATTCAAAGGTTAGTCCTCTGAACCATGCACCGAAGGCATTGGGACAACAGGAGACCAGGACCCCAACGCTTTGGAGGCCACCCCTTCATCTCGAGGGATTACTTCTAAGGCCAACAGGATGATATCTTCGATGATTGGAAGTTTTGCTCCTTTTGGCGCACCGAGCCCCCTTGGCTCACAGATCATGAAGATTGCCGACAAGGCTTCGTTCCCAATGGCTTCTGCTCTTGAATCAAAAGGTGTTCCCAGGATACTCGATCAATTTGATGTTATGGCTGACGAGGACTCCACTGGTGCGTCACCTAGATATGAAGTACCCAGGTATGACAGGGAGCAACCAGCCGATGCTCTCACTCCGCCTCCTGAACCCCAAGTGGCAGCCCAAGCATTAGAGGCTGGAGCAATGGCTCCCACACCACCTCACGATACAGAGGAATCTGCTTCTCAGGGGATTGCTCAGACTTTAGCGGACCTTCGAAACGCTACTGTACACAGCGTCAATTCTGACAGAGGTAAAAGTCCTAAGATTGGGATTGCTTCGAAGGCGATGGATATCGACTTCATTCGCGTGTACGGTCCTAAAGACATTAGCGGCGAATAGGTGCTTAGGCTTCGCAATGTTGCCGAAGAGCTTTGTTATGACAAGGACAGAACCATCTTTGGCGGCGACCACTCGAAGTCTATGCAATGCTTAGCATCTGAAGGCGAGATGATCGTGGCAGATGGGCTAGGGTGCTCATTCTATCTTCTGGATGTTGAGAAAGAACTGATCTCACTGTCCACTGAAACACTAGCTAGGCAACTTAACGCCATTTGTCTAAAGGTACGCTTCGTGTTACTTCTTTGATGACGCTTCTTCTCAGGTTACCTGCAATGCCTCTTAACTTTTTTTTACATTTTGTAGGGACTTCTCCTCTCTAAAACTTTGTCAAAGAGGCAACTCTTGGAGACCATGTCGAAGACTGCCCAGATTGACGACCTTCGAACTCGCACCGGTGAGATTGCCACTGAAGATGAAGCAAATGAGAAGGCAGAGAAGGAGTCCCACACCAGGATTGTTCAAGGGGTCACCGATGAAGTTGTTCTTCAGTGAACAAACGCCAAGAATCTTGAGGAAAAGAATTCAGAATTAACGACGGAGCTAAAGAAACGACTTTCTGATCTTTCGAAGGCTAACGATCTTTTAGAGCAAGAAAAGAAAGCTCAGCGGACCTCCGAAGATATGGTAGAGATTTTGAAGAAGAGCACTGAATTGCATACACGAGAGCTGATAGAACTTTGGAACAACCACTCTACTAAAGACAAACAACTTGCAAAACTTTGTGCCGAGCTTGATGCTCTTAAACTGAAGAAGACAGAGGAAATGGTTTTTTTGACAAGGTTTCGTCCTGTGCCTCCGTTGTTAAAGCTATTGTTTCCCATACTGGTGCCCATCCACGGACACAGTGGTATGAAGAAGGTGACTCCCTTGGGACTCTAAGGTGGACTAAGAAAGAAATATCTGTGATACTAGAGTTGACGACTTCATATGGAGGATATTGCAACATGGATGGTGCTAAAGCCATTTCGTGGTCTCTTGAATCCAAAGGCTGCACCCACATCGACAGAGCCGCTGCACTGAGCTTCGGCCTTTGCTCTGTGGATGATGTTTTCAAATGCACCCGAGCATGCGAAAACACTAGACGTTGAGTGTACAGCCTATTATGGAAACACGGTCTTGAGGCCAGGGTCTTAGAACAGATCTGTGAATGCCAAAGAGAGGTACACGCTTTATCACCCTCCATTTTATTCTTCTTTGAGTTTACGTTGTCTATATATATACATGATGATTTCTCACTTTAGGCTGAAGAAGCGGCTGCCAAACATGCCGAGAAGCGACACCCTGCTCTGATGCTTCAGCATATACCCAGTCCTGATGATGGCGCTCCGAGTGCTGACGAAGCTAAAGCGATCTCCGATGCATTGAGGCTATCTGAGTCTACCGAGGTGAAGCATTTCCCTGTGCCGAGGCCTTCATCGGATGACCCTCCTAAGACTCAGCCCAACACTTCGGACGTCTAACCTTCGAACTCGCTACACAGGCTCGCCTCACAAAGTACGCTTATTGTTTTTGTTTTGATGGACAGCAGGTGTTAACAGCAGATTCTACCTTCGGCTGCAATGGAACTCTTTTTGTTTGTGTATGCCAAAGCCCCTCTAGATTTGCTCTGAACGTTCTTAGCTAGTTTCATGCCGACTGCATTTTAGGTTCTGTTGTGGACAATATTCTTGATGAGATTGCAACTGATGTAATGATGTCGAGCGACTAGGGGGAACAACCTTTTCTCTAGTGTTATCCTTTTTTGTGTATATTTGTACGAAGCATGTTTAATTTTAATCTTTTCAAAATCCTCAGCTTTAGGATTAAAAAGTTTTTAGGTGAGCACCATTGCATAAAAACCTTCCTTCAGATGAAGTATTTATGACACATCAACTTACATAATACCAAAAAGACATGCACATGAGATTTATAAATGGATTGAAGGAAGCTTCATGTACATCGGCTCAAACGAAGCCATATACTCCATACAATTATCAATATGACCTTGTATTATCGCTGCACAACAAGCTTTGTGACACCGAAGCACGACCAACACAGCATGCATTCACGGCTTGCAAACCCCACGTGCGGCAACTAGAGGGTCACGCACTAACATTTTACTGCCAGCGTGTCTAGACGAGGTCGCCGCCAAAACTTCTGCCATTGTGCTTCGGAACAAACCGAGGACGGTCACTCAAAGGGGTGACGAAGCGACCTTCTCAGAACGTGAAGCGCCCAGTTAGGAGCATCTCATGCCCTGATCCCATGCCAGGAATATCCTAACGAAGGGGGGAACTTAGGAGAATCTCATGATCTGAGCTTCTTTGAGACAAAACACAGAGATAGCAATACAAAGATACACTTTGGCTTCGGAGAGCTTCATCTTCTATTTCTTGTCCTAATGAACTACAATGGTGCTGGCTCTGTGTGCTATGAAGTGTGCTAACTTTAGCTATCTCCCTATGCTAAACTTCTTACTTATATGAACCCTTGTGTGGTTTTGAACTTGCGCTGTGAGATTCACAAAGCATGCCCGGCCTGCTATTTATAGCCCCAACCTGGAGAGAGAACCAGGGAATCCAATGCTTACTGCCAATCGTGAACAGTATTATCGCTACTGTTTTTGACTGATGCACAGTTCCTTTAGGGTATCCAATGCCGCACAGTTGTCAGTTGTATATTAAATAATTCGAAGCTTTCACACGCGACAAAAATCTGAAAAGCCCCCCATGTCCAGGGAATCCGATGCTTACTTTTATATTAATTTTTTCGTGGCCACTACGACCTTGGTCGTCTTCTGTGGCATATGCTCCACTGCATTTTTGCACGACAGGAGTCACTTTAATCAGAGCACGCCTTTTTGCATGACTTTGAATACACGTACGCTATCTTTGGCGCGCGTGATTTACCTTCTTTTTCACATACAACTTCGGCGATATCCTTCGTGTTGAGTTGAAAACCCAATATGAAGTTTCACCTTGGTAGCACACCACATCATGGGGAACTTTGCTTCTCATTGATTCGAAGCTTGATTACATGCGACTGCCTCATTAGAAAACCTTACACCCCATTTTGCTTCTGGGGTTTCCCTGTAAGGAAAAAGGGTGCAGCGCTTTTTGCTATTTCAGATACAAAATGGTAAACAAAAAATCTACTTCTACAGGTAATAGCGCCGAAGGTCGTTTATATTCCATGACCTTGGAACTTTGTTGCAAAACAAATCCTAGAGCCTAAAAGAGCCTGGCCTATTAGACTTTTTCACTAGAAAAGGACCATCCCACATGCTGTGCAATTTGCTTATTGAATTAGCGTTTGCAACCCTTCGAAGCATGAAGTTGCCTGGCTCGATGGACTTAAGTTTAACCTTCCTATCTCTCCATTTCCTAGTTTCTTCTTGATACCTTCGGATATTGTCGACTGCTTCCAACCTGACTGATTCCAATGAGTCATTTGTAACAAGCTCTTCTTCTTGTTCATCTTCAGGTTTTGTCGCCCTTAAGGACTTGTGCTTGTTTTCTTCGGGCAACATCGCCTCTTCTCCGTACAATAGCTTGAATGGTGTGAAGCCTGTTGCTCTAGAAACTGTAGTGTTGTGGCTCCAAACCACACTTGTCAACTCTTCAACCCATCTGCCTTTCGGAAGCCCCACTAGCTTCTTCGCTATGCTAGACAATATGATGCCATTTGCTCTTTCAACAACACTGTTGGACTGTGGGTGCCTAACGAAGCAAAATTTAGGCCAGTGCCAATCTGATAGCAAAACTTTCTGAACAACTCTGCATCAAACTGAGTTCCGTTGTCTACTGTTAATGCCCTTGGGACTCCGAAGCGGCAGACTATATTTTGCCAGAAGAACCTTTGGACCGTTGCCGAAGTTATCATTGTGAGAGCCCTTGCTTCGATCCACTTGGTGAAATATTCCACAGCCACTACAACATAATTTAAACTTCCTTGTGCACCTGGCATTGGGCCGACTAAATCCATACCCCATCTCTGTAGTGGTCACATTGGTTCAATCAACTGAGTGTATGATGCAGGTTAATTTTGATGCTTCGACATTTTCTGGCAATTGTCACACATTCGGACTCAATCTTCGGCATCAGCTGGTGCCTTCGGCCAGTAAAATCCCATCATGTAGACCTTTCCCAATAGCTTCCTTGAGCCAATATGTGCGCCACAAATCCTAGAGTGTACTTCCTTCATGAGCTCTTTGCCTTCTTCCCTTGCGATACATTTCAGAAGCGGTGCACATACTCCCTATTTGTATAGTTCACCGTTTATCAACTTGTACTGCCGTGCCCTCTAACCTATTCTTGTGAGCCAAGCTTCGTCATCATTTTGATGTGTATTTTTTAGATAAGATATGATTTCTGATCTCCAGTCTTCACTTGCTACTGGTGATATGGATAGTACTGCTCTCTCTCTTGCAAATTGACTGATGGTGCCTTAAGGATTTCAAAGAACACATCAGGCGGCAACGGTGTCCCTTGTGAAGCTGCTCTGGCCCATGCATTGGCCTCATCATTTTCTCTTCGACTTATCTTTTTTACTGTGAACCCTTCGAAATAGGATTCCATTCTTCTGATTGCTTGCAAGTAGTTTTGTAGCCTTTCTTCTTTCGCCATCGAAGTCTTTTCTATGTGCTCTGAAATAACTTCAGAATCCAACATCAAGATGGCTCTTTGTACACCTAAGGATTTCAGTTTCCTCAGCCCCAACATCACTGCTTCGTACTTCGCAACATTATTTGTGCTTGGGAATTCGAATCGTACCGCGAATGGTGACCTTATCCCCGAAGGTGAGCACAGTATGGCCACTGCACTAGCCCCTGTCACCGTGTACGACCCATCACAGTATACCTGCCAAATCTCCACTTCAGATGGAAGCTCGACTTCTTTGTCCGCTGGGGTCCATTCAGCCACAAAATCTGCCAATGCTTGGGACTGGATGGTACTTCTGTGCACAAAATCTGTAACATACTCGTTTAACTCCGCTACCCATTTCCCAACTCTGCCACTGGCCTCTCTATTTCGAAGCACATCTCTAAGGGGCATGGATGAAGGTATGATGATGTTGTGCGCTTGGAAGTAATGCCAAAGCTTTCTTGAGGCCATGACAACAGCATATATTACTTTCTCGATCTCAGAATAGTTCATGTTGGTCGGAGTTAGGGCTTCAGAGACATAATACACTGGCCTTTGCCTTTTCTGCCCATCGACCTCTCTCTCCTGCACCAACGCAGCACTCACCACTGCCGGGGCTACGGCAACATACAACAGCAGTGGGGTTCCTTGTTCAGGAGAAGATAGCGTTGTATGATGTACCAGGTACTGCTTAAGCTCTTCGAATGCTCTCTACTGCTTTTCTTCCCAAGTGAATGGATTGGTTCCACGCAGAACCTCGAAGAACGGTAGGCTTCGTTCTGCCGATATGGAGATAAACCTTTTTAAAGATGCCAATCTGCTTGTCAACTTTTGGATGGATTTTCTTGACTTCGGAGGCTCCATCCAAAGTATAGCTTCAATTTTTGTTGGGTTTGCCTCGATGCCTTTTGCTGATACTAGATAGCCCAAAATTTTTCCTTTGGAGATAACAAAATTGCTTTTCTGTGGGTTCAACTTGAACTCTACTTTTCTGAAGTTAACAAATGTTTCGTTTAGATCAGCGATAAGCTCATCTCTTTTGATGCTTCGAGCAATGATGTCATCAACATATGTTAGCAAATTTTTGCCTAACTGATCCTCGGCAACTTTTGCAGTCATTCTGTTGAAGCTTCCTCCAGCGTTCTTGAGGCCTTCGGGCATTCATACGAAACAATATGTTCCGGACCGTGTTACGAAGCTTGTTTTGGGTTCATCCTCCTTTCTGAGCTAGATCTAATGGTACCCTAAATACCCATCCAGAAGACTCATCATTTCAGAATTTGTCGTCGCATCGACCAGGCTATCAATGCAAGGTAACGGGAATTCATCCTTCGGACACGCCTTGTCGAGATCTGTAAAGTCAATGCACATACGCCATTTGCCACTTGGCTTTTTCACCATGACTACGTTCGCCAACCATTCTGGGTATTGAATTGGCCTGATGACACCAGCTTCAAGCAATCTATTTACTTCGGACCTTGCTCCTTCGGGCCTGTCTTTTGACATTTTCCTTAATTTTTGCTTTCTAGGCTTTACCGAAGGGTTGACATTCAGAGCATGTTCGATGATGCTTCGATCTATGCCACATAAATCCCTAGCTGACCAAGCAAACACGTCTTTGTTGGATCCGAGAAATGACTTCAATTCAGCCTCCTCTCTTTCTGACAATTGAGAACCCACTTGGACCGTCTGGTCTGTGCTCGTCAAGGACAATCTGCTTCAGCTGCTCCACAGCCCCTGCCTTCTCCTTTATCACCACTTTTTCCTGAACTTTGGCTCTGTCTTCCTCTATATTGTGAACCTTTCTGTTGCCTGGACACCAATTACCTTCGGCCCTTCGGGCATCCTCCTGACTGCCATATACCGTAATTATCCCTTTGTAGGCTGGTATCTACATTGCTAAGTATGCGGAGTGCAAAGCAGCTTTGAACGCGTTGAGCATTCCTCTGCCCAGAATTGCATTATATGGATAATTGACATCAACAACATCAAAAGTGATGAACTTTGTTCGTGGATTGCTGATCTCTCCGAAGGATACTTGCAAAGATATTTTTCCCAGTGCATCAACTTTTCTTCCCCCGAAGCCACATAATGGGTTTGTTGTAGGTTCTAGTACCAAACCGCCTAAGTTCATCTGTCTAAATGCTTTTGCCATCAGAATATCAGCTGAGCTGCCATTGTCCACTAGAACATCATGTATAACATAGCCACCGATGTTACAATTTATAACCATTGCATCATTATGTGGGTAATCCCTAAGCTGAAGGTCACTCTGATCAAAAGTGATTGGCACATGCGACCACTTCATCCTTATATGTGGTCCTTGGACTCCAATATGATGGACTCTTCTCTGGTACTCTCTTTTCTGTTTCTTTGTCTGAGGTTCACAACTTGAACCTCCCATTATGGGAAATATGTGCTTCGAAGCGAGCACTATTGTGTTTACTGTTTGTACTTCGGATGTGTCATCATCTTTTCCCTTTTCTGAAAATGACTATTGCTGCAATGGCATCACTAAGTAACTTTGTGGAGAAGCTTGTGATTGATACTGATTCGCCGATGGCCATTGCTACTGTGGCAGTGGGCCTAGCGGTGGAGGAGGCAAGACTTGCTGCTGAGGATATGTCAATGCAGGAAAATGACCCAGAGGTGGCGAACACGATGCTCATTGCTCCTATGCTCGTTGCTCAGCACGAGGCAAACGCCATGGTGGTGAACTTTCTCTTCTCAGGACTTGGTCCAGTTGATTATGAGAAGGTGAGCCACCTTTAGACTGCTCGAGAGATTTGGTCCCTGCTGAGTGCACACCATGAGGGTACTGCTACTATAAAGGGCCGTCTCATTGAGACTTACAAGCGTAAATATGAGAATTTCATCCAGAAGCTAGGTGAGTCCATCGATGGCTTGTTTGGTCGGTTCCAATAGATCATCAACAAGTTATGCGTCAACTCTAGCCCTCAGGCGATCCCATACTCTGAGCATTAGTAGGCCATTGAGTTGCTTTATGTGTTGGATAGGAAATTATGGGAGATCATGGCTAACTCGATCCATCGAGTCAGAGCCCTATGACACGATTGGAGTGGACGCTCTTTACAACAAGCTCAAGGCCGCAGAAGGGGATTACAAGTTGAGAGAATCTCTCACTTGTACTGGCTCCAAGCGCCTGGCCTTGGCTACTCCCTCCAAAGAGGCCACTACTAACCCCCCATTTCACAACTTCTCATTTTCTGCTCTTATGACTGTTACAGAGGAGCACATGGTGTCACTTGGGGATGAAGAGCTTTGCCTGGTGTCTAGTCGCTTTTAGCGCGCCTATGACAACCGGATGAGCAAGAAGAGGGACGAGAGGCGCAAATGCTTCGAGTGCAGAGAGGTCGACCACTTCATCACCGAGTGCCCCAACAAGAACAACGGCTATTACAAGAAGGGCAAGAACCACTCTCGCGACTCCAATAAGTACCACTCCAGCAAGTGCCAGACCAAGCACCACTCTGGCAAGATCAAGAACTTTAGGAAGGCTTTCAAAAGCTATCAGAAGGACAACCAAAAGCAGGACAAGGCCTTCTTCACTGAGCTTGGTGGCCTTTGCAGTGGAACGTCCTCCTCCTCCTCATCCTCATCAAGTTCAAGCGATGAGGAGATCGTCACCAAGCGGGAAAACATGAGGGATCAAGGTGGTCCAGCTGGGCTCTGCTTCGTTTCTACCAAGTCCAAGTAAAAGCACAACATGGACCAGAGATCTTTTTGCTCCATGACGCTTGAGGACAAGGATGACAAGGGCAATGACAATGAATCCTCCGATGACTAGATAACTGCCAAGCAAGCTAAGATTCTTGAGATGTTGGAGAAGAATAATTGTGAGTTGAAAGCCCAGGGCAAGATGTTGGAGAAGGCAGCCAATATGTTGCAGAAGCAGAAAGCCAAGTTGGCTGATGCTTTGGCTGAGATTGATAGGTTGACAACTGTGCAAGTCCAGCCTAGTGAGTTTGAGTGCCCTACCTGTGAGTCCTTGATGGGTGACCTTTCTAAGGAGAAGAGCAAGTATGCTCATTAGGTAGAGGAGATGAATAGGCTGAAGGTTGAGATAGGCAAGCTCCAGTCTAAACTGGATGAGCTACTGTGAGTGAGGAGCCTGATTGTGAGTCTTGCCCCCACCTAGCTGTTGACATAGATGAGCTGAAGGTAAAGTGTGAGGGGCAACTCAAGAAGTTAGAAGAGCGTAGGGCTAGATCCACACTTTTGGATGCGTGCATGGTCTGTCCTACTTTGAGAAGTGAGCTTGAGCAGTTGAGAGCTGACCTTGACGTGCTTTCAGCACCCCCTGACACGTGTGAGAACTATCTCACTTTGAGATTACAGTTGGTGAAGAAGGATGCCACCATGAGGAAGCTAGAGAAGTCTGATCCCCTGATTCCCTCTCTAGACTGTGATACTTGTGCTGCCCAGACTTTAGTTTTGGAGGATCTAAGAGAGGAGAAGTTGATCCTTGAAGAGGACAACTGTAGGTTGAGAGAGGTGCTGAGTTGGATGTATGCTAAAGAACCTCAGCTTAGGATGATCATAGAGGGAAACAAGTGTGGTGAAGGTGACACGAGTGGCATGGGGTTTGGGGAGTGCATTACCTCAAGTGAGAAGAAGAGAGCCCCGATTAAGCTTATCACTAGCTCTCTTTAGCCTACTGCAGATGGGGTTTTCCACGAGCCACCTAGGGCTGCCCCCAAAGAAGCAGTTTTGGACACCCAAGCCGTCCCAAGCCAAGCTAGACAAGATAGTGGAAGAAGTACTTAAGCTTTCAGGCAAGAAGTAAGTCCAGCAGCCTACTCCACCCAAGGCTTCACCACCACACCAGAAGCCCAAGGCTCAGCCCTAGCATATGCCCAAGAGACCTATCTACCATTGTGAGTTTTGCCAGCGGAATGGTCACTTGGAGGAGTTTTGCTTCAGAAGGAATTGGGTTGAGAGGCAGGAGAGAGCTTGTGGAAACCAGGATCTGTTGAACCAGGGTGATAGGTAGGATCTTCCCCATCGCGGTGAGATGAGAGACCCCTTTGATGGTGGTGAGAGAGGAGGCAGATTTCAAGCCTGTGCACCTAGTGATGAGAGATGCTTTGCCAGCCGAGCTCCTAGTCGTTTTCAGCACGGCTATGGACCTCGTGACTGAGGCTTTGGAGGTAGAGGGTTTCCACGCTTTGGAGATCATGGTTACCTAGATCATCGTGATGTTTACTTTGACTGTGCTTACCCTACCTTTGAGCAAATGGCTTAGCACTGGTTCAGCAGTTTAACTAACCCCAGTGCTGGACCGTTTGCTCACTCTCGCTTTCCTTGTTTTTGCAGGTTCGAGGCCTGGAGGACATATGGATCATGGACTCCAGCTGCTCTAGGCACATGACAAGGCACCGCAGATGGTTCTCCAGCCTCAACCCCGTGATCACCAAGGAGTACATCACATTCGGGGATAATGGTCAAGGTAAAGTGTTGGGTGTTGGTGGTGTTTCGCTTTCTGCCAAGCTTTCCGTGAGAGAAGTTGCTTTGGTGAGGAGTTTGGGGTTTAATTTGGTTTTTCTCGCAACTTCTCAAGGAAGGGTTCGAGGTTCGCTTTAAGGAGGGTTCTTCTTATGTGCTTGATGCTAAGGAAAACCTTGTTTGTCGGATTTTGCCCTATGGGCAGGTTTTTAAGGTTGACCCTGCATCTATTTCTAGCCCTCCTCGGTGTTTGGTAGCTGGTCCTTCTATGATATATAGAAGTGGCATAGGAGGCAAGGCCATTTGAGTTTTGATCTGCTACTCAGGTTGAGCTCGATGGGTCTAATCCGAGGATTTCCCAAATTGAAAGCAAAAAAGGACTTGGTGTGCCACCCTTGTTGTCATGGCAAGATGGTTGCCACTTCTCATGCACCTGTCAATTAGGTTATGACCTCTTACCTGGGCGAGTTGTTGCATATTGACATGGTTTGTCTTGCTCAGGTACAGTCGGTCAGTGGGAAGTGGCATGTGCTTGTTGTAATAGATGACTTTTCTCATTTTTCGTGTGTGTTCTTCATGGAGTTCAAAGATGAGGCTTTCGGTTTTGTTCGGGATCTGGTCTTGAGGTTGAGAAATGAGAGTCATAAGGCCTTGAGGGCTATCTGCAGCGATAATGGCAGAGAACCTCGAAACTCTCGATTCGAAACCATCTGTCGTGACCAAGGTCTCGAACACAATTCTCTTCTCCTAATACCTCCCCAAAGAACGGTGTTGTGGAATGAAAGAACCGCATACACGTTGAGATGGCTCTGATGATGCTCGATGAGCATAGGACTCTGTAGCGTTTTTGGGCTGAGGCAATGAATATAGCCTGTTACATTGCCAGCCGCATTTTCCTATGAGCTTTCTTAGGGAAGACTTCGTACGAGCTATGGTTTGGTAGGCAGCCTAGCATCAAGCACCTGCAGGCCTTTGGCTGCAGATGCTTTGTACTCAAGAAAGGGGGGCATTTGGACAAATTTGAATCTTGCTGTTTGGATGGTATTTTCCTTAGGTACGCCTTTAGCTCTAGTGCATATAGAGTGTGGATCCTTGATACCAAACAAGTGATAGAGACCTATGATGAATCTATGTCTTGCAGAACCCCTGCTTTTGAGCTTTTAGGTGATGATGAAGAAGGCACTCCCATCTTTGACGATGAGGAAGGTGTAGATAATGTTGGTGATGCAGGAGCCACTACACCGGCTGCAGTTCTTGCCCCATCTGCAATGAACTCAGATGATGAAGATGGACCTACGCCCATGACATCCACTTCGCTCCCCCAAGTTCAAGCTTAAGCAGAGGTTGGCCCCGCTGAGGACGTAGGGGATGTGACCTTTGAGAGAGTTCCCTACTCTCGGTCGGTCCAGTGGGATCACCCCCCACAGAGGATGATTGGAGATCTACATCAGTGTGTTACACACTCGACGGTTAACTCTCTAGCCTTCTTATGCCACTCTACATTTGTTGTTTCTTTCGAACCCCAAGATGTGTCACATGCATTATCTTATCCTAGTTGGGTGAACACCATGCATGAGGAGTTGAAGAACTTTGAGAGAAACCATGTTTGGGACATAGTTGAACCTCCACCAAAGTGCCACCCTATGGGAACCAAGTGGGTCTTCAGGAACAAATAGGGTGATGATGGGATGGTTGTGAGGAACAAAGCGAGATTGGTAGCCTAGGGTTTCTGTCAAAAGGAGGGGATAGACTATGAGGAGACATTTGCTTCTGCTTGCCTTCGCTGCCTCTAAAGGCTTCAAACTGCAGCAGATGAATGTCAAGTCAGCCTTCCTGAACGGTTACATAGAGGAGGAGTTGTATGTGAGACAACCTCCTGACTTTGACAGTGTGTTGGCTGTCGTTATTTCAATATTTTGACCACCAATTCCTCGGTGAATAATTGGGGGTATAGATAAAGTTCTATGCATTATTTACCTTGAGATAACGAATTCCATGAGTTTTGGTGGTTTTCGATGTATCACAGAGAGATGCTCAAATCCCATGCAAAAGAACATCATTTGGAGTAAGCACAGATGCAGCACAAAAGGCCTTGAGATTGGATTACATATGACATCATTATGAAGTATCTCAAATGCCCTCAAGAACCAAACTATTGCAAAGATCTCATCGAAATAATTGAAATGGAGTTTTGGTTCACTCAATTTGGAGTCCGGATGTCAAAGTTACGACCATTGCAAGTTTAACAACCCTGATTGTCAGGACAGCGGCCATGCGGCCATCACTTAGGCTGGGCGGCCTAAGGGGAGGCCGGTCGGCCAAGCAGTCCCTCTAAATGCCTCAAACTTCACTGGAATCAACCAAGTAACTCACCAAGGGCCCATATACATGTATGGGATCAAGCCTAAGTCAAGACAAAGGTCGAAAGGCCACCATATGGACCAAGAAATGACTCTGGAGAGGCTGGCCCCTCGGCCAAGTACCTAAGCTACCCGGCCTGCTACTTTGGTTGCCCGGCCTTCCTCTCACTTACTTGGCCTTCCAACAACACAAGCATGCAAAGAAGCACAAGTTGGACACAAATCTACCGTCGATCAAAGAACCAAAGACATGCATGATGGATGGATTCATAATCAAGTGAGATTTGGCCAAGTGCAAGTGTAGTGTAGGGGTTTGTCTCTTGTAGGTGCTTGGTTTGAATCCCATGTTTGCATAGAGGGCATGGAGTCCTTTTCTTTTCTCATTTTTCTTCCCCTTTTTTTCGAATCTCCATGCCTCTCTTTCTTTCAAACAGAGCTTTGATGGGGTCAATGACAATTCATTGCACACCTTTTTGAGAGACTTTATTTTGTGGAACGTGCATGTGAAGGCCAAAATTCTCAATTGATTCGAATTCCTGTAATGGCACAAAACTTGATAAGACTCAAAACAATCAAGGAAGCAAGAGTGTACGAGTTCTCTTTTCATATGTGGCATTGGTGGGACAGGGATAGGAACTTGAGATCATCCAAGATGGAGCCCTCTTTTTATTTTGCAAATAAAACTCTTTACTCATGTGGGAGGTTCCTTTAGTATTCTCTAATTATCTCATATCACAAGAATCAACAAACTAAACAACAAGTGGTTCCCTATTCATGATAGTATCCAAAGGCAAGATTAATCTAGCATAAGGAATAAAATGGTGCAAGCACAAATTGAAATTGACATTATGATCATGTAGAGCATAGTTTACAAGGTTCCATGTGTAAGGAGCACAATTTGAGAGGTGTACAGAATGAAATGTGCAAACCTGATCTCCCAAATGCGGGTTCGAGATGGGAATGGGCCGTGCGCTGGTTTGTTTCTACACTCGGCCATGGGGGTGGTCGGCCGTCCACTCCATGTTGGAGTCTGGCCCATGCGCTGGTTTGTTTCTACTGTGTGAGCCTTGTGGAGAAGTGACGAGGTGGTGTAATGTGTTTTTTGTGAAAACACATGGTCGGGTGGCCATGGTTGTGGTCGGCCGACCGTGTCATCTCGCCCATTTCTTCTGAATTTTTCTGAGTAGTGTTGTACCCTGCACAAGTGTTTCTTGCGCGGTTTCTGTAGGATTAGTGATAGGAGGTCGAATGGCTTTGGCCATTCCACCCAAAACTTTATTGGAAAGGGAAACTATCCTACCTTTATTGAATTCAATAAATTTGGAGCCGCATGTTACAAAAGGGAATTAAACAAACAAAAACTATTCAACCTAAGAATTAAAACTAATGCGCCTAAGATAACTAGAAGCATGGGAGTCTATGGTGCAGGAGGATCATAAAGAACAGAACATCCCATGGCTTCTGCGAGGCGGTGAACTTTGGCGGACATCCCTTTTCTAAGGACATCGAATTTATCATTAATATCCATCAGCCATAGTTCACCTTCAGCGCAGCGCTCCTCTAGGTTTTGCAATTTTGCCCTAGGCGCTACATTTTCCTCCCTAAGAGAGGCCACCGTGTCTTCTTCATTGGATGAATCTTCAAATTTCCCTGGCGGCCCTCTTATGGGAGGTGGAACAGCCACCCTCTTCACCATCCTCCTTGGTGGAGTTGAGTCAATGGACTCATCTATGGAGGCATCTGACTTCACAACCCTAGGGATGAACACCTTTGCATAACCACCCGTGGGAGTTTTCACTCCACGGAGGGTATGGGTTGATGAACTAGGGAACGCTGGCTCCTTAGATGGCCCGACAGCCTCTTCCTGGAAGAGACTCTTGATGCACTTCACTAGGGCAAGGACCCTTGAAGTAGGATGAGGAGATGGGCGCGCCACCTTCTTGGCAATGGCTCTCATGGGGGATAGACCACGAGGGGGCCTGTCCACATTGTGGGAGCGCCGAGGGGAGTCTGAGCGACCATCTCGGGAGTCCGGCCGGCCACGGGGGCTGTCGGCCATGGTCAGGCAACCATTGGATGTGGTCAGCCGACCCTAGGGGCCTATTCTTGTTGGCTAGGGCGACTTCCTGATGAGTCTATTGGGACTCTCTTCCCTCGAGATTGATTGCAGAGGCCGTGGTGAGTCCTTGGACGCTGGACAGTAGGTGGCGGTGGTGCCCGAGTTGAGAGAGGTGATGGCCTTGCCATTGTTGTGTGGAGAAGGTGGTGCCATGGCTTGTATGGGGATTAGAGGAGTGTAGATGGGGAAGAAGATGATCTCTCCTTCCTTAAAACGTCGCCCTCCTCGATCTCATCCACTCAACAAAACCGAATCTGTAGAGAAAAAAAGGCTCCAAAATTTTGAATTTTGAGCAGTCGGGCGACCATGGGGAAGTCGGGCGACCGGACTCGAGGGTCAGCCGACCTCGGCTGCGGTCGGGCGACCATCCCCTGTGCCCGCAACTGCACCAAGGGGCTGGGCGACCAGACCCGAGGGTTGGCCGACCTCGCCAACCATGGTTGGACATGCCAGGAGTTGGGGGTGCCCCTCTTTGGTGAGCCTCACTCCTATTTTGGTGTGTGGAATGTCGGTTCTATTGAGATTTTCAGCAAAAGGTGAGATTAGACAGTAATTTAAGGGAGAAAAGTGGTAGTGTACATGGCTTCTTTTAAGGTCTGAGCTCGACCATGGATGTGTGATCAAACTACCTCGTGTAGCTCGAAGACATCCATTTCTTCGAGCGGAGGCATTTCAGGCTCAAGAAAGATTTTAAGGCGTTGCCCATTCGCCTTGAAAACCCTTCCGTCATCATCCTAGAGGGTGACGGCGCCGTGATCGGCGGCTTCAAGGACCGTGAAAGGTCCTTCCCACTTACTTCTAAGCTTCCCATGACCAAATAAACGAATACGGGAATTAAAGAGCAGTACCTTATCTCCCAGTTTGAATGTCTTGATCTTGATCCGCTTATCGTGCCATCTTTTGGTGCGCTCCTTGTATAGCTTGGTACTGTGGTATGCCTTCTCCCTCCATTCCTCCTATTCGGCCAGTTGAATTTGCCTTCTTATGCCTACCGACTGGAGATCCATGTTCCACCTCTTTACCGCCCAGTGAGATTTGAATTTGAGTTCCACTGGAAGATGACAAGTCTTGCCGTACACCATCTGGTATGGTGGCATGCCAATGGGAGTCTTGTATGCAGTGCGATATGCCCAGAGAGCATCGGGTAGCTTGGATACCCATTCTTTTCCCATAGCCTTGACCGTATAGGGGGTGGCGACACGGTGGTCCACACCGAGTTCAGCAAGACACTTACTAAAGTGCTTGTTAATGAAGTGTGCACCTCCATCACTGATGATGACCCGTGGCACTCGAAAGCGAGGAAAGATGGTTTCCCAGAACATCTTAATGGAGTGTCTTGAGTCCGCTGCAGGACACGGTATTGCCTCTACCCATTTCGATACATAATCCACTGCGACGAGAATGTACTCCTTGTCTCCATTCAATGGAAAAGGTCCCATGAAATCTATGCCCCACACATCAAATATGTTAAGTTGGAGATTACTTGTAAGCGGCATAGCATCTCTTGGATTTATGTTCCCTTGGTGCTGGCACCTTGGACACCGTCGCACGAACTCTTTTGCATCTTCATACATAGTGGGCCAGTGAAACCCACTCTACCAAATTTTTGCATGAGTTCGATAAGCCCCATAGTGACCTCCATAAGAGGATGCATGACATCTATCAAGGACTTACAATGCTTCACAAGCTGGAATGCAACGACGCAGGAGTCCGTCTACGCAGAGTTTGTATACGTAGGGGTCATCCCAGAGATAGAATCGGCTGTCCTGGGCCAATTTCCTCCTATCTGCTCCTTCCGGGACGTAGCCAGCAACTATGTAATTCACCAGATTAGCATACAATGGTTGGGCTGTCATCACCTTAAAGAGCTGATCATCTCTCATGCAGTCATCGATCGGCAAGGGCGAAGTTTCTTCGAATTTCATTCGTGAGAGGTGATCTGCAACTGAATTCTCTACTCCCTTTTTATCTCTGATTTCAATATCAAACTCTTGGAGTAGCAGCACCCACCGGATCAGTCGTGGTTTTGCATCTTTCTTGTTTAGGAGGTATTTGAGAGCTGCATGATCTATGTAGATGATGACTTTCGATCCTACCAAATATGATCTGAACTTATCAATTGCAAAAACCACTTCTAATAACTCTTTCTCGGTGGTCAAGTAATTCAGTTGTGGGCCAGTGAGCGTTTTGCTTGCATAAGAGATTGCATGATGCTTTTTATCCTTTCTCTGACCCAGTACTGCTCCAACAGCGAAGTCGCTTGCATCACACATGAGTTCTAGTCGGGCGGCTGAATAATTGGGGCTGAGACCAGTGCCTTTTTGAGCATGTGGAAAGCTTCGAGACATTCCTCATCAAACACGAAGGGTACATCCTTGGCTAATGGGTTGGTCAGAGGCCGGGCTATGTGGGAGAAATTTTTGATAAATCTCCTGTAGAACCCTACATGGCCTAAGAAGATTCGGATGGCCTTTATGTTGGTGGGTGGAGGTAGTTGTTCAATGACCTCGATCTTTGCAAGATCTACCTCTATGCCTCTTTCTGAGATTCTGTGTCCCAAAATGATTCCTTCTCTGACCATGAAGTGGCACTTCTCCAAGTTCAAGATAAGATCGACTTCTTTGCACCTTTGGAGAACTTTTTCAAGATTCTCCAAACATCCATCAAAGCTTTTGCCATAAACTGAGAAGTCGTCCATGAATACTTATATGATATTTTCAATGAAATCAGAGAAGATTGCCATCATACACCGCTACAATGATGCTGGAGCATTGCATAGCCCAAACAACATTCGCCTGTATGCGAAAGTTCTGTATGGGCATGTGAAAGTCGTCTTACTCTGGTCCTCTGGGTGAATCAGAATCTAGTGGTATCCAGAGTAGCCGTCGAGATAGCAAAAGAAGGAGTGTTTTGCCAGTCTTTCCAACATTTCATCAATGAAAGGAAGAGGAAAGTGATCCTTCCTGGTGGCAGCATTGAGTTTTCTGTAATCGATGCACATCCACTAACCGGTGACAGTTCTCTGTGGTATTAGCTCATTGTTCTGATTTTTGACAACTGTCATCCCTCCTTTCTTTGGCACAACTTGTATCGGACTGACCCATTCGCTATCACTCATAGGGTAGATGATTTTCTTGACTACCTCGCTCATCGCATTGTTAAGTCGACGCTGTGGTTCCCTTGTTGGTTTGTGGTCAACCTCCATAGGGATGCGATGAGTACATAGGTTGGGACTGATTCCTTTCAGATCTTGTAGAGAGTATCCAAGCACCGATCTATACTTCTCCATAACTGAAAGTAATTGCTGGCTCTCACTCTTCGTCACCTTGTCGCTGATGATTATCGGTGTGTCCTCATTCCCGTGGAGGAAGGCGTACTTCAGGCCAGGCGGTAGTTGCTTTAGTTCTATCTTCGGAGCTTTGAGCCGTAAGGATTCACCTAGTTCTTCGAACTTCCATGGCTCCTCTACCGTACTGAAGTCGCTAACAGCCTCTTCCTCTAGGCTATCTTGACCCATTTCCTCAAGTGAAAGGATAATCACTTCTTCTATAGGGTTAATCTCTGGCTTTGCTTCAGTTTTAGCATTGAGTGACCTATCGATGTTGACATTGATTTCTTCATTGCCAAGCTGAAGCTGCAGCCTCCGTCTGTATATATCTGAGCTGGTGGGGGTGGCGATTGGGATCCCGACCATAATCAACGGTGTGGATCCCTCGGGGATGTCAAAGACGTGGAAGTCTAAGAACACCTGAGTATCCCGCAAGGTTGTTGGAATTACCCACAAAACACCTTCGCATTTGAAATAACTGCCATTTGTCCATTGCAGACGCATGGTAGACCTTGATAGCGGCTGTGTCGGGTAGTAGTCATCCATTACGTGCTTAGGGATTATATTGACTCCTACCCTTGGGTCATAGATAATATCTTGCGGTTGAAGCCTTGATACTTGGCTAGGGATGACACTGGGGTCTGGATAGAATTTGATCACTCTTGTGTCCAACCGTCTCTCCTCTAGCCAATCCCGATTAATAGCTACTAAAAGCCAGAGCAGGTCCTCCTTCATGTGTTCTTTATGATCTGGTAATACGTATGCTGGTTGTGAGGTCCTGTTGAAGCATGGGTCTTCTTTGGGCAACCGAGAGGTGTGGCAGAACCGCCGGAATTTAACACAAGTTTAATAGCTAAGTATCAATCTTGAGTTAATTTCGGTGGATTGTCAAGATTTACCAGTCTTGACAAGCCTTCCCAGAAAATCGAACTTCAAGGCAACTGACGAAGGAGTCTTTAGATTACAATACTTTTAAACCATATTTACATAACTTCATAAGTTTAGTACAATATCCTTATCTATACAAATAGAGCAGACCCCATTATTTTCTTATACATCAAGGGTGGTCTACTTTTAAAAAAATATTCTTAAAAGTAAGTTGCATCATGCCCAAGATGTTAATTCACTAAGCAGCCGAAAAAGAAGGATCACATTTGAAGAGAATGTATTCTGAACCCGAATAAATTAAAAGAGAAATCATTAAGTAAAATTTACTTAGCAAGTCTTATCCGTCTACTAAACTTAATTTAGTTGCTATCCTAAGGTTGGTTTGATGAGCTCGAAACACATGTAAAAGCCTAGAAGTAGATCCTTAGTTTTTAGAGTGTTAATTCTTTTAAATTTTACTTAAATCTAAGTTTAACTTATTCTATTATCGAACAAGGTAAATAGTTATAAGATTGGTTTTAAATAAAATATTGCTCTTTCTTAACTACGATGTTGGTGATGATTTAGCTCTTACACCTGGTAAGCTCAGCGATTCGAATCGATTTATTACTCCCGGGAATATATACTCAAACACTAGTCATATGTGTGTACGACGACCCCACATATGACAACCCAACATCCTCGTTGCCACCTAATCTGAACTGCCCTCACCGAACCAGAGTGTACTCTGACACTCGCCTGTCTCCCACCATCCAGTTGGTCTCACTACAGTTCAACCATAGGTACAAAGGATGAGAGGCTTATCGGAGCCCGTGACGAGGACGACAAGTGAAAGAGGCGCGTTCGAAAGCCAAAAACATGGCCAAACATCGGACGGCCTTATACGACATAGACAGGATCAGGATCTCAGTCATGTTCATTCATTAGCCTTCTTTATTACTGTTTCTCAAAAGCATAACTGATCCCGTCCATTGTCTCCAATTAAATAACTTAGGAAATCGTCTTGGATTCGCCTCAAAGTAACAAAGATTAAGATGTATTCTTTTCAAAGAAAGCGTAACCTATCAATGAGCTTAACTAAGCATCTAATCTATATGTATGGGATTTATTATGTTCGAATTAGGAATTCGATATGCACTAGGGTTTCAAGCAATTCCTAACTCTAATGCACACTCATAAGTCATTAATTAAGACTCAAAATAAAAGGGTAAATGCACCGGGGCTTGCCTGGATTTAAAGTATTTGGATCAAAAGAGACTTCAAAAGATTCTTCTTCTAGGGCTGGAGTGGTTTCCTGGGCTTCTGCTTCAAAGACTTCGGATGTGGGGGCTTCTGGAAGTTTTTCGGTGAAAGACGAAGGATTTATCGCACCTTGATGCATAATATGCATGATTTTTAAATATGAGGATAATCAACCTGTGAATTTAAGAATTTTAAAAATTCCTGAAAGGAAAGGTTGGTATAAATTTTAAATTTTTAGATCCTTTCCTAATTTTAAAATTATTATTATTTATTTTAGAATTAAAATATGATTTTTAGGTTTAAATATATTTTCTAGGATTTTTAAAAGAATTTTGTTATTATTATTAATAAAAGTTGAGATTTTAAAATATTAGAAAACTAATTATTAATATTTAATTGGATTAGAAGAATTTAAAAGATTTTATTAAGAATATATAAATTTCAAAAATAAAGATTTATTGAATAATTTTATCATTTATTTGAAAGGATGGAAAAGAATAAAATTTGTTTAATTAAAGGTAAACATAATTTAAATAAATCTGAATTAAAGAATTTAGAATAGGAAAGAATTAAATTCAGAAATTCGAAAAAGCCCAAGGCCCAGAAAGTTATTTTTATTAAAGTTCTATTTTACCCCTTGAATAACTAAATCGGTTTAGTTTCTATTCCTGTTTAAATCTAACCCAGAAATCCTTTTATTTTGGCCCAATGGCTTGGCCCAAATGGCCATCGGGCCTATCTTCTTTCTTCCTTTCGGCCCACGAATTCGGCCTGCCTGGAGGGGATGGCGTGGCTAACGCCGTTGCTCGCGGGTCCACCTGTTAGTGACTCAGGGTGACGGTGTTAGGGGATGGTAACGGCGGTTTGGTTCGGTCGAATTGGAAGTAATAAACCGGACCGCCGGCGACGGTCGACGGCGGTTCTTCATCGCCGGGCCGGTTCCGGTGACCAGGTCAGGGGCATGATGACTACATCATCACGACGAACAAGATGGTGGGGTTGGCGATGTAATTCGACGGCCGGAAGGAGGCTCTCCATGGTGGTCAGGGTTGGGGCACCATGGCCGGTGCGAAGAAGCTCGTGGAGAGCTCAGCTCCGGTGTGGAATAGAAGAAAAAGAGCTCTTGGGAGGTGGAGAGGGATTTGACAAAGCCGGCACTTACCGGAATTAGAAGGGGAGGTAGTAGAGGCGGCAGATTTGAGCGGTAGTTCAGATCGCCGGGGTTGAGTAGAGTGGAAGTGGGAGGGAGCTATGGTGACTGGGGAGACGATTGGGGTAGTGGCTCGGATGGGTGATGAAGGAGATGCATGGCAGAGACGTAAATAGGGCTCACGGCGGTGGAAGGGCGGCAACGGACGAGCTCGGGCGATGGGGGCGAGCTCATCCCCTGCTGTCCCGAGAAGGAAGACGATGGGCGGAGAAGATGACTTCTGTGGGCCGACCCGGGTGGCGGCTTGACGAGAAGCCAGCACCGGCCCACGGCCTACGCCGGGCTGCCCAGACGCGGCGCGTGGTGCCCATGGCATGGAAACCAGGGGTAGGGCCGTCGCGGTTTTGGGCTGCCGGCTCCCCCTTGTTTCATATTTCTTCTTCTTTTTTTTAATTTACATATATATATGTATATATTCAAATGAAGCCCCCAATTAAAAGGATTTACCTCAGGGTTTAAAAGAAGGAATATTTGAGTAGAACTTTTCACTAAGATCCTTTTTGGAAAGGTTGGAGAAAAGAAATTCTTTTCATATATGGAAAAATTATTTAAAAATGGTATATGACACATTTTCCTTTCCATTGTTTTGATTGAAGAATGCATATGATGACATGCTTAAATAGAGCTTAAGATACAGGGTATCACAACCCTCCCTCCTTAAGGAAATCTCGTCCCGAGATTTAGAGGGTTAGAATTAAAATGAAGATTTTTAAAAGAAATTTGGAAGATTCAAAGGTTATAAAATGGCTTACTAAAAGGGTTTTCTTGAATTTTCTTCCAAAATTCTGGATATTTGATTTGTAGGAAGTGTTCCGACTCCCAGGTGGCTTCTTCAGGAGTATGATTCTTCCACTGTATTTTGTAAAATTTAATAACTTTTCTTCGAGTCGCTCTGTCCTTGACATCCAACAATTTACTTGGATATTCTTTATAGATCAAATCAGGTTGGAGTTGAATACCAGTTTGATATAATTTTTCTGTTGGTACTCGAAGGCACTTCTTAAGTTGAGATACATGAAACACATCATGCACTGCTGATAAATGAGGAGGTAGTTTTAGTCGATAGGCTACTAGACCACATCGTTCAATAATTGGAAAAGGACCAATATATCGAGGGGCCAGTTTGCCAGATACACCAAAACGATGGGTTCCTTTCATTGGGGATACCTTGAGGTAAACTGAATCTCTTATTTGAAAGGATAGGGGTCTTCTTCGCTTATTGGCATAGCTTTGTTGTCGATCTTGTTCAATCTTTAAATTGGCTCAAATAAAACGAATTTGTTCTTCAGCAGTTGTTACTAATTCTGGACCAAAAATTACCCGTTCTCCGAGTTCAGACCAATTTAACGGGGTTCGACAACGTCGACCATATAAGGCTTCAAATGGAGCCATTTTTAAACTTTTCTGATAACTATTATTATTGGTAAACTCAGCTAGAGGTAGACAAGATTCCCAATTCTCATCATATACCAAAATACAGGCTCGGAGTAAGTCTTCTAGTATTTGATTAATCCTTTCAACTTGGCCACTTGTCTGAGGGTGATATGCAGAGCTGTGTATAAGAGTAGTACCTAAACTTGTATGCAATTGTTCCCAAAAGCGGGCGATAAATTGAGGTCCGCGATCAGAAACAATAGTTTTAGGTATTCCATGTAAAGCAACTATTCGTTGTATGTATAGCTCGGCATATTTTTGTATACGGTAGTTGGTTCTGACTGGAATAAAATGGGCAATTTTGGTTAACCTGTCAACAATTACCCAAATGGAATCATTGCCTTTAGGAGTTCGTGGTAATCCAACAATAAAATCCATATGGATGTCTTCCCACTTCCAACTGGGTATAGGAAAAGATTGTAATAGCCCTGCTGGTTTTAGATGGTCGGCTTTTACTCTTTGACAAACATCACATTCTGATACAAATTTCCCAATTTCCCTTTTCATTCTAGTCCACCGGAATCGTTGTTTAAGATCTTGATACATCTTAGTACTTCCCGGGTGTATAGAGAATCGAGAAGTAGCTTCTTCTAAAATTTTCTTACGGAGCTCAAATTTTTTGGGTACCACCAAGCGATCTTTAAACCATAATACTTTGTTTTCATCTAAGTGAAAAGGTAACTTCTCACCTTTTAACACTCTTTTCTGTAAATATTCTATTCCTTTATATGAGTGTTGAGCTTGAATGATTTGATTTCGAATGTCAATATCCAATTGAAGAGCCATTATACTTCCTTGTTGCACTATTACCAAGTTCATCTTCTCTATTTCGTTACAAAGGGATTCTTCAAATGGTTGTAGGGTAACACAATTACAATGGTTTTTCCTACTTAGAGCATCAGCAACTACGTTTGCTTTACCCGGATGATAATTAATCTCCAAATCAAAATCTTTGATTAATTCCAACCACCTTATTTGTCGCATATTTAGTTCACTTTGAGTGAAGATATACTTTAAACTTTTGTGGTCGGAATAGATGTGGCACATATTACCAAATAAGTAGTGACGCCAAATTTTCAAGGCATGCACTACTGCTGCTAATTCTAAATCATGTGTAGGGTAATGTTCTTCATGTTTCCTTAATTGACGTGAAGCATAAGCTATTACTTTTCCATCTTGCATCAGTACACAACCAATCCCAATACCCGAAGCATCACAATAAATGTCAAAAGGTCTTGTAATATCGGGTTGAACCAATACTGGTGTTGTAGTAAGCAACCGTTTTAAGGATTGAAATGTTTGATCACACTTAACATTCCAATCAAACTTAACATTCTTTTGAAGTAACTTAGTCATAGGTTTGGAGATTCTTGAAAAGTCCTGAATAAAACGGCGATAATAACCAACTAGGCCCAAACAGCTTCTAACTTCCGTTACAGTTTGAGGAACTTTCTAATTTAAAACCTCCTGTACCTTTTCTGGGTCCACTTCTATTCCATTGGTAGAAATAACATGACCCAAGAAAGAAATCCCTTTTAGCCAAAAGGCACATTTGCTAAATTTAGCGTATAGTTTATGTTCACGCAATCGAGACAGTACTATACAGAAATGCTCTGTATGTTCAGCTTCTGTTTTTGAATAGATCAGTATATCATCAATGAATACTACTACAAACTTGTCTAGTTCGGGTATGAATATAGAATTCATTAGGTACATAAAGAAGGCTGGGGCATTAGTTAGTCCAAAAGACATCATCAAATATTCATAGAGACCATATCTTGTGGTAAATGCCGTCTTAGGAATGTCTTTTTCTCTAATCTTTATTTGATGATATCCAGATCGAAGGTCAAGTTTGGGAAAGACTTTTGCTCCAAGTAACTAATCAAACAGTATATCAATTCTTGGCAGAGGATATTTATTTTTGATGGTTACTGCGTTGAGTGGTCTATAATCAACGCACATTCTTAAGGATTTATCTTTCTTTTTCTCCATGAAAATCACAGGGCAGCCCCAAGGAGAGCTAGGACGAATAAGTCCTTTACATAATAATTCTTCAATTTGCTTTTTCATCTCAACCATTTCCTTAGGAGCGATTTTATATGGTTTCCGATAAATAGGTGCAGTGCCAGGTACTAATTCAATAGAAAATTCCACTTCTCTATCAGGTGGTAGCCCTAGAAGTTCTTCTGGGAAAACGTCTGGAAATTCACATACTACCAGGATGGATTCTAATTCAGTTATTTCCAGAGAGTTTACTACTTGAGTGTTTTTGTTAACACGATGAAGAAATATTTGTACTTTAGCACCATCCTCAGAAGTTAAATGAATAACACAAGACTTTAGATCCATAATTACTTCATGACTTTTCATCCAGTTCATTCCTAGAATAAGAGGAATTTTTCCTCCAGATAAAACTAAAGGATGAACTAGGAAAGATTTATTATCGATAAGCAAATGAAGATTTGGAACTATATGATTACTCAAAATCTTAGTTCCAGTAGCAGTTATGAGATAACCTGTTTTTATTTTATTGATAGGAAGGTTTCTATCAGAAACATACTTTTCACTAATGAAAGTATGTGATGCTCCCGAATCAAATAAAACAAGAGTAGATTGATTAATAACGAGAAACGTACCCGTCATTACTTCTTCGCCCTCAGGAATTTCTTCCATTTGCATATAATGAACCTTGCCTATTTTAGGGGTAGGTCCCTTCTTTTTAAGTGGATAAGATTGATTTCCTCCAGTAACAGGTGTAGGGGGACGAACACCAAAATTTGGCTTTGGCTGTGGACAATCTTTGATAAAATGACCGGGTTGTCCACAATTGAAACAAGTATATGGAGCGGGAGCTCGAAAGTTTTGATTGGATGATAAGGGAGGACGATATCCAATTTGTTGGGGTTTTAGAATCCATTTTCGAGGGTTTTGATTAGATTTGGGAAATGAACGTACTGAGGGGCGGATATTAGGAGAAGTGTATCGGAATGACTGTTGATAAGTCGTCTTGGGGCGTAACGAAGAATTCCCGGTCACTCGTTTCCTCTTCTTTTCTTCACCATATATTTTTAACCTTTCTTCAAGTTGAACAATATCATTCACCATTTGATGGAAGCTTGAATAGCTCATGTTCATTTTAGCTCTCAATTTTGTAGATAGTCCCCGAGAAAAATACATCTTCTTTAATTCATTGGAAGATACTTGAGCGGGTGCATACCGAGCCAAATTGTTAAAAGATTCCAAATATTTCAATACTGTCTTGTCACCTTGTTGCAAATTAAGAAACTCTTGCAGCTTCATTACCATTAGACCTTCAGGAATATGTTGTTCTTCAAAAGCCTTTTTAAATTCAGCCCATGATGGCTGTTGACTGGCTTGTAAAGACGCTTGATATGTGATCCACCAGGATCCAGCAAGCCCTTGAAGTTTATAGGATGCAAATAATACCTTCTGATGATCAGAAATATTTGGTAAAAGCTCGAAGATCCCCTCAATACCTCTTATCCAATGTTTTGCACTCATTGGATCAGGAGCACTTTGGAATATTGGAGGGTGGAAGGCTTCGAAATCAAGATATGTCACTTCTTAACTCTTATAAGAAAAAGGATGAGAGGCATCTTGTTGTTGTCGAAGTTGGTTTTGAGTTAAGAGTTCAATTAGTTTATCTTGTCTCCCAAGTATATCTGTCATAGAGGGATATGGAGGAGGAGGAGGCGGAAGATGGGTTTTTGAATTCCCGTTAATTAGATCACCAGCCATGTATCTGGATTTAAAAGATAAGGATCATATATATTATGAAACTTTTTAAACATAGTCTAGTTTACAAAAGTTAAAACAAAATTACAAGCATTCTACAACCAACATTTTTTTATCTAAGTACTACTCTGATCCACAGAATATTCTCCTTCAGATTCATTAACTAAAGGATATATATAAGGAGTAGGAGGTGGTCCTATTGATCCAGAGTAAAATCCAGAGGGTCCTTGAGTAGATTCTGATCCTTCAGGAACTAATTCAATTGGATCTTCTTCTTCAGGGATTTCATCCTGAAGCTGGTCAATCTGAAGTTGCATGGCTGCTATTTGATCACTGAGATCCTCGATGGTTTGATGATCATGAGTAAGGAGATGAGTTTGATTTTCTATAGTAGCATTAGCAGCAATAAGTTGATTTCTAAGCTCCCCGATGACACATTGATTCTTATGGTGACGAACACCAAGATCAATAATTTCATTATTATCCTGGTGATGTTGTTGTTTAAGAAGATTATTTTGTCCAGAAATTTCCAAAATATTATCACGGGTATCCAAATAAGATTCATGGTGTTGTTCATATAAGGAAGCAAGATCAGAAGCAAAATGAACTTCTTCCTTCATTTGACGCCTGCGGCTATCCCGTGCAGAACTATCAAGTCGCTTAATTCTTTTATTCCACAGAAATTGAGTGCAATTGGAAGAAGGAAGGAACATCACATCAGATCCTTCAAGCTCATCTGAATGCACAGTACAAAGCCTTGCCAAAGCTCTGCAGGCTGCGTCAGATATTGCTTCTTGTTCTATAGCTCCAGCACCTTCTAATTCTAAAAGATCTTCTTCTAAAAGATTTGGACGTTGAGGCATGACAACTTTTACTTTGTAATGAATGTTAAAGCCAAGATCTATAGTACTAATAATATATCTTGGACAAGCATAATATCCTAACTCTATGAGGCGATTATGAAGGCTCATAGCAAAAGGACATTCTTCAAGACATTCGGTATGCCAATTTCCTCTGGCGTCCCTTTGAGGAACGAAAGAGTGCAGCATCTAATAATAAAAAAATTTATTAAAGTACTTGAATTTATACAACCATCTGGTTAATAGGGGTCTAATGCAATAATGATGCATGAAATTATTATAGTATATAATTTACTAATGACCTAATTTTTTTTAATAAGGTAAACACAGAATGGGCATATAATATATGTTTTCGAAAATATAGTAATCTTATCTTGAAGCTCGGCTCTGATACCAGCTGTGGCAGAACCGCGGGAATTTAACACAAGTTTAATACCTAAGTATCAATCTTGAGTTAATTTCGGTGGATTGTCAAGATTTACCGGTCTTAACAAGCCTTCCCAGAAAATCAAACTTCAAGGCAACTCACGAAGGAGTCTTTGGATTACAATTATTTTAAACCATATTTACATAACTTCATAAGTTTAGTACAATACCCTTGTTTATACAAATAGAGCAGACCCCATTATTTTCTTATACATCAAGGGTGGTCTACTTTTAAAAAAATATTCTTAAAAGTAAGTTGCATCATGCCCAAGATGTTAATTCACTAAGGAGCCGAAAAAAAGGATCACATTTGAAGAGAATGTATTCTGAACCTGAATAAATTAAAAGAGAAATCATTAAGTAAAATTTACTTAGCAAGTCTTATCCGTCTACTAAACTTAATTTAGTTGCTATCCTAAGGTTGGTTTGATGAACTCAAAACACATGTAAAAGCCTAGAAGTAGATCCTTACTTTTTAGAGTGTTAATTCTTTTAAATTTTACTTAAATCTAAATTTAACTTATTCTATTATCGAACAAGGTAAACAGTTATAAGATTGGTTTTAAATAAAATATTGCTCTTTCTTAACTACGATGTTGGTGATGATTTAGCTCTTACACCTGGTAAGCCCAGCGATTCGAATCGATTTATTACTCCCGGGAATAGACCAGTCATATGTGTGTACGACGACCCCACATATGACAACCTAACATCCTCGTTGCCACCTAGTCTGAACTGCCCTCACCGAACCGGAGTGTACTCTGACACTCGCCTGTCTCCCACCATCCAGTTGGTCTCACTACAGTTCAACCATAGGTACAAAGGATGAGAGGCTTATCGGAGCCCGTGACGAGGACGACAAGTGAAAGAGGCGCGTTCGAAAGCCAAAAACATGGCCAAACATCGGACGGCCTTATACGACATAGACAGGATCAGGATCTCAGTCATGTTCATTCATTAGCCTTCTTTATTACTGTTTCTCAAAAGCATAACTGATCCCGTCCATTGTCTCCAATTAAATAACTTAGGAAATCGTCTTGGATTCGCCTCAAAGTAACAAAGATTAAGATGTATTCTTTTCAAAGAAAGCGTAACCTATCAATGAGCTTAACTAAGCATCTAATCTATATGTATGGGATTTATTATGTCCGAATTAGGAATTCGATATGCACTAGGGTTTCAAGCAATTCCTAACTCTAATGCACACTCATAAGTCATTAATTAAGACTCAAAATAAAAGGGTAAATGCACCGGGGCTTGCCTGGATTTAAAGTATTTGGATCAAAAGAGACTTCAAAAGATTCTTCTTCTAGGGCTGGAGTGGTTTCCTGGGCTTCTGCTTCAAAGACTTCGGATGTGGGGGCTTCTGGAAGTTTTTCGGTGAAAGACGAAGGATTTATCGCACCTAGATGCATAATATGCATGATTTTTAAATATGAGGATAATCAACCTGTGAATTTAAGAATTTTAAAAATTCCTGAAAGGAAAGGTTGGTATAAATTTTAAATTTTTAGATCCTTTCCTAATTTTAAAATTATTATTATTTATTTTAGAATTAAAATATGATTTTTAGGTTTAAATATATTTTCTAGGATTTTTAAAAGAATTTTGTTATTATTATTAATAAAAGTTGAGATTTTAAAATATTAGAAAACTAATTATTAATATTTAATTGGATTAGAAGAATTTAAAAGATTTTATTAAGAATATATAAATTTCAAAAATAAAGATTTATTGAATAATTTTATCATTTATTTGAAAGGATGGAAAAGAATAAAATTTGTTTAATTAAAGGTAAACATAATTTAAATAAATCGGAATTAAAGAATTTAGAATAGGAAAGAATTAAATTCAGAAATTCAAAAAAGCCCAAGGCCCAGAATGTTATTTTTATTAAAGTTCCATTTTACCCCATGAATAACTAAATCGGTTTAGTTTCTATCCATGTTTAAAACTTCGCAACGGAGATCGACAACCTTATTTGGCAGAAAGAAACGGAGACAAAAACTAGTCTTTAGGTCCTCCCAACTCCCTTCTACTTTACCAACTGCCTGCTTGCACCAGATTTTTGCCTCCCCCGTTAGCGAAAATGGTAAAAGCAACCATCGGAGTGTTTCGCCAGACATTCGCGAGATAACCAAACAGCTGCATAACTGCTCGAATTCCCGGAGGTGCGCGTAGGGACAATCTGATTCTAATCCCCCGAATGATTGGTCCCGAACCATGGCTATCAAGCCGGGACGTTGCTGATAGCCCTCTATGGTGATGGGTGTGGATTATGATGGAGGCTCCAAATAATCGCCCTTTGGAGCAGCGAGTTGATAGATAGGCATGGAATCCATATGGTAGATGATATGTGGTATTTGGTGGGGATATATGTGGTGATTGTGTATGGTGTGAGTATGGACGATCCTGAGTTCTTGTCAAATTAGCTACCGTTCCCCGGCAACGGCGCCAGAAAAGCTTGTTGGCGTTTCTTAGCCTACTGATATAAATCCGCAAGCACACGGAAACACGTTGTAGCCTTTCACCCAAGAGTATTCCAGGGCATCAAAATCCACGAGGAACGAGGAGTTACTCAGCGTAGAACAGAGGGAACCGAATAGTACAACCAGCAATTGTAGAGATATAAAACAGAGCAGAGCAGGATCACTACTTTAAGTATAACAACTTAACTTTACTCAACAAACTAGTACTCTACTCAATAGGTTTACTTGGACACTGATATTGTAGAACAACTTCCGGGCACCAGAGTGCTGATAACCCAGATGAGAAAGGCAAGTACTATAGATCTCAGCTATGCGTCGATGACTACTTATCCGAACGATGACCACACAAGACACACACCCGCTGTCACTAGGTGGGACTACCAACCAAAACTGCGTGGGACAAGACACCTTCCAAGGCAAACTCTAGTCTAAACACCACGTCTACACGAACGAGTTTACTACTACACTGGTTTGAAGCAAGAGAGCAAGCACAACTGTATAGCTAAACCACACAGAGCACACTTGGCACCCGTAAACTACTAAGCAGGGACTAAGAATGTAAATAAAGTAAGTATGAAATAAATAAAGGAGGAGGCAAGGAACTTTAATGTATCTTGGAAATAGAGTAATAATTCCTCTAAGAATAAGAGCTCGGGAATAGAATACCAGAGAGAAATCTGACTCCTTCACTCTACAACTCACTACTCACTCTTGATACAATTGGCTCTCTCTACAATGCCAAGGGTGGCCTTACTACTATACTCTACACAACCACACTTGTATTCTATTGATCCACCACACCTTGCAAATGACCTCCCGGAGGGGTATTTTTAGCTTGGAGACCGAGGGGGGGTATTTGTAGGCATGTAAGGTCGGTAGTTGGGGTAAGTCGGTGGTCGGCCGACTAAGGTGGGGGTCGACCGACCCTGGGGGAGGTCGGCCGACCTTTCGGGAGGTCGGGTAGCCGTCCGATGAACCGCCTTTGTTGATCCTGCGGTTGTGATGCACTCCATACGTCGGTTGACAGTTGTGGCATTTGAAACACATGCAAAATGGGGTCGGTGCATGGTCGGCTGACCATGGGGTGTGGTTGGGCGACCACCTGATTGGTTGCATGTTGTTCCCTCGGATCGCTGACGTCATCAATCCCCTTGTGTGATGGCCTTTCGAAGCTTGGATGCCTTGGATACTTGATCCAATGGTTGTATTTGCTGTGTTTTGTGTTTCTTTGCATGTAGGTCCAGGATTGGTGATGTGGTAGGGTCGGGCGACCATGGGCCATGGTTGGGCGACCATCCCTCCCTAGGCCTAGGGTGGGCTATCTAAGCCTTCTGGTGGCCGACCGACCTAGGGAGGGTCGGCCGACCCTGGAGGTGGTCGGCCGGCCACAACGGCCATGAGGATTTGGCCCATTGCCTCTTTCCTTGCCCTCTTGCTTCTATTTTGTTTATTCCTCATTGTTTTGGATGTGATAAGCTCCTGCATACAACTTTTATGCACAACTCGTGGAACTGGTTAGAAATAAATGAAATCTTGGTAAAGTATACTCTAAAACATGAAATGTTGGTGGTCCAAATGGGTTTTATCGACCGCCAACCGGTGCCTGGCCGTGGTTCTAAAGCCGCGATGTCTGAAGCAGTAAAGATGACTAGACTAAACCATAACCTCAGTCGTGTCACGACCTTAGTAGAGTGATAGTTGGAGCTAGCTTTGTCTTTTGGCTTGCGCTTGGTAAAGGAAGATCTCATTAGGAACTAGACCCATCTCATTGTCCTCCTAGCTCCTCGTTGAGCTGTGTATCTGTGTGTCAGTGTGCCGTTATCCTTTCTTTTATCATTTAGAATGAAAGAGTAAAATAACAAGATGTTTAATAAGTTAATATCTCTATCTCAATGCTTCCCTCTGGATAAATACGATACCTAGGAATACCCCTGTATGAAAGCTACAGCGGTCTCCATGTGCTTGCAGAGTAAAATCTGTTAGGCTAAGAACCGCCAACAGAGTGCCAAGTTTCTAGACCGGGTGTATAAGCTGAGAAAAGCCCTGTATGGTCTGAAGCAAGCTCCAAGAGCTTGGTATGCTAGGTTAAAGACTTTCCTGCTCAAGTCTAGGTTTGTGATGGGTTCAATAGACAAGACCTTGTTTCTATTGAGTCGTAGCGGTGACACCCTTCTAGTTCAGATATATGCTGATGACATTATCTTTGGTGGTTCATCTCACTCTTTAGTGTCTAAGTTTGCTAAACAGATGAGCACCAAGTTCGAGATGACTCCCATGGGTGAGCTCCAGTTCTTCCTCGGGATACATATCAAGCAAGGCCCTAAAGGAACCTTCACCCATCAAGCTAAGTACACGAAGGACATTATGAAGAAGTTAGATATGGGAGGCGATTTTAGGCCTCACCGAGGACATCACACCGTCAAGTGTTGAAGCGCATCTTCAGGTACCTGAAATACACTCCTGAGCTTGGTCTTTGGTTCTCTTCAGCTTCGACGCTCTCTCTTAGAGGGTTTTCGGATGCTGACTTTGCGGGTTGTCGGCTGGAGCACAAGTCTTCCTCCAGCACCTGCCAGTTCCTTGGTTCTTCTCTTGTCTCTTGGTCCTCATGCAAGCAATCTAGTGTAGCCACTTCCACCACAGAAGCCGAATACATTGCTACTGCTAGTTGCTGCTCCCAGCAACTTTGGATGAAAGCTACCCTGAGTGACTTTGGCCTGAGTTTTGGGAAGATCCCTCTCCTAGTAGACTCCACTTTTGCTATTTCTATAGCTAAGAACCCCATCTTTCACTCCAAAACTAAACACATCGACGTGAGGTTTCACTTCCTGAGAGATCACTATGAGAAGGGAGATATAGATTTGATCCATGTGGAAACCGAGAACCAGTTGGCTGATATCTTGACCAAGCCTTAGAGCTTAGCACATTTGCTCGCTTGCATGGGGACCTTTGTGTTTGTTACCCCTTTTAGTTTGGGGTAACTTTGCTTTTTTTTTCTTGCATTCTGTATCATATCATGCATTGCATTGTATCATATGCATTTTCACTTCACTAGCACTAGAGCTCATTGGTATGACTTGTTAGTATTTGCTTGTACTAGATTCTACAGTTGCTTGCATGATCATGGTTGGCTAAGCTCCTTGAATCTATTGAATATCTTTGTGAGCAAAGTCTTTTGAATTTCCTAAAAAATTTCCTAAAAATCAAAAACTATAATCACCACTTGACTTGGCTACCTAGCATGTGTAGGAGTGTTGAATGCTACGCTATCTTTTCATGCTTGGATATGCTAGTCGTATGCCTTTGTTAAATTGTTGCCTAAGCATTTATGAGACCTTGCCTAAATCTGAATTCTGAACTAAAACCGTATACAAGTTGTGTCTTATGAGTTGAATTGAAATGATCCAGGTGGGTTCGCTTGTCACACTGATCTAGTTTAAGATAGCTTGCCCTTGCAATTTGGCATGAATTTGGACTAGGCTATGTATGACCAAAACCTTGCCTTAAGCTTCTGACGGTTCTCTGAACCTAGGCTTGGCATTGGTTTGTAAGAAGTGGCTATGACAAGTGAATAACCCCTGGCACATGATCTAACTTGCATGAAGTTACAAGCTACTAAATCTGAAATTTGCAAGTCTCTAAATTGCTTATGGCCTGTTGTATATGCTTTGGTTGAGAGTAGCACACCTTGTATGTGTTGCTAGCATCTTGCTGTTCATGCCTACCTTACTAGATGCTATTCATGTTGGTGATGATTTCTTTTAAACAACCCTGAAAACATGCTCCTGATCTGTATAAGATAGATTCAATTGAGCCTGTTGCATGCTTCATTGCCCTCACTTGCTCCGTATGCTAGAACTTGTGATTACTAGCTTTTCATCCCTGCTGAGCTCTTCATGGTACCCTTCCTGCATTTCATGGCATATTTTGAGGGGGAGTTGTCTATTTCAGGGGGAGTTGAGTTCTATGAACCCTTGATGTGTCCATTATCAACAAGGGGGACAGATTGTTTCTCCTAGGGGGAGTTCATGGACCAAGGGGGAGAATTCTAGAGAGAACTAGTTGAGGGGGAGCTGTGCATTCTTCTTGCATTTGTGAGGATGCATTTTAGGGGGAGTTTGATGCTCTTGCATCGATGCATTGAGCCTTTTGCCTCTTTCTGGGGGAGCCGATGCTTTGCCTAAGCATGACTGTGTTGAACCGGTTTGCCTCTTTCTTAAAGGGTCATGCTTTAGTTTGATCGACTATGTTGAGCGGTTTCCCTTGTCTTAGGGGGTCAATCTTTGGCTTTGTTTTTGTTGTCTCAATTTGCCCTTCTCTGCTTGTGTTTGGCTCTTGGGCATCTTGAGCAACTTCTTCTTTTTCTCCTTTCTTTTTGGTTTTATGCTTTTGTTTTTGTCTTTGTTCTATTTCAGGTTACAGGTTGAAGGTGTTGACAATGCACTCATCATGGGGGAGATTGAGAGCCAATGGACCGGCTCCATTGTCTCTGCAATGATGAATGATTGTCAATGGAAGTTAAGACCCAGAAGGACTTGGGTACAAGCCCTCCGATGGACTGGAGGCCATCAAATGGACTAGAGGTAGATGGAGAAGAAAGTCCTCCGAAGGACAAGAGGCATGCTCGGCGTCGATGGGCCAAGAGAGTTCAGGTACACGGAGGAGCGGCACAGCGACGGCAAGTGTGAGACTTCTAAAGGACTGCAAGGCGACCCCGATGGACAAGGGATGTTGGGTGCCACCGAATGCATGGCGTGAAGATGCCCAAGACTCGACGAATGGGCTCAATTCTCGCCGAGATAGAGTGGAGTTGGCTGTTCTAGACCCAGGAAGGAAACTCTAAAGTTTCCCGGTTTCTGACTTCAAAACCGGGGGTCGGTCGGCGGATTTGGACTACTGGCCATGTGGATGTCATCCGGAAGATTGCGTGCAACCGAAGAAGATCAATACTCCATCGCGGTTGTCCGTCCCTGAGAAAGTTGGGTCTTTTCCATTTCAGCCCCTCTGTGCATTTCTAGACTAGGGGTCTTAGCGTAAAACTACGTTGGTAGGACTAGACTATAAATAGAAGAGTAGACAGCCATTTGGGTGCCTCTTCCCACCTGATGAAACCCTAGTCTAGAGAGAAATTGCAGCCAAGTGCTAATTGCAAGGGAGAGCCCAAGATCCAAGAGAGATGAGTGCTTGAGGGTCTTGTAAATAACATCTTAGTGGGTGGATGAGGGGTGGCTGGCTGTAGAAACTTTGTACTTGTAATTTGCATCAATCCAAGTGATTTTCGCAGCCAAGTCTTGTGCTTGAGTGCAGCAATCTTTCCCTTCTTCTCTTTTGGTCTTTTTGTTGATTTTTGGTGATTTTTTGCCATTTCTTGTTCCATGAAGAAATCTATGGTTCTTGTGGCTTTGGAGGCTTGCGTGGGTGTGTAGGAACCTATTCCATCCTCTAGATTGGACCAAAATTCCCTAGCAAGTCTCGGATTTCGTTTTCCTCTTTCTTGACCAATCTTTCCTCCATCCAATTTCATTCAAGAAAAAGGCGGTGAATTTTTGATATTTTTTGTGAGATCTTTTCGAGATAAGTTCACCATGACCTATGGATTGTATTCCTGAAGTTTGGTTGGATTTGGAATTGAATTGGCCACTTTTGGTTCGAATCAAGTTCGAAATCATATTATGTTTTCTGCTGTCTGCGCAGTTTCTGCTGAACCGCTGGCAGTCCACTTCCTGGCCTTCTCCCATTGACCTCAAATTTTGTGGTGTCCTTCCGTGACATATTAGGAAGCTCCATTTAAAATTTCATGATTTTTAGAGGCCGTTTGATTGGGTTTTGGCATTTCTTTATTCGTGTTGGCCAGACTATTTTCTGTCAGTTTTTGTACTGTGGACTGTCCTCTTCTAGGCCTCGGACAGTCCGTCGTATCTCCTATTTTTACTCTTTCGAAGTGTCTTTGTTGTTCCCGTTGATCAGGCCACTTGGACCCTCTACTGCATGCCCATACTCTAATCCTTTGCTCATGCAAATGGAGCACGCCTAGGTGTTTAGAGTGGCTGGTAGAACCTCGGTGTCTGATTCTTTGGGTTGCCCATTTAGTGTTTGTTCATTTGGTCATCAAGTGAGTTGCTTCTGCTCGCTTGGTGTGTATCCTTTCAGTGGACGACACCAAGTGCTCGCTGGACACGTATATGTTCAGTGGACGGTGTCTAGCATAGTTCTCTTGTGAATCTTCGGTGCACCAAGTTTGGGGGTTGAGATTTTGAGTTTTCAAGTGCTCCTATTCATGTCGCACGTCTTGGTCCTACACCACCTTGGTGTGGACAGTAGTGTTAACCCATCGGGAAAACACATGCAAGCTAGTGGGAAAGACATGAAAGTATAGAAAAGTAGTGTGAACTTATGGAGAAAGGACAAAAAAGTATAGAAAAATACATTTTACATAGAAAAAGTAGTGTGAATGTAGGGAGAAAGGACAAAAAAGTATGGGAAAGTAGTGTGAACACAACGTTCTCTCTTTACAAGTGGAAAAAGTATGGAAAAAGTAATGTGAACGTTGTGCATTTTTCACTTTTTGTCATGTGCAAAACGGAATCTATTTCTCTCGCATCTCATCTGTGTGGAAAAGGTTTTCTACAACGGTTAATAGCACTATAGATGAGAAACAATAAGTGCTTCAGAATTATCCACATGGACAAGTACATTGAAACACCAAATAAAATATTTGGACCAGCACACTCCACCGATCCATTCTCTGCGGTACCACTCATTCTAGTCCTCACCACTTCCAGTAGTCCTTAGCATTTGCGGTCAATAAGCTTAGTGTGCACCGGACCGTCCAGTGCCTGCACCAGATGTTTTGGGATGGGGTTTAGTCCAGGGCATCCCCGGGCGTCTATATCGCACTGGACCATCTGGTGGTGTACAACAGGACCGTCCGCTGGCTTCACCGGATGTTCTGTACCGAGGGACTGCCGATGGCTTGGTTGATGCACTTCAATGCACCAGACTGTCCAGTGTACCGAACTGTCCGGTGGTCCTTCGCCGTGGGCAGGAAAAAGGGGATTTGGAAATATAACACACCGTACCGTCTGGTGGCTTCACAGAAAATTGATTTCATACAGTAATGGCTAGTTTTTGGGCTAACCTCTATATAAAGGGCTCCCCCTTCCTCCATTTACCACCTTTGTGACTAGGCATTACTCACACACATACACACACAAAGGTCACCCAAACACCATATTTCACACCATTCTTGAGCTTTGGGGTAAGAGACTTGAGAGAGAGAGAGAGATAACTTCTTGAGTAGAAGTTAAATCAAGTGAAGACCAAGGCTTGTTACTCTTGGTGACCGCGATCTTTCGCGAGCTTCTAGGAGATTGTTGAAGAAGCGGCATAAGGCCATTGCATGGCCATTGTGAGCGATCTGGAGCCCACTGTTCCAAAGTGGAGAAGGGCATCCCAAAGAGAGCACTTGATCTTTGTGAAGGTCAAGAGGTTGGTTGGTTCTAGCGATAACCACTTTGCCAACCCCTCTTCTTCTGAGGTTTGGGGCTGTGATCTTTGTGAAGAACCCATCAGAGCAAAGCCTTGTGAGGGGTACCAAACGAGGATTAGGGGGGAATCGCGACTCCTTGATACCTTGAGAAAAAGATCATCGTGTCATATCTTCTCTTTACATTCCGCATTTCCTTTCATGCAATTTACTTTCCTAGAATTGCATGCTTGGCTCTAGGTTGAAAACCTCTTTGTTATCATGTAGAACTCTAGTTAGACTTACTTAGGCACTAGGGTGAATTGGGACTTGATTGATAGGTTTTAATTTCAAGCTTTGAAATTAGAATTCCAATTCACCCCCCCCCCTCTTGGACATCTTGATCCTTTCAATTGGTATCAGAGCCGAGTGCTCATTGGTTGAGGCTTCACCGCCTTGAGCAAGATGTCTAATGGGAAATGATCCCCACCCATGTTCGATGGCGAGGATTTTCCATATTGGAAGATTGGTATGGAGTCCTACTTGGAAGTCATTGACACATCTACCTATACTGCGGCCATCACCAGCTTTCCCGCCACAGTTGATAAGAACAAGCCTACATTTATGGAGCTTAGTTACGAGAGGTGGAATGCCAAAGCTCGTAACATTCTCTTCCGAGGCTTGAGCAAGGATGTCTTCAACCGCGTGAGGAACATCAAGGACGCGCACAAGCTTTGGGAAAAGATTTGTGCTCTTCATGAGGGAACCTTGAGCGAGAGAGAGAAATGTCATAGTTTTCTTAGCAAGAAGATTAATGATTTTCATATGCTTCCTCATGAAAATGTCAATCAAATGTACTCACATTTTAATATTCTTTTAGAGGAGTACAATGGCCTTGGTTTGACTCAAATTACTGAGGCGTATGTGGCAAAAAGAATCTTGGACTTCCTTCCGGTTGACAAGTACGGCCACATCATCACTTATCTTCATCAAACCGACCTCTCCAAGGCAACTCCCTCCGGTGTGCATGGCAAGATCAACGCACATGAGATGTACATGACCCTCACACTGGATGAGAGTTCTTCATCTAAGAAGAAGGATGTTGCACTCAGGGCAAGTTCAACTAAAGAGAAGAAGTCCACTACCAAGAAGATCATTGTTCTGGACAACAAAGATGATGAAGAAGAATAGGATGATAGTGATGAAGAGGTTGCTTTGCTTGTCCGTAAGGTCACTAATGCCTTGGGACATCTTGACAAGAAAGGCATCAAGTATTCCTCAAGCAAGAAGAAATTCTTTCCATCCAAGAAGAAGCTTGAAGAAACGGAGTGCTACAATTGTGGCAAGCTTGGCCATCTCTCCTTCCGATGTCATGAAAAGAAGAACAAGAAGAAGAAGAAGCACCACAAGCATGACTCAAGTGATGATGAGAAAAAGAACAAGAAAAAGGGCCCCAAGCAATTCAAGAAGAAGTTCTTCAAGAAGAAGGGCCATGCTTACATTGGGGAGTGGATAACAGATGATGACACCTCAAACAACTCATCCAATGACACAAGTGATAGTGAAGATGAAGCGGTTGTGGGGCTTGCCATTGCTACTACCTCTACATCACCACCAGCTTCATCGACCTCTTCATCCACTCCACACTTATGCCTCATGACTAAGGGTGATAAGGTAAAGACCTTTGATGATTCTTCCAATGATGATGATGATTTGCCTTCCTATGATGAACTTGCTAGCTTAGTCCAAGAACAAAACAAAGCAATTAACAAGTTGTGTGCAAATCTTGACAAGGCAAAAATTGAGAAGAAAAGACTCTTAAGCATGTGCCATGAGCTTGAAGCTATTGATGATCAAGGCAAGTATGAGAAGATGCAAAAGAAAATTGAGAGCCTTGAAGAATTCAACAAGAAGCTTCTTAATACCAATGAGAAGCTCACATCAAGCAACAAGCATCAAGTGATGGAACAAGATGCTCTTGATGAAGGCTACAAGATGATCAAGAAGTCTCACATTGAGCAAACACATGAAATAAAAGAGCTCAATGAGACTATAGAAGAGGTCAACAAATGCTACAAGGAGTTGACAACAACACATGAAGAGCTTAGCACATGGCATCAATTGTTGCAACTTCACAATGTTGAGATTGAAGAAGCAAGAAAGAAATTAGAGCTCAACCTTCAAGCTCTACACTGAATTCATGAGATTGATGAATCTCCCATTGACATTAAGTCTTGTTAGAAGACATCTGTGCCCAAGAGTGATTACGAAAAGCTTGTGATTGAAGTGAAGAAACTCAAGAGCAAAATGTGTATATCTCCCAATGCACTCAAGGTTTGTGCTAAATGCAAGAACAAGACCTCACTTGAGAAAGATGCAAATATTCTCATCAAGCTTAAGGATGAAAATGAGAAGCTCAAGCAAGAAGTGAAGAGTGTGTCTTCTGGTTATAGCACTCTTCTCAAGGGGCAAATGATGTATGGGGGAAATGCTTTCTTGTAGGGTTGTGAACTATGAAGGAGTTGATCTTGGTTACCCACCCCTAAAGGACACATGCAAGCCGACACCCTTGATCAAGATAGAGAAGCCAAGGTGTGCATCGATTGCTTGACTGAGGGTCACTTTGCTTTTGAGTGCAATGGCTCCACCTAAGAAGCCACTTGCCAAGCACTTGAGAGCTTTTGCATTCAATGCTCACTATGTGGTCAAGAGAAACTCAAGTGGCAAAGTCAAGGTTCATTTCATAGGAAAGAAGGATGACTCTAGGCCAAAGAAGCTATGGGTGCCTAAGTCACTCATTCCTAAGTTGCCGCCTTCACCAAAAGAGAAATGGACACCTAAGCCTAAAGTGGAACCTATTCTCAAGTGGGTACCCAAGTCTCAAGCTTGAATTTGCTTATGTGTAGGTGAACTACAAGACCGGTGGATCACATTGGGTGATGGATAGTGGATGCACACAACATATGACTGGTGATTCCCGAATGTTCACCTCACTTAGTGACAAGGTAGAGGGATTTGACAAGATCACATTTGGTGATAATTCAAAGGGCAAAGTTGAAGGTTTGGTGACATTTGGTGCTTCTAGTTGATTCTTTGAACTTCATACAAGGAAAGGAGATGTTTTCGTGGGCCAAATTAATTCTCATTGGCTTCTGAGGCTGCTCACGAAATTTAACTAATTTTCGTTGGCCACAAAAAGCTACCGAAAATTATCTTAATTTTCGTCGATTTTTAGACTAGCCCACGAAATTTATTGTAGTTTTAGTTGGGTTTTGGAGCAGCCCATGAAAATTAGGCCCAACAGACATCTAAATAACCTATTCTTTGGTCTCTTTCTCCCCCTTAGCTCCACAGCCCACCCAACGCTGCTTCCTCCCCGATGCTGCCTCTCTCTCTCTCCCCGCTGCTTCCTCTCTTTTGCCCTGCGCGCGCCTCCCCGCCGGCCACCTCTGCCCCGCGAGCCACCGCCGTACGCCCCCACCTAACCGGCGGCCAGCCTACACCTACCCCGGCCGCCGCATCGCATCCCGGCCTGGCCTCTTGCCACCGCTTGCGCTAGGGCTGCCGCCGTTCACACCCCAACCCCCGATAGCCACAACTATAGGGACGACGCCATCGCCCTCCACGGGGTAGCCCTTCCTGGATTCGGAGGCGGCAAGGCATGGTCAGAGTGCGCGAAGGCGACGGGATGGGAGTGTGCAGAGGCAAAGGGATCCTAAGGCAGTGAGGCCGCGGGGTTGGGGCAGAGGAGGCCCGATCGCGGAGGGGCATGGCCATTTCGCCACCTAGGGAGTGGGGCGACGCGGCTCTCTGTGTGGCTAGGGTTTCGGCGGTGGCTTATAAAGACGCCGGCGGTGAGCCTGACTCCCGCACCACCTACTGCATGTGCGTGGAACCATGTACCTACAGCGGCGCTCCGCCCATTTATCGTTCACTTCTCTCCCATTTTGAAGTCTATTGTAGTCATTTGAAACAATCTACATTATTTATATGAAGTTTTTTCTTTAATAAAGGTTTGTGATGCCGATGGTAATTCTCTATAGAGAATCGAGATATATGAATTTCCTAGTAACATGTTATCCTAACTTGAATCTATTGATTTAGATTAGTTTCTTTGTAGCATGCCAGGGAGGAATCAAGTACAACATTCAGATTCAACCCCTAATAACTAGCAATAAGTATAACATATGGTGTTTTTTACACCTTTCTAGCAGCTAATTTGTGTTTCTTTATTTGGTTAATTCGCTATAGGCTGACCAATTGAATCGAAATATGGAAGCGATCATGGTGCAAACCAACATACAGATTATGGAATGCTAACTCTCCTTTCAACAGATGGCACCCCTGGACTCTATGCATAATCCATTTGCTCTGGTTTGTTTATCATTTCAGCTAAAAACACACTTGCACACACAAGCATTCATTATATATTCTTGCTTATATTTGTAACTGATCATCTATTATGTTTGAGAAACAAGAGAAGCTGTATAAGTTGATCATTTTTATATGTTTCTTGTTTCAAATTTTCTATGTAGGATGGTTCCAGAAGTACTTCAATCTACACTAGATATAATTATCTGATCTGCCTTACTTCATATATTGCATTGAGCTGCTTCTTCAATTCGTTGGTGAGAACCTGAATGTTCCTTTCCTTTTTCTAGTTTTGGCGCATCGAATGCGGACACAAGCTTTAGTTCTTGCTTTGTTAAAGCTATAAAACTAATTTATCACTTGGTTAGCTTTTGGTACTCTTAATCCTTGCATGTTGCAATGTCCACACATAATAATTTATATGAAATGTCAAACTGCTCTTTTAAGGGATATCGAATAAGTCAAAACAAGTAGACTCATATAATGTCAAAACAAGTAGACTCATATAATATTAACGTACTTATAATAACATGTACTGTCATTGCTAGAACCACCATAGACCATGGCACCATCGTTGATCTCATCTCCTGCTAATCTTTTTTGAATTGCATGCCACTACCCATTGCAGGGTACAATGAAGACTATGGTGGGCATTCTAATTTGATTCCTCTCAATTCTCAACACTATTGCCATATGTTATATCATGCCATTGGACAATCATGACAAGGCCTAATTTATAATCCATGATTGAGAGGACATAAAACTGAGCCCTCCAAGAGCTATTTCCATTGACAGTGATTTTTTGTTCTGCTGTTTTTACACAAATACGCACACACACAACTCAGACATTAGGGACTTCTCTGAACTAACAGCATCAAAGTAGGAGAATGGTGGATTCCGTTTTGTAACTAAATTTAGACATGGGACTTGGGAAAAAATATCTACCTACATATATAAATGCATGGATCTATTTAATATCATTAACAAGTCATTTCTATGTTTACTTTTTTAAGTAAATTTTTTAATATACGTAGGTACCATTGACCTGCAAGTTTCTCTCTTTAGAGCAAAGTTTACATAATACTTTTTTATGAATCATTGCAATATTATTATACATAATAACCAAGTGTGATGCCCTAGGCATCTCCCGAGCATTATCAAGTGCATACTTTGTTTAATTATTTCTCATAAGCATCATTTCATGTCATACTAATGTGCATTTGAGTAAACATGGAGAAAATAGCTAAGTAGTGCATTCAGTTTCGCAAAAATGATGCTATAATGTGAGCATAACTTAAATCCTAGGGAAGTTTAGGTAGAACTTCTTATACCAAACTTGTAGGTCTTAAGGTGGTAAACAACTTTGTCAATTAGAGCTTGGATGGAAAATGGGCTTATCTAAGTGCAAAGGGACTTTTGGTGTTACCCAACAAACATACTCCAAATCTGGCTTATTTAGAACTCTTCTTTTTTCTATAACCTAGAGTCCTTTTCATGTAAAGGTCCAATTGGGAAAGTTTTAGGTTATGAAATCTTGAACAACTTTGTCAAAAATACTTTTGGGAGAAAATGGCTAGAAATAGGACTTTTGAATTATCTAAGGAAAATAGTTCTCAGTCCAAACTGAGGGCTGACAGTTAAACTCGAATTTAAATCCAACTTAGAGCCAGAATTTGAAATTGGTTCTTTTGAAAAAGTTGTAGATCTCAAAAGGTACAACATTTCCTTAAATTGGGCCCTTTTCAAATTCGGCGCGTAAATTGGTCAAATTTGAGAAAATCAGAAACCTGATTAGCTGGTAAAAGGGATTTTTCCTTTTTCGGAAATTCTTTTCTTTTTCCGTCTCTATGCCAGGTGGGACCCAACCGTCAGTCCGCCCGCGCCAGCGCACGGGGTGGATTCCACCGCTCCTTTGCGCAGTGCACCGAGTCCATACACCGTACACTCTATTTCCGACCTTGGCCCCACCTGTCAGAGTCATTGGTCCATGGACCCGGTTCACCCGCGCGCGCCCTCTTCCCTCACCGCCCGGGCGCGCCCACGCGGCGCTGCGCGAGGAGCGCCGTGGCCACGCGCCGGCCTTCCCGGCCGCCGCGGCCATGCGCCGCTGCCGCGCGCGGACAGCGCGCACGGCGCGCCACCAGGGCGAGGGCGAGGCCGACCCTTTTTCCCGAGCTCTCCTCCACGCGCTCGGCCTCTCTGACTCTTTTCCCATTCGACCTCGCGCCGTCCGCCATTGACGGAGCTCGCGCGAGCTCGCCCCCGGCCACTCCTGCCCTCTCCCGAGCTCAACCGTCACCGCGCCGAGCTTCGCCGCCCTCGACTCTACCTTCCCGCCCAGACCGCGTCGCCCGAGACCCTTCCACCCCGGCGTATTGCACCGCCGGACCTCGCCGGCCAGGAGCGCTCGTCGCCGTCCCTCCCCGCGGTCTCCCCCGCCGTCTGAGGTAGTGGATAAGGTTTCTCGTCCTCCTCTCTCTCTCCCTGACACCTCGCGGTGAGCTCCCGTGGCCCGTAGGGCCGGATTGACGGCGCGCCACCGGAGCTCCTCCTCCTGTCGCGAGGAGGAAGACGACGGGAGGAGGGAGATGAAGTTTTTGCGCTATCGCCCTCCTAGTTTAACAGTTTTATGTTTCTGTACAGAGCGCTGTACGCTGAGTCTTGTAAATCTTTCGTACTAGCCCCTGGGGTTTCGAAATAATCACAATCTAGCCCCTGGTTCTGTTGATTTCATTTTAAATTGTTTATTTCAGCAGAAATCTTTGAAAAATCCTAGAAAATTCAATAAAAATCAGAAAAATACCAAATCAGTTGCATTGAAATCCTTTTGAATAGATCTGTCTAGGGAATATGATGGTTGAGTAGGAAAAGACAGTTTTGCCCCTGTTTTTGTGCAAGCATGAAAAACCTTGATAAATAGGAAATATGGGTAAAATGAACTCCAAAAATTGTGAAATTTGGGCAGAGGCCTTAGTATTCTGTGTAGGCTCTGTAAAAATTTTTGGTAGCTCAAATGTTCACTGTTAATTACCATTTTGCCCCTACATGTGATTTTAGCATAGAAATAAATGAGGAAATAATAGTTATATAGAAGTTATGCTCTAAATGGTTTTACACATTTTATTTGTGCTCCCTGTAGTATAAAGAGCTCACTGTTAAAATGGGGTAACAGGCATGTCAAGAATAGTAAGTGTTTTGAAATTGATAAATTCATGCATGTTTAAATTCAATAAATAGAAAATGTGGGTTAAACAAAAGTCAAAACTTCTGAATTTAGGGCAGCAACCTTGCTAGTATGGCCTAGGCTTAGTATAAGAGTTGGTAGCTTGAATGCTTACTATATTATCCTTACCTAGTAGTTAAGCATGTAGTGAACCATGAAAAAGAGTTCTAGATGATAGTAGACACCGGTCTTTCCGCATAAATCGATGCGATTCAGTCACACCCCCACGTTGTTTTATGTGACAAGATAAACTATCTTAGGTGATGGCTTGTACGATTTCTTAGAAGTTAAACAAGCTTTATCACAAAAGTACATAATACTATTCCATAACCCTTGCTTTCTTGCATTGCACTAATACATGCTCCAATTGCATCATGTCATGCATATAGAGTCCGCGAACGAAGAACCACCGCCAAATCAGCCCGACACAGAGGAACCAGAAGAGGAGTTGCACCAGGAACTAGAGGGCCAGCAGCAGGAACCCGACTACGCTCCAGAGGAAGCTACTGACCCTAGTGAAGAAGGTAGGCAGGACCATACTCAACCCAGCAAACAAATTATACTTATGATTACGCATATGCATTAGGAATTGCGTGGAACCAATTGCATTAGACTCTCTGGCCGCCCTGGCCCTCGCACCTATACATAGAGTTCGTAGGACGAGTATGCCTAGAAATTGCTAGGTACGAGTAGACACGAGTGTGTGGACTCGTCACGTAGGTGTTTTCAAAGTTTCCAAAGCTTACAGTTATATCCATTATTATTACTGCTCATGAATTAAATGGAGACCGGGCGGAGATTTATTTCAGTATATGCTTTTCATGACGTTGTACTTCGGACTCCGCCCGAGTCGCATAAGGCCCGTTCGCTGTTCGCCTGCTGTTCGGCATAACATTGCTAGAGTGCTTATCCGAGATATGGGACCGGAGAAGTCTTTCCTGGGCTCGTCCGAAGCACAGAGACACGTTCCTACCCGCTGGTTGAGAGGAAGGTGGCCCGGGGGAGCTTAGTACTCATGACGGCAAGACCGAGATGTCGGTAGGCTCGTCATGGGGGCACAACCCGGGGGCTAGGCGGGAGTGAATCGAACTTGGGACGAGGCAGGTTAAGATTGGGGCTATATGTGGGAACGCGATGGCTAGTAAGCATATACCCCTGGCATGATAGTTATTCCCGGGAATTAAAAATCGATTCGAATCGCTGATGCCCACCAGGTGTGGGAATGCTGATAGTGCACACGGGCAACGTAGTAATTACTTAAACACTCTGGTATTTAATACTCATGATTTTGGAATACCGCATGTTTGAATTGAACTGTTTACCTTACCGCAAGTTACTTTTGTGTTGAAGGCTATACAAGTGATGAAAACTTGCTATTTATGTTACACATGTTTCTGCTTAAAACTAAAGGCTAAGGATCCACTTGCTAGTAAGCCGCTTCGCGTCAGCCGTAAGCCATTTCCATTAAGACCTACTGAGTAATTAGTACTCAGGGTTTGCCCCCACATTTTGAGCGCAGGTATGGAGTTCATGGTGTGTACTTGTGTTGGAGGCAGGGCATGCCCTCATTTAGGATGAGGTAACTGAGTGGCACGAGGGCAACATCGGTGGGCTCGATGTTGTACCTCTAATGCAAATCTTTTGGTGATAACATGGTGACCTATAAACTTATATTTCCGCTGCGAGAAACTTTCGAACTTGCTACCTTATAACCTTATGTTGGACTTGTATTTTATGTAAAAACTGGTTTGTAACTAAGTCTAATTTTATGCTATTCAACTGCCTGTGATGATGTTTCTGTTGTGGCTCCATCGTGAGTCAGATGTGTATGATGTCGGTTCCTCTGGGAAAAGGTAATATCGAGAGTCGAATGACTCTCGACGGACGACCGGGTTTAGTTCGGTCTAATCGCACTGCGAGCCAGAGGTGGCAGGTGTGCTTAGCCCGGATTAAATCGGCGGTTCCGCCACAGCTGGTATCAGAGCCGATCATACACAGACAACAGACATATCATCCAGTTTTGATTTGCAAACCTATTTTTGAAAACCTTTTCGAAGTATTTGGAAAAATGAGAGTATCGATATGCCCATATTAAGGATGTTAGTGAAATACCAGGTGACATCGCTAACATTCTGACCTAGATAGAACTCATATGCATATTCGGCGCTTTGGGAAGCAACATTTCGGCCATAGCTATCCCCAGTACTGGCGGAGCGCTATTGGGACTTGCGGACTGTTGCGAACCCTGCATTCATGCTGATAGGGCAGAACTCTTTAAGGGGGGTGGTCACGCCATTGGAGTGTTTTGTGACCACTTTTCCTTCAACCAAAATTATAGCTAGATCTTGTTGGCCACCGTTTCTCTCCCCAGCAATTCCCCAGTACTGGAGGAACACTGGGTGTGTTGGGAGAAATGGCGCCACTACGTCGTCCACCAGACGTAGCTTAAAGAAAATCGTGGATGCCACTTTTAGGGTTAGAGTGGTAATGTTTGGTAATGGTGATGATGTTGATCTGAGCATGCATTTTTCTGCAGGTACACTAACCACATGCGAAATTAAGAACGAGTAGAGAATGACTAGTTGCATTAGAGAGTGCCGTGCATACATGTCACCGGATACTCGCTAGTTATATAAATTGTATATAAGGTGTGTGATGTGAGAACGAATAGGACGAGTCATGCATCATGTTTACTTTTACTTGTTCATACTTGGGGGATTATTGTTAAAAGTCAAATAAGTAAAATGAAAGATTCAAAGATGTTTTCTGCACCCATCACCCACTTAACCGTTGAAATTATATGCAACCTATGCCTATCACTGATTAAAGTCTCTTATTTAAAAACAGATGGCCAGGACCAAGCAAACCGCTCGTAAGGCCACCAGTGCGAGGGGACTCCGCGTACAGGAGGGAAGGGCTGCTCCCCTTCCACCAGTGACCCACACCCCTCCTCAGCTTGAGAATGGGGTGGTCCACACCCATTGCCGTGAGGAGAAAGGCCTTGCACAGATCCTTTGTCGGGCTCTGCGAGAGATGAGGCGCAGACCGTGCCCCTTCTTCTCCGTGCAGAGAGTGCACGCCGAGGGACACTGCATGGCCAGTGTTGTCCTTCCTTCGAGCCACACTGCGGTCCGGCAGACGATCACCGTCTACGGGGCCAATGAGGAGGACGCTTACGACAAGGTCACCTTAGCAGCCATCACCTCACTCAGCTCCTCGGGTGCAGCAGGGATGTCAGTGCTGCGCTACCTCCCCACCGACGGCTACGACGACGAGTGGCTCCGTCGTCACAACATGCTGGAGGAGCAGATTGACACCAGGCCCTATGCTGCGACCATGCAGTTTGCTCACAGCGTACACGGGATGTACCTCCGTGCCGAGGACCGTGTCTCCCACTACCGCGACTAGCACATGTATGCACAGGACCGTATTGAGGAGCTGGAGGCAGAGTTAGCCGAGGCACAGCAGCGCCTGGCACAGTACGAGCAGGACCCTTCAGTTGCCCCTGTGGTGGAGGATGAGGACAGCATGGTGTCTGACGCGCGTAACGGGCGTTAGAGAGTTTGATGATAGCACTGTGTGGTGAAGCTTTTTGTAAATGGTGCACGTTATGAGCGATGTTTTGTATTATACCGCTCCGTGCATTTTGCCATGACTGTACTAAACAATGGTGAGGTCGAGAGAACTCACTTATGTACGTCATGTAACCCGATGTAGAACCTTAAGCTAGTGTTTCGATGTGATGGACGAGATGGCCCACGTGTGTACTAAGTAAACCCTTAGTTTATTAAGACTCTATAAGTATGGTTGTAGTAACTGCTGGATGCGCATGGACAACGTGGAATGATGCGATGCCTTTAAGCTTGGAAAATGGCACAGTTGAGTTTGGAACTCGGAGTCCAGCAGCTTCTATTGTGCAAAGCCTAAGAATTTAGGACAACTTTTCTAATGATGATAAGACCTAGCCGGTCGATTTGGTAATCAAATTGTTAAAAGTCAGAAGCTACTGTTACTCACGCGAATTGCACAACCCGGTGACAGCGTGCTATTGCTTGGCCTTGCGAGACAGAGTCTAACTGTTTTATTATAAATTTACCTGTACTCACAAATTGCTTATAGCCCTATGATCTTTCTATCACCATGTCTTTGCGCAAGGGCTATTGGACTGAACCCGTATGACTCTATTTTGCAGATGGTGAACACTCGCACTGGTCAGTCATCGGGGCAGTCAGCGCAAGGCGCTCCACCCCCGCCGGAGCTGACCACTTTGGTGGTCCAACAAGCTGAGCTGATTCGATTATTAGCAGAAGACCGCCAGGCCCGTGGGCAACAACAGCCGCGGGAGTATCGGCCATGTGGCATTACCTACCAGGACTTTGAGGGGCTGCGACCCCCAGTTTTCACCAACTGCCCAGAGCCACTGGCGGCAGACGACTGGCTTCGCACCGTCCAGTCCAAGTTCACCCTTCTGCCAGGGATCAATGAGCAAGAGAAGGCTCGGTTTGCTGCTCAGCTCCTTCATGGGCCTGCAGGGGCATGGTACGCCACTTTCCTCGCCATGCAGGAAGAGGGCCACGAGCCCACATGGGAGGAGTTCCGTCAGGCTTTCCGGGCCCACTACATCCCGGCAAGTTTGATGGAACAAAAGCGACGTGAGTTCCGAGACCTCAAGCAGGGTAGCAGGACCGTCATGCAGTATGTGCAGATCTTTATTCACCTCTCTCAGTATGCTCCGAGAGATGTTGCTACTGAGCCGGAGCGGGCCGAGAGACTCCTAGAGGGCCTTGACCCTACCCTCCGGACTCACTTGGCACGGCGCTACCAGAGCTTTACTGAGCTGGTAGACACTGCTCTCGACATGGAGAATCGTCTCCGTGCTGCTAACGAGGATCAGAAGCGCAAAAGGCTAGCCAACACATCAGCGACTGGCCCTTCACAGAAGCAGAAGACCGCATACAAGCCTCAACAGCAAAATTATCAGCAGCCTCGCTATGTGGTCCGACCCAACCAACCAAGGTGGATCCATCGGGCGACACCGCAGCAACAGTACCCCATCTATCGAGCACCCGCACAGTTGCCAGCTCCCCGTGCTCCCATTGTTCCGGGGCCGGGTGCTCTGTGCTTCAACTGCGGCAAGATAGGTCACTTCAGTCGTGACTGTAGGGCACCCCGCAAGATACAGGGTCCTACCCCAGCTGGTGGAAGTCAACAAAGCAAGCCGAAGGGACCCATGCCCAAGATGGGTCGTGTGCACTATGTGCACATGGATCAGATTTCCGCCGGAGAACCGGTGCTTGCTGGTACGTTCATGATCAACGGTCAACCGACCGTCGTGTTATTTGATTCTGGGGCCACACATACTTTTATCAGTAAAACATATGCAATGAGGCATGGGATAAAAATGTACAAGTTGAAAGAAAACTATCAAATTACAGCACCGGGATCACCTATTGAATCCAGTTTGGGGGTTAGACAACTTAAGCTGAGCATTGGCACAGAAAATTTTATCATCAACCCCGTGGTACTACCACACCAGGGGATTGATATTATTTTAGGTATGAATTGGATGAAAGAACACGATGCAGTCCTGGACGTTGGCAGCAGGACAATACAATTAAGGTCAGGCATTAACGGCAAGGCTATGCTGATACACATGCCAAATCAAAAACACATGACCCCCACGGTTAATGCGACTGAACTACAAGAGGTTAAAAAGATACCGGTAGTGTGTGAATTCCCGGACGTGTTTCCGGAAGAACTTCCTGGATTACCACCAAAACGGGATGTAGAGTTTACCATTGAACTCGTTCCAGGCACGGCACCTGTGTCAAAAAGACCATACAGGATGCCACCTGATGATTTGAAGGAATTGAAAACACAGCTACAAGAACAATTAGACAAAGGGTTCATTAGGCCTAGTTCATCACCGTGGGGTTGTCCAGCTCTCTTTGTTGAGAAAAAGGATCATGGTGGGAAAAGATTGTGTGTTGACTATCGGCCACTGAATGCAGTGACCGTCAAAAACAAATACCCACTGCCACACATCGACATTCTATTTGATCAGTTAGCTGGGGCTAAGGTCTTTTCTAAAATTGACCTAAGGTCTGGCTACTATCAAATAAAGATTAGAGAAGAGGATATACCCAAGACAGCATTCTCTACTAGATACGGCTTGTATGAGTACTTGGTCATGTCATTTGGACTAACCAACGCACCGGCTTTCTTCATGTATATGATGAACTCGGTGTTTATGAATGAACTCGATAAGTTCGTGGTGGTATTCATAGATGACATACTAATCTACTCCAAAAATGAAAAAGAACATGAAGAACACTTGAGGGTCGTGCTCACTCGGCTCAGAGAGCATAAGCTTTACGCCAAGTTTAGCAAGTGTGCGTTCTGGCTGAAAGAAGTGGGTTTCTTGGGTCACGTGCTATCTGAAAAGGGAGTCACAGTTGACCCTAACAAAGTGGAAGATGTGCTAAATTGGAAACAACCAGAGACGGTGACTGAAATCCGGAGTTTTCTTGGTTTAGCGGGCTACTACCGCCGCTTTATCAAAGATTTCTCCAAAATTGCAAAACCCATGACCTCATTGACCAAGAAAAATGCAAAGTTCATTTGGAATCCGAGTTGTGAAGAAGCTTTCCAAACATTGAAGAAATTGTTAACCTCAGCACCAGTGCTAGCTCAACCGGACATTACCAAGCCATTTGAGGTGTATTGTGATGCCTCCAGCAATGGACTTGGCTGTGTCCTGATGCAAGAAGGAAGAGTAATTGCTTATGCCTCCCGTCAATTGAGGAAACATGAAGCCAACTATCCAACACATGACCTTGAGTTAGCCGCAGTCGTTCATGCATTAAAGATATGGAGACACTATTTATTAGGCAACACGTGTCACATCTACACTGATCACAAGAGTCTCAAATATATTTTCACTCAACCTGAAATCAATATGAGGCAGCGACGATGGTTAGAATTGATAAAAGATTATGATCTAGAGATACACTACCATCCGGGCAAGGCCAATGTAGTGGCCGACGCCTTAAGTCGCAAAGTCCATTGCAATATGATAGAAGCCCGACCTACAGCAAGAGTGATCTGCTGTGAGATGAATGACATTGAAACACCTCCAGAACAACCTGCAGAGCTTTATAATATCATTATAGAGCCCACAATCAAAGCACAAATCACAGAAGCTCAAAAACAAGATAAAGGTATGGCATATATCCGTGAGGGTATTAGTGAAGAGAAGAAGGCGTGTTTCACACTTGATGACCAAGGCGTCCTGTGGTTCAAGAATCGTCTAGTGGTACCCAAGGACATGGAGTTGAGGAAGAGAATACTGGACGAAGCGCACTCCTCAATACTCACGATACATCCGGGCAGCAATAAGATGTACCAAGACTTGAAGCAAAAGTTTTGGTGGACCCGCATGAAACGAGAGATCGCCAAGTACGTGTCTGAGTGCGACGTGTGTAAGAAAGTAAAAGCTGATCACTTAAAGGCCGCTGGAATGCTTCAACCACTGGATTTCATTGTGGGTTTACCTCGTACCCAAAAAGGATATGACTCCATATGGGTAATTATCGATAGGCTCACGAAATCTGCTCATTTCATTCCAGTCAAGACCACCTATCGAGCAAAGCAGTACGCTGAGTTGTACCTTTCCAAGGTCCTATCCTTACACGGGGTCCCGCGAACTATCACCTCAGATAGGGGTTCTCTGTTCGTTTCCCGCTTCTGGGAGCAACTGCAGACTGCCTTAGACACTACTCTTGTACGTAGTTCCGCTTACCATCCTCAAACCAGTGGTCAAGTAGAAAGAGTAAATCAAATCCTAGAAGACATGTTGAGGGCCTGTGCACTAACTTACTCCACCAAGTGGGATGAGTGTCTACCCTTGGCAGAGTTTGCTTATAACAATAGTTACCAAAAGAGTTTGGAAATGGCTCCTTTCGAGGCTCTTTATGGTAAGAGATGCAGAACACCACTAAACTGGTCCGAACCAGGAGAGCGTGTTACCTTTGGCCCTGATTTAGTGATAGAAGCCGAAGAACAAGTGAAACTCATACACCACCATCTCAAAAGAGCACAGTCCAGACAGAAAAGTTACTCGGATAAAAGGAGGAGGCCACTAGTCTTTGATGAGGGGGATCATGTGTATCTCAAAGTATCTCCGATGAAAGGGGTACAACGATTTGGAGTAAAAGGGAAGTTAGCACCAAGGTACGTCGGTCCATTCAAAATCATTGGGAAATGCGGATCCGTCGCCTACCGGTTAGAACTACCACCACATCTAGCTGCGGTTCACGATGTGTTTCACGTCTCACAACTAAAGAAGTGCTTAAGAGTGCCGGAGAAAGTGGTAGATACCTCTCAAGTTCAGATTGAACCAGATCTCACATACGAAGAACATCCCGTAAAAATCCTCGATCAAAAGCAAAGATCCACCCGGCGAAAAACAATCAACTTTTACAAAGTTCAATGGAGTAATCACTCCGAAGAAGAAGCCACGTGGGAGCAAGAAGAATACCTACACACTAAGTATCCTGGTTTTCTACCATCCACCTCAACTCGGTATGTTATAACAGCTTAGCTTCAGGTTCTAAACTCAATACATGCACCCAACACTAACTACAACCAATTTAACCACCCACGTCACTCCAAAAATCTCGGGACGAGATTTCTTTAAGGGGGGTGGGTTGTGATGCCCTAGGCATCTCCCGAGCATTATCAAGTGCATACTTTGTTTAATTATTTCTCATAAGCATCATTTCATGTCATACTAATGTGCATTTGAGTAAACATGGAGAAAATAGCTAAGTAGTGCATTCAGTTTCGCAAAAATGATGCTATAATGTGAGCATAACTTAAATCCTAGGGAAGTTTAGGTAGAACTTCTTATACCAAACTTGTAGGTCTTAAGGTGGTAAACAACTTTGTCAATTAGAGCTTGGATGGCAAATGGGCTTATCTAAGTGCAAAGGGACTTTTGGTGTTACCCAACAAACATACTCCAAATCTGGCTTATTTAGAACTCTTCTTTTTTCTATAACCTAGAGTCCTTTTCATGTAAAGGTCCAATTGGGAAAGTTTTAGGTTATGAAATCTTAAACAACTTTGTCAAAAAGACTTTTGGGAGAAAATGGCTAGAAATAGGACTTTTGAATTATCTAAGGAAAATAGTTCTCAGTCCAAACTGAGGGCTGACAGTTAAACTCGAATTTAAATCCAACTTAGAGCCAGAATTTGAAATTGGTTCTTTTGACAAAGTTTTAGATCTCAAAATGTACAACATTTCCTTCAATTGGGCCCTTTTCAAATTCGGCGCGTAAATTGGTCAAATTTGCGAAAATCAGAAACCTGATTAGCTGGTAAAAGGGATTTTTCCTTTTTCGGAAATTCTTTTCTTTTTCCGTCTCTATGCCAGGTGGGACCCAACCGTCAGTCCGCCCGCGCCAGCGCACGGGGTGGATTCCACCGCTCCTTTGCGCAGTGCACCGAGTCCATACACCGTACACTCTATTTCCGACCTTGGCCCCACCTGTCAGAGTCATTGGTCCATGGACCCGGTTCACCCACGCGCGCCCTCTTCCCTCACCGCCCGGGCGCGCCCACGCGGCGCTGCGCGCCGAGCGCCGTGGCCACGCGGCGGCCTTCCCGGCCGCCGTGGCCACGCGCCGCTGCCGCGCGCGGACAGCGCGCACGGCGCGCCACCCGGGCGAGGGCGAGGCCGACCCTTTTTCCCGAGCTCTCCTCCACGCGCTCGGCCTCTCTGACTCTTTTCCCATTCGACCTCGCGCCGTCCGCCATTGACGGAGCTCGCGCGAGCTCGCCCCCGGCCACTCCTGCCCTCTCCCGAGCTCAACCGTCACCGCGCCGAGCTTCGCCGCCCTCGACTCTACCTTCCCGCCCAGACCGCGTCGCCCGAGACCCTTCCACCCCGGCGTATTGCACCGCCGGACCTCGCCGGCCAGGAGCGCTCGTCGCCGTCCCTCCCCGCGGTCTCCCCCGCCGTCTGAGGTAGTGGATAAGGTTTCCCGTCCTCCTCTCTCTCTCCCTGACACCTCGCGGCGAGCTCCCGTGGCCCGTAGGGCCGGATTGACGGCGCGCCACCGGAGCTCCTCCTCCTGTCGCGAGGAGGAAGACGACGGGAGGAGGGAGATGAAGTTTTTGCGCTATCGCCCTCCTAGTTTAACAGTTTTATGTTTCTGTACAGAGCGCTGTACGCTGAGTCTTGTAAATCTTGCGTACTAGCCCCTGGGGTTTCGAAATAATCACAATCTAGCCCCTGGTTCTGTTGATTTCATTTTAAATTGTTTATTTCGGCAGAAATCTTTGAAAAATCCCTGTAGTATAAAGAGCTCACTGTTAAAATGGGATAACATGCAAGTCAAGAATAGTTAGTGTTTTGAAATTGATAAATTCATGCATGTTTAAATTCAATAAATAGAAAATGTGGGTTAAACAAAAGTCAAAACTTCTGAATTTAGGGCAGCAACCTTGCTAGTATGGCCTAGGCTTAGTATAAGAGTTGGTAGCTTGAATGCTTACTATATTATCCTTACCTAGTAGTTAAGCATGTAGTGAACCATGAAAAAGAGTTCTAGATGATAGTAGACACCGGTCTTTCCGCATAAATCGATGTGATTCAGTCACACCCCCACGTTGTTTTATGTGACAAGATAAGCTATCTTAGGTGATGGCTTGTACGATTTCTTAGAAGTTAAACAAGCTTTATCGCAAAAGTACATAATACTATTCCATAACCCTTGCTTTCTTGCATTGCACTAATACATGCTCCAATTGCATCATGTCATGCATATAGAGTCCGCGAACGAAGAACCACCGCCAAATCAGCCCGACACAGAGGAACCAGAAGAGGAGTTGCACCAGGAACCAGAGGGCCAGCAGCAGGAACCCGACTACGCTCCAGAGGAAGCTACTGACCCTAGTGAAGAAGGTAGCCAGGACCATACTCAACCCAGCAAACAAATTATACTTATGATTACGCATATGCATTAGGAATTGCTTGGAACCAATTGCATTAGACTCCCTGGCCGCCCTGGCCCTAGCACCTATACATAGAGTTCGTAGGACGAGTATGCCTAGAAATTGCTAGGTACGAGTAGACACGAGTGTGTGGACTCGTCACGTAGGTGTTTTCAAAGTTTCCAAAGCTTACAGTTATATCCATTATTATTACTGCTCATGAATTAAATGGAGACCGGGCGGAGATTTATTTCAGTATATGCTTTTCATGAGGTTGTACTTCGGACTCCGCCCGAGTCGCATAAGCCCCGTTCGCTGTTCACCTGCTGTTCGGCATAACATTGCTAGAGTGCTTATCCGGGATATAGGACCGGAGAAGTCTTTCCTGGGCTCGTCCGAAGCACAGAGACACGTTCCTACCCGCTGGTTGAGAGGAAGGTGGCCCGGGGGAGCTTAGTACTCATGACGGGGAGACCGAGATGTCGGCAGGCTCGTCATGGGGGCACAACCCGGGGGCTAGGCGGGAGTGAATCGAACTTGGGACGAGGCAGGTTAAGATTGGGGCTATATGTGGGAACGCGATGGCTAGTAAGCATATGCCCCTGGCATGATAGTTATTCCCGGGAATTAAAAATCGATTCGAATCGCTGATGCCCACCAGGTGTGGGAATGCTGATAGTGCACACGGGCAACGTAGTAATTACTTAAACACTCTGGTATTTAATACTCATGATTTTGGAATACCGCATGTTTGAATTGAACTGTTTACCTTACCGCAAGTTACTTTTGTGTTGAAGGCTATACAAGTGATGAAAACTTGCTATTTATGTTACACATGTTTCTGCTTAAAACTAAAGGCTAAGGATCCACTTGCTAGTAAGCCGCTTCGCGTCAGCCGTAAGCCATTTCCATTAAGACCTACTGAGTAATTAGTACTCAGGGTTTGCCCCCACATTTTGAGCGCAGGTATGGAGTTCATGGTGTGTACTTGTGTTGGAGGCGGGGCATGCCCTCATTTAGGATGAGGTAACTGAGTGGCACGAGGGCAACATCGGTGGGCTCGATGTTGTACCTCTAATGCAAATCTTTTGGTGATAACATGGTGACCTATAAACTTATATTTCCGCTGCGAGAAACTTTCGAACTTGCTACCTTATAACCTTATGTTGGACTTGTATTTTATGTAAAAACTGGTTTGTAACTAAGTCTAATTTTATGCTATTCAACTGCCTGTGATGATGTTTCTGTTGTGGCTCCATCGTGAGTCAGATGTGTATGATGTCGGTTCCTCTGGGAAAAGGTAATATCGGGAGTCGAATGACTCTCGACGGACGACCGGGTTTAGTTCGGTCTAATCGCACTGCGAGCCAGAGATGGCAGGTGTGCTTAGCCCGGATTAAATCGGCGGTTCCGCCACACCAAGTCTCTGATTATTGCCTTTACTGTGTCTAGTTCATCTAAGCCATGCTCAACGCATGCAATCTTTTGGTCATGGAGAGGAATGCTTAATCCAAAGTGAGTTTCCTTTCTTTTTCTGGATCTGCTATCGATGGTGGGACCCTAGAATGCTATAATCTGTCAAAAGGGACATATGTACACAAAGTGAACTGTAAAAAATTTGCTTTGCAATTCTTTCTGTTTCTACAGTCTACCATTTGAACCGTATTACAATGTTTTAGTTCTTTCTTTCATGTGTATACTACTGCTCGACACTAAGGAGTGATGCTTTCTAGGAAATGTACTGAATCTGCACTCGTATCCCCCACTGTGCATAGATGCATGCATGTATCTAAAGTTAATTTTTATATAGGAACCTGACATTAACATATTCATTGATGTATACTGTACCAATTTTTTCAGAAGGACCAACTTTGTTTTCTAGTCTAAATGAAGCTGAACTAACATATTTATTTTTTTAACCAAAAAATATAATTTTCGAGGGCCTATAAAAAACCGACAAAAATTGCTGGTGGTTATTTTCATCGGCCTAAAAACCGACGAAAACTAGAACGCAAGGCGGGAATGACTGGGCCGCACTAGTTTTCATGGGTGGTTTCTGGCGGCCGAAAAATGTCTTTCTAATATTTTCCGTCGCTTTTATTTCGACATCTGAATACCGACGAAAATTAACGAATAGCCAACGAAAACAGCTTCTTTTGTTAGTTTTGCATGTGTCTTCGTGGGCCAATGGCCAATGAAAATCAACTCGTTTCCTGTAGTGTCTTGTCCGTTGGTCAATTACGTGATTTGTGTTTTCAATGCCTATTCATGCCAAATGAAGCGACGGTGAACAAGATTGATGGTGGTGAAGAGATCTTCAAGAGATTTCGGCACAATCTATACCTTGTTGATTTCAACTCAAAGAAGGCCAATTTGTAAGTATGTTTGCTCTCCAAGACTTCCAAGGGTTGGTTGTGGTATCGAAGGCTTGCTCATGTTGGGATGAACACACTCAAGAAAGTGATGAAGAAAGACTTGGTCCGTGGTTTGAAGGATATCACATTTGAGAATGACAAATTGTGTAGTGCTTGTCAAGCTGGCAAACAAGTTGCAAACACACATCCAAGCAAGACATTTATGTCCACTTTAAGGCCACTAGAACTACTTCATATGGATCTTTTTGGTCCTACAACATACACAAGCATTGCTGGCAACAATTATGGTTTTGTGATAGTTGATGACTTCTTAAGATACACATGGGTATACTGAGCACAAAACCGAAGTGGCACATGTCTTTAGCAAGTTTGCCAAGAGAGCTCAAAATTATTTCAACACTTCAGTTGTGAAGATTAGAAGTGACAATGGCAAAGAGTTTGACAATATTAACATTGAAGAGTATTGTGATTAAGTCGGCATCAAGCATGAGTTCTCTGCTATCTACACTCTGCAACAAAATGGTGTAATAGAGAGAAAGAAGCACACTCTTATCACTCTTGCAAGATCAATGCTTGATGAGTATGGTACTAATGAGAAGTTTTGGACCGAAGATGTCAACATCACTTGCTATGCATCCAACTGGTTGTTTCCTCACCACCTCCTTGATAAGACTCCATATGAATTGCTTAATGGGAGAAAACCCAATATCTCATATTTCCGGGTGTTTGGTTGCAAATTCTATATCTACAAGAAGCTCCAAGACTCGGGTAAGTTTCAAAGGCACTGTGATATTGGTTCTTACTTGGTTACTCATCAAAGTCCAAAGCATACCACGCCTTCAACAATGCCACCGGCATGGTTGAGGAGATATATGATGTGGAATTTGATGAATCTTATGGCTCCCAAGGAGCACATGTTGATGTTGTGGATGCATATGAGGCACCACTTGTAGAGGCTACGAAGAATATGCCAAATGGTGACATCAAGCCTAATGAGGATGAAGATGAACTGCAAATTGTTGATCAGCGATCCTCATCAATAGCACCTCAAGTTGGTAGTGAATAAGATCAAGTACTTCCAAATGAAGTTGTTCATGTACCACAAGAGCAAGTTGAAGAACAAGCTCAAGATGTTGATGCACCAGTTCAAGTACCTCAAGTGGCACCTCAAAGAGGAAGTCAACTTAGTGCACAGCCCCAAGATCTCATCATTAGTAGTGCATCAAGAGGAGTTACAACAAGGTCTCGCAATCAAGCCGTATTTTGTGAAGCATACTCTTTTATCTCTAGTATTGAACCTACAAGTGTTGACCAAGCTTTGAGTGATCTGGATTGGGTAAATGCTGAGCTCAACAATTTTGCAAGAAATGAAGTTTGGAGACTTGAAGCAAGACCAAAAGGTGCTGGAGTCATTGGAATAAAGTGGGTGTTTTGTAACAAGCAAGATGATGATGAAGGCAACATTGTGAGAAATAAGGCAAGATTAGTGGCAAAGGATTACTCTCAAATTGAAGGCATTGACTTTGGAGAAACCTTTGCATTGGTTGCAAGATTAGAGGCTATTCGGTTCATACTAGCTTATGCCTCTCATCATGACATGAAGCTATATCAAATGAATGTGAAGAATGCATTTCTTAATGCATACATCAATGAGCTAGTATATGTTGAGCAACCACCCAGATTTGAGGACCCAAGTCACCCCAATCATATTTTTAGGTTGTCCAAAGCTCTCTATAGTTTAAAGCAAGCACCTCGAGCTTGGTATTAGAGGCTTAGGGACTTCCTAATAGAAAAAGGGTTCAAGATTGGCCGTGTTGACACCACCATATTCACCAAGAAGATGGATGATGATCTCTTCATTTGTCAAGTCTACATTGATGATATTTTCTTTGGCCCAACTAATGAAGAGTTTTGCAAGAAATTTGGCAACATGATGGCTAAAGAGTTTGAGATGTCTATGATTGGTGAGCTTACTTTCTTCCTTGGATTTCAAATCAAGCAATTGAAGAAAGAAACATTCATCTATCAAGAAAAGTACACTAAAGATTTACTTAGGAGATTCAAGATGGATGATTGCAAGCCAATTAGCACTCCCATGCATCAAATGGACATCTCGACTACAACGAAAGTGGCATCAAGGTGGACCAAACTCTCTACCAGTCCATGATAGGTTCATTGTTGTATTTATGTGCTTCTAGGCCAGATATCATGTTTAGCGTGTGCTTTTGTGCTCACTTCCAAGCCGATCCCAAAGAATCCCACCTCTCCACGGTGAAAAGGATTCTTCGGTATCTCAAGCACACCCCTAGCATAGGCTTGTGGTACCCAACGGCACTAGTCTTGAATTTTGGGCTACTCGGATTCAGACTTTGCTAGATGTTGAGTTGAGCGCAAAAGTACCTCCGGGGGTTGCTACTTGCTAGGGCGTTCGCTTGTTTCTTGGTCTTCCAAGAAGTAGGATTGTGTGTCTTTGTCCACTATGGAGGCGGAGTATATAGCAGCTCGGTCTTGTTGTGCCCAAATTCTATATATGAAGCAAACGGTTTTGGACTTTGGTGTGAAGCTAGATAGGGTTCCTCTCCTTTGTGACAACGAGAGCGCCGTTAAGCTTGCCAATAACCTGGTTCAACACTCTTACACAAAGCACATAGATATCCGCCATCACTTCAAAGGGACCACGTCGCAGAGGGAGACATCTTATTGAGTAGGATGGGAACTAAGAAGCAATTGGTGGACATCTTCACAAAACCATTAGATGAGAGTAACTTTTGTAGGTTGTGAAGTGAGTTAAATGTGATAGATGCTAGAAACGTCATGTAAGTTGCCATGCCATATAATTTGCATTCATATGTCTATGCTAGTCACTTACCTAACCCTGCAAGATAAAGAGGAGCAAGGGTCTTGCATGAGCTGGTGGTCTAAGTTTCACTCATGGCATGTAGAAAGGCTCCTCTTGAAGAAGCTTGCGGGGTAAAGTAATATGGCAAGTGCAGATTTAAATTCTTGCGTGCATTGCATTCCTTGTCATATAGATGTCCACACATGTTTAAATTTCTATCCATGCTTGTTGGTAGCTTGCACATGCATTGCATCCGGTAGTGTCACAAAGGAGCACTCTTGATGATATAGAGACTTGTTTTCAGGTGCAAGCATCTCAAGTCATGAAAAGAGAACAAATTAGTGGTTTGGCAATGTTCTTCACGCCTATTTAGTCAAGTTCCCATAGGACAGGAGTTAATTCCATTTCTAGCTCTCCTAGGAAAAGACTCATACATTTCTTTTGATCTTTATCACTAATTTTCTTGGATTCGTTGGATTCACGTTTGAAAAATCAAAATCTATATAGAGCATGAGAAAATGCAACAATTTTTGAGTGTTTGAGGGGAGAAGGTTTCAACTTGAGTTTTCCACACTTGTGTTTATTTGAATCTTCAAAATTTGGACAAGAAAAAGAGCAATTTCAGTGTTTTTAGTGTCTCTTTGTACACACCGGACCATCCGGTGGCTTACTGTAAGCATCTAGGACCTTAGGTTAGTTTCGGTGATTGAATGGCAAGCTTATTTTGTTCTAATAAGCTCATGAGTGCAGGATCAATAATTAAATAATTATGGTTGCTCATTGGGTTGATTTAATGGCCCCAAATTTCAAGGACTGGTTTCACACAAGTTGTTTTCTACGCCACACTGTATATCGCAGACCAGCATAGCTTCATTCACTTCATGTTTGATGGCAATGAGCACAGATTGAGTAGAGAGAGGATAGTCGAGCTTCTAGGTGTACCCCTATGTGGCTTCTCGATTCACTTAGTGGTCTATGACGGTGTCTCTCCCCCCTACAGAGGTCACCCAGTACAGGCACCACTGCTTGACCAGGTCAAGCACATGTTCAGAGGTACCCTCACTGCCGACACCCTGAGGACTCCAGACAGGCTCAAACCTGAGTTCTAGCTGATACTGTAGATTTTGAGGAGGTCTTTGATCCCCAAAGGGGGATTTAGGGAGGGTCTTACAGCGTTACAGGAGGTAGTGCTTGCTTGTCTTACTACTTTCACAGACTTTGATATTGTTGATGTCATATTAGTAGAGATGGAGGATGTGATTGTGGATGGCATGCTGACCCGGCGACAGATGCCCTATGCTCACTAGATTATCCATATGCTATATCAGCTAGGAGAGGAGGACACTACTTTTTGTGCCTTATACCTTGACACCCGCACTCGTTTTCTGAACTACAGGCGCGCGATGAGAGATGATAGGAGGAGAGGAGGCTGGGTAGCCAGAGCTATCCGAGAGTGGATCCCTGATGAGCAGAGAACTGAGATACAGGAAGAGGACGAGGAGTTAGAGGCAGTAGAGGGAGGCAAATCATAATACTACACCTTGACTACCTTGGACTCGTGTACAATGATGAGGAGGAGCAGGCTTGGTTCTTTTAGCTAGCAGCACATGATGAAGAGGCCAAAGGATCAAGAGTTCGACGCTCACCTTCACCACCTCCTGCCCTATAGGTTTCTCAGGCCCAAGTCACATAGCCTGACGCATTGCAGAGTATTCTACAGGTGTTACTTCAGCAGCAGGCAGCACAGGCCTAAGTGCAGAAGGAGTAGACTCAGCAGCTTCTATCCTTATAGCAGGCTCCGCTTGAGTTTCAGCGAGAGTCTCGTGACAGTGCAGACAAGCAGGCAGCACGCCAGACTCTTATTCTTGAGGAGATCCACACTGCATTGACTTCTCAGCGACAGGAGTACAGGCAGGAGATTGCAGAGCTGAGATCGGAGGTTCGAGGACTACGCGACTTGTCACAGCCATTACCCTACCAGTTAGTTCTAGGACCTCGTTTGATTACTCAACCTCCTCCAGAAGGTGCTACCACTCCAAGGACCTTCCCTCTTTCATTCTTGCTTCGAACAGACCTACGACTAGTTCTCTCACCTCTTCCCATGATGGCACTCACCTTTGAGACACTGATCCAAGGCCCGACAGTGTCAGCTGCTACACCTACCTCCTCCGGATAAATTGACACTATCATACCATCCAGGAGAGAGCAGCTAGAGCAGATTTCGCAGCCCATCCTCAAGCATGTTACTCAGCCTGAGAGCTCTCAAGTAGTTGCCACACAACCAGACACTAGATCTGAGGCTACAGAGATAGAGGTAGTTCCAGAGTCGCCGCTGAGTGCAATGGACAGGGCTGCTGCAGAGATGACGAATTTTGATGACGACGACAGCGACAACAACACACGCTTCTAGTTTACCGCTCATCACACTCCTCCCCCTCCTCAGTATGATTAGATCCCCTCTTTGATCCTTGATGAGAAAGGGGGAGATATAGGTTGGGAGTGAGATGGTAAGGGTAGGATTTCTTTTGCTATGTGGGCTTTTGGGAGAGACATGCTATTAGTGTCGGTCTATATGATATTTGCAACTTTTAGTTCTTGTGGATGGACATGAGAGTTGGTTTCTGTGTATGCACTACTTTATCATGTCTACATCACCTCAAGGTGAGCCTTTGAGCTCCGTGTTCTTAATTCCTTGCTTAAGGTTAGAGTAGTTGGAGTTGTTCTTAATTTCTTTACCATGTCTACTCTTGCCATATTTTACTTGTCATTAATCACAAAAAATGGGGAGATTGTAAGCATCTAGGCCCTTAGGTGAATTTCGGTGATTGAATGACAAGCTTATTTTGTTCTAATAAGCTCATGAGTGAAGGATCAATAATTAAATAATTATGGTTGCTCATTGGGTTGATTTAATGGCCCCAAATTTCAATGACTTATCTCATGGTGACGGACTTGGTTTTCATCCGTATCTTGAAGGCTAAGGACACTTCTAGAGTCAAGAATCATGGAGACGAAGGATTCTTGCTTAGGGTTTATAGCTTTCTAGTGTCCACACTATTAAGGGGGGTCTATAAGACCGAGACGTGCGACTAGAGGGGGGGTGAATAGGAGCACTTTAAAAACTCAAATTCACAACTCCCAAAAACTGGTGCCAAAGAGAAGAACTAGACACCGTCCACTGAACAGATACGTGTCTAGCAGCGCAAGGGTGCCGTCTACTGAGAGGATAGGCACCAAGCAAGAAAAACCGCGAGCCAACTCAAAAAGAGCACCGAGGCAATGAACCTTGCAAAATCCGCCACACGACACTCACCGCACCAAAGTGCATCTCACGGACTCACAGCAAGCAAAGAGAATAGTTTGGAAGTGGGGAATGCAAAAATCGGAAGCAAAAACACAGCGAAAGAAGCAAAACAGCGAAAACACCGAAGCACCCCTGCCTGAACTGGACTGTTCGGTAGCAGGGGCCGGACTGTCCGGTGATACCGAATAGTCCGGTCTCATCTGCTGGACTGTACGGTGGGAGGTCCCCAACAGAACCCAACACCGAACTGTCCGGTGGGCGCTGCCGGACTGTCTAGTGGCCTCTGCCGGACTGTCCGGTAGGGTCACAGATAGGGGGTTTTCAAACCCAAACCTGACCAAATCTTGTCCAATCTTCACGAAATTTTGCACAGGCTATCTGGACCCTATTCCAAAGATTTTCCCAAAAGATCAACACAAAGTGACCAAGGGATCAGCCGGAATTTCAGATCTCGTGAGATGGCAACCTTTGGACAAGAAGGGGAAAACTCAAAAGAAGCTTGCTCGTGGCAATCAAGTAGGATTGAGATGAACTAAGTCATAATCTCCACATCCTAGCAAGTCCAAAAGAGCTAATAGAATAGGATTAACTCGTGGGCAACGCAAATCACCAAAAGCCCTTGAGTTCCATCCAAAAACCAACTAGAAGCGAGGGAGAAAGATGGCTGCACACATGAGCACGAATTTAGGACGAATCTTGCCTTAATTAGATTAGGAAATCAGTTCTTACAAGGCTCAACTCAGCCTACCACCCTTCATCCTCCCACTAATGCAAAGTACTAGCCTAGGGGACTCTCAAATCCTAAGCTAAGCACCCGATTTGCTCTCTAAGCACTTGGCTAGTTGGAGACTAAGCCTAGGGTTTCTTGAGGTGGAAGAGTCATCTAAATGACGAGCCAGTTAGGTATTTATAGCCCTAGCCTAATCGACATATTTTACACTAAGACCCCTATATTATAGAAACGCCCGTAGGGGCCAAAACGGAAAAGACTCAACTTTCTCGGGGACGGACGACCGCGATGGAGTCTTGATCTTCTTCGCCTGCAAGCTAACTCCTAGATGACATCCACGTGGCCAGTAGTCCAAATCCGCTGATCGATCCCCAGTTTTGAAGTCAGAAACTGAGAAACATTGGGGTTTCCTTCCTGGGCCTGGAACGGCCCACTCCACTCTATCTCGGTGAGAATGAGCCCATTCGCCGAGTCCAGTTACTTGGTGGTAGGGTGACAGATTTGAGCAAATCCGCCAACGCCCTCGCCTGTCTTCGCGCCATGTACTCGGGTTGGAGCACCGCGGTGGCACCCGGCCTCCCATGTCCATCGGGGTCGCCTCGCAATCCTTCGGAGGTCTTACTCCTGCCGTCGCCGTGCCGCTCCTCCGTGTATCGAACTCCCATGGCCGACCGACATAGAGCATGCCTCCAGTCCTTCGGAGGGCTTCCATCTACCTCCAGTCCATCGAAGGGCCTCTTGTCCATCGGAGGTCTTGTTCCCAAGTCTTTCTGGGTCTTTGGCTTCTGTTGACAATCACTCATCACTCCAGAGGCAATGGAGCCAGTCCATTGGCTCTCAGGGTCAATGGTTGGAGCTTGATCATGAGATATGCGAAGAAAAGATGCACACACAAGCCTAAAAGATACAAAAACAACAAAGGTGCAAGCTATATAGGCTCAAGGTCAAAGAAAATCAAAGTTAATATTAAAACACTTGAAGAAATCTAAAAATCAGAAAAGGATACATGGACCAGACTGTCCGCTTTAGAGCAAAATAACAGAGCAGACAAACTGAAGCATTCAAATAAGTTATCCTGTTAAGGCCCAAGCAAATCAAATGGTCTGGATTGTCCGCTTTAGTGCAAACGGACAAACCCTGGACAAAGTAATCCGAGGCTTGGTATTTTGTTAGTTCCTTGAATTGCAAGGATCGGACAACACTCTCTAAGAGACTGCACAATATCACAGACAAAGAATCCTGAGGCTATGTCTTTTAAGGAAATTTAGGATTTGTCTAGACCGGATAGTTCGATGTGCATAGACAGGACAAAGCTCCGAACAATGTTACTCCATACAATAACGGCTAGTTTTCCATGGTTCATGATTTATATGGACCGGACTGTCCACTCTCATGGATCGGACAATACCTCAGATAGAAGTACAGTGACATATTCAGCTAGTAACCATTGGGAAAGTACATAGACCAGATTGTCCGAAGTTGGAAAAAGCAATAGTCCAAACATTCTGAAGTACACTGTGTCAGCTCTCCCCTTCTCCAACGGCTCTATCAGCTTGGAGGGCTATATATATGAGTTACCTCGGTTCATTTATTGCTCTTCGACACTTCAACAGCTACAACAACTCAGAGAGCCACTTGTGCTTCACTCTTTGCATCAAACACTCACATATTCACACCTTTGAGAGCAAGATTAAGGTCAAGAGGGTTGTGTGCATCCATCTTGGTGAGGATCAAGATCAAGTGAATATCAGAGGCTTGTTACTCTTGGAGTTTGGTAGCACCTAGGCGGACTTGGTGATCAGGGTGTATTCTCAGAGCTTGCCAAGGAGATTGGGGAAGCCAGAAGAACAAAGTTGTACAAGGTTTAAGCTCCACCTTGTCAGGATGGTGAACGGAGACTCTTAGTGAGCGCACACAAGCATGGGAGGTCGCAAAACACTCTAGGTTGTGCCGCAACATGGACTAAGGAAGGGTGCCAAACCTCTGACACCACGAGAAAATCCAGTTGTCTCTTCCCCTTGTCTTTCTACTTGATGCATTTGCTACCTTACTCATTTTCATGGATTGCATCTTGTAGTTACCATGCTTAGCTTCCTCTTGGCTAGTATGCCCCTTGCCATGATCGTATTTGTGCTTACTAGCATGTGTAGGCTCATTATTTCTAGTAGCATGAGTAAGTTTATCTCTTTCACTAGCATGAGTAGGACTATTTGTCACTAGTTAGGGTTGTTCTGATTAGAGGGTGAAGTGGGCTAATTGTAGATCGTTAACTTAAGAACTTTCTATTAGAGTTTGAAATTAGCCCAATTCACCCCCCCTCTTGGGCATCCGATCCCTACACTTACCGCCAGACCGTACGGTGCATACAAAGGTTCATCTAGGCTCAAATCTCCTCAGGCTGTTTGGCTAGCATCGGACTGTCCAGTGGGTCTCCATCAGACAACCCGGTGCATAACTATCGGACCGTCTGGTGCCCCTTCCCACTAGTTTCTTTGTTTTCAACCGTCTCTGTCCAGTTCATCCGGTGCACCCACCGGACCATTTGGTGGTGCACAGGGGCGTGGGGTGAGCTCCCTTTTATATCTTTAATTTGTTGGGCCGGTCTCAGTTTTCATCCCCATGCCCTAGCTGCCGCCACCTCCCATCCGCTCTTGCGTGACCTCCCTACACCGCTGTTCGCCTTCGCTGGTCATCGACCCGAGCTCCCATACCCTACACCGCCGCTAGCCCTCCTCTTCCACCTCTGGTGACCTAGCTCCTTAATCTAGTGGTGAGCTTCAATTCCTCACTTTCCTCATGCTATCTAGCTCACCACCTCATCTAGGGTTTCAATTTCTTGGTATTTGTGGCATGATTTGCACATGGAATCAAGTTTAATGTCAATGCACTTATGGATATAAGCAGCTCGACTCTAGTGTGAGATGGTCATGCATTATTGTTGAAATTGCTTCAAGTTTTATGCTTGACATACATGCCACAAGTCTGAAATTCCATCTCTATGCTTTAAGGCTCACCATGTCTAGGTTTAAATTCCACCTACCTAATTCTCATCATCTATCTATTCCTTGATTATGTTGCAGATAGGGAGAGAGAAGGACAAGGGCAAGGCAGCTGCCGCTAAACCGAGCAAGAAAAAGCATGCACGTGAGTCGCGTGAGTGAGAGGCAGCCGAGAGAGCAGCTAATGCCTTTGACGCTAAGCAGAGCCATCGAGCGGAGGGGATCCACATTGTAGAGCCTTGTCAGAAACCTCCCCGTAGTGAGCAACCACCTCCTGTGGTTCACAAGGCACGTACCAAGCATGCCAGACCTCTAAGCCAGCCCCAATAGAGATAGTGTCGAGGGCTTGTGTCTCCCGACGAGATCATAGCAGAGAAGGAGGCAGACATAGCAGCAGAGGCAGCAGCCAAGGCACATGCAGAGGCATAGGCTCATGATCAGGTAGAGCAGGCCGAGCCACAGTCACCAGCTGCCATGTGGGAGAGGTTTGCCTTCTCTTCCATATTGGTGCCACCCCTCCTCACTGGGGATGCTCAGTTGTCAGATTATAGAGACTATGAGGGTAGAAAGCTTAAGAAGCTTCGCTACTACCTCACAAACATTCAGTGGCAGCCAGAGCAGCATGGTGAGTGAGTTGACCCTAGGTTTCAGACTTTGGCTCTAGTCTCCCTCTATGAGAGCTCTAGATACGTCGACATGGGTCTCTTCCAGCATGCCATGCTCAGTATAGCGAGGATGGGGAATGTGATTAACCAAAACTTATATCCTTTCTTCACACACATCCCCGGACTAACTGACCTACTTGAGCACCATCACAAAGTTTGTAGAGGACTAGATTCGAGTTTTCCACACCACACTCTATGTTCGCCCAGAGCGCTCTTACATTCACTTCACGTTCCATGGGTTGGCAGTCAGACTCTACAGGCAGAACATGGCACTTTTACTTAAGCTAGAGCTTTCAGAGCACCACCTCCACACCGATGTCTTACCTGATGATCATTAGGCAGGTGGTTTGCTTGCTCCTCCACCACCCCCACCTCCACCATCAGTCGCACCTACCTAGGTTGCTACAACATCTGATATAGCTTTAGTGATTCAGTTGATGATGGAGTAGCAGAGATAGGCAGATGAGAGGCTTGCACAATAGCAGCAGTGGAGCGATCAACATTTCGAATTGAATCTACAGTAGCAGCAGCAGATGCAGAGGAGCAGTGACGAGTGGTTTTAGCTTCTATAGTAGCAGTCGGCCGAGCAGCAGACTCGTATCCTCGACACCGTGCAAACTCTTGTTGCTAGAATCCGAGCAGACACTGAGCGTTAGCTTACAGCTATACGCCAAGAGTTTTAGTTGGCACCTTTATAGCCCACAGTGACTCAGCAGTTACCACCTACTGATATGAGCCTGTAGAGTCCCTTCACTTCCCTGGCCTCATTCAGCATGTCACCACTTGACTTCTACTTAGGACTGCTGGCAAGTGCCCCTAGGATGGAGGTGAGTAAGTTGTCGATGTGCACTCTTGAGTTTGCACCTCACCACCAACACTGCGCAACCGACAACGTCCTTCTAGGCCCCTACCTCCATCTTAGGATAGTCAGCTCTAGATTTTCGGCCAGCCTCCAATCAGTAGTGCACCTCCGCTTTCCCTAGTGCCAGAGTCGTCCGAGCAGTCTGCTCTAGAGCCAATGCCAGAGTCTCAGATAGGCACTCAGTTGACCGAGCCGAGCTTCCACTCCGCTACCACTACTTGCTTAATGATTGATGCTGTTCTCCCCGCAACGACGACTACAGCCACTCTCACTGTCTCTGCCATGCTTGCCACTCTAGGCATCGCTATAGTTTCTCATTCTGAGATGGAGCAGGCAGTTGATGAGACAGCTGAGGAGATCGATACCTACTCTCCAACGGACTTCCACCTAGCGTCTCGTAAGGATGGTTCCCATGTTCTAGACCCTCCGAGTCCTTAGGCCTCCCTTCTTGGTACTTGATGCCAAAGGGGGAGAGTTATGTGTTAGGGAGAGTCAGTAGAGCTAGAAAGGTTAGCAATAAGGGGGAGCTATGAGAGTTGTTCTTTTGTTGTATAGCTAGGACCCCTTCTTGATGTTTATTTTGTCTATTGACTCATGGACATGGTGTTTGGCTCTTGTGCTTGACTTATTTTACCATGCCTATGGATCTTTTGGTTGTGGATGATTATTTGTTATATTCATGTCATTTCCTTTGAGCTTTGTACCTAATTTCTTTTACTTTATAAGCTCTACTATTGTGTTGTCATCAATCAACAAAAAGGGGGAGATTGTGAGAAACATGACCCTAAAGGGTAGAGGTTTTGTGATTAATGACAACTTAATCTTGTTACTAATGAGTTCATGGCATGAAGGGTTTATATTCTATAACCGTGCTCATTGGTTGACTGAAAGAGACCCCTCAACTTGAATTTCATGAAGGCCAGCTTGTGGATTGGATATTCTAGTGACAAGATCAAGGATTGATAGCTCTAAGTGCTACAAAGTAGAAAGAAGACACTTAGGGATTGATTTGCTAGTTTGTAGATAAGCCATGCTATCAAGGTGTGTCGAGGTGAGTAGCTTGATGCACTTCATTCTAGAGTTATATTCAATCTCGAGTGCATCTTAGTGTCTTCTCGAGTTATATTCAACATTATTGAGCATATTTGACAACATTATTGAGCTTTGGGGTAAGAGACTTGATAGAGAGATAACTTCTTGAATAGAAGTTGAAACAAGACCAGGGCTTGTTAGTTTTGGTGAACGCAATCACCTAGACGGCTTGCGAGTTGTGCCTTCACTGTGAGTGGTTTGGAACCCACCATTCCCAAGTGGAGAAGGGCATCCTGAAGAGAGCACTTGATCTTTGCGAAGGTCAAGAGGTTGCTTGGTTGTTGCGAGAACCACTTTGCCAACCCCTCTCCGTGCGATGTTTGGGGCTGGGATCTTCGTGAAGAACCCGCAAGAGCAAAACCTTGTGACGGGCACCAAACGACGATTAGGGGGAGTCGCGACTCCTCTATACCTTGGGAAAAAGATCATCGTGTCATCTCTTCTCTTTACATTCCACATTTCCTTTAATGCAATTTACATTCCACAATTTATTTTCCTAGAATTCCATGCTTGGCTTATTTTTAATCATGTAGAACTCTAGTCACACTTAGTTAGGCACTAGGGTGAATTGGGACATGATCGATACGGTTTAATTTCAAGTTTCAAAATTACAAGTCCAATTCACCCCCCTCTTGGACATATTGATCCTTTCACCGCCTATACCCCACGTACACCTGTCCGACAGATGGGATAGACACCACATGTACAAGCAACTACAGAAGTCATTTCTCAAAACGATCTGCGTCCTACAACACATCGGCGTCCCAGTTGCCCCCTTTAGGCTGGTCTATCCTATTGTCTATATTTAAATTTTATTTTGTCTATCACGTAGCTACAGTCTTATTTTCGTACTAAGTATGACCATATAGATGGTTTGCTGGACTTGGTAACAGTTGCATAGCAAAAATGTAACCTTCGATTCATAGTCTAGTCGTCGTGTCGTGTAGTTTAGTTATCACGCACTCATGTTGCTCGATGGAACGCCATTGCTGCCGGATGGTAAGGCGCCGCTATCGCTCCTGCCGAGCACTGCACCATCTCCCCCGCTGTCATTGTGGGAACATTGTGTTCGTGGCATGAGGTCACATACTCGCCACAAAAGCACCTTGTCAGCGATTGGGCTGCCATATGAGCCATGAGCCTAGTGGGCCGAGAGATGAGGATGGACCTAGCATACAAAAGCGGAATGGGAAGATAGTAACCTGACGGATTAGAACAAGAAACATCTGAACATCTTCCTCCTCTGGTTGTACTCTGAACCTCTCCCCTCCTACTCTTCCCAATCTACAATTCCAGTTCTCCATTGATTGTAATCCAGTTGTACTAATTTGCCACAATTTCCATTATTATTGAGTTGAGCAGTGGAGGAATGTAACAATTGGTATTCAGAGCTAGCAATTTAGGGAACCATAAATTTTCCCCAAACTGATTCTACATTGTCAATGTCTTCCTCTCTTTTTCGATCCCATGGATGCTCCACCATCCACGAACATCGTCATCGATCTTGAGTAGTCCGCTTTCCTTTGCACTCTCATAGAAAAGCAGATCTGTTGATAGAGATGATGGAGAAGTTGGCAGGTATGAACCGTGCCACTCAGCAAGCTACATCTGCAAATTTGTCATTCGCATCCACTTTTCGACTACCTCGCCAACGTAATCCACCCTCACAGCTAAGGCGACTCGTTCTTCCTCAAGCATGGTGAGAGATCAAGGGTGATAGAATTCCTTGTGTGATGAGTGTTTGTCAATGTATGTGTGTGATCCCTTTACTTGTGATGTGTAGGTATACAGGCATGGCAGTTGTCGGTGTTGATGTCTCTTAGCACAACTGATTTTACTCCACAAGCGCACAGAGATTCGATGTAGCCTTTTCACTCAAAGTATTCCCAGTATCATAAAATCCACAAGGAAGCAGTGTCGAGTAGATAGAATGATGTAATGTTCAAATAAGTAATTGAAAACAAGATAATCACCACCTATTCTTACGTCGGGGTAAGATAAACAAGATAGTGTATGGTGGGACAAGAGAGCAGTGAATAAAATAGTCAGCAACTAGGTATGGCTATCTGGGAGGACAACGAGCGAGAAACATTTCCAAACTCTACTTCTTAACTACCACAAAGGATTATTTGCAGTTGAGCTAAGTTATCAGAAAGCAGAAAAGGGTCTTGTGTTGAGCTAAATTCTAGACTTCACCGAGGAAGCTAGGGGTTAGATAGGAGGCCTACTGAATGACAACTAGGTAATGCCTATGGGCTTGTCGAACGACGGGGTTGGAGTACAGAGGGCAGACTCGGCGGTTCTGCCACACCGAGGTGTGGCGACTTTTGGACTTTTGTGAATGTCGGATCATCCGGTGGTCTACCACCTGGACCTTCCAGTGCTCTTAGAGGCTCAGCAGTTCCATCGGCCCAGTTTGCCCGGTGGTCGCACCGGACAGTCCGGTGCGTTCAGCCTAGCTTCGCATGCCATCGCAGGTTGTGCACACCGGACCGTCCGATGCGTGCTGCTGGGGTGAGCTATCTCATTTTGCATCATTTCTTATCGGTGATTGAGTGTGTGCTTCGGTGTAGCTTTCCTCTTTGTATCTTAGGGCAAGTAGCTCTATTTTGCTATGTGGTCTTGCATTTTGAGAAGAGAGGGTTTTCAAGATCGAAAGTTTTAGGCTCGAACTATTCACCCCCTCTAGATCGCCTTTTCGGTCCACAATAATTGATTCCCTAGAGGCTATCTCCCATCATCCATCCTCTAATCCGAAAAGATTAGCAGTAGGGAACTCATCCAAGTCTCGTCCCCTATTTTCTCACTTAGCTCTGGGCTGCTAGGGTTTGCTAAACCTACGGTTTGTGGCTATCCAAGAGAGTTTCTAATGACCCACTCTCAACATATTTATAGTCGCAGGTCTAACAACATGGATTTACACTAAGCCCTTAACCTGAAAAGAGTGTAATGTTGCACGGGAAGGATAGATCAAGCCAAGGCATCCGATTATATCATGGATGTTATGACGCACTATCCTATCATCCGTTTTTCCCATGAGGTGAACTAGGATGGCACGTAAATATCCCAAAGGCCAATGTTACCATGGGTGAGGTGGAAGCATACCGTGCCACCCATAAGAAACGAGACCAAAATGATGATGAACCAGGTTAGATGTTTATTCACACTTCTTAACTAACTCGTTATTAGTTTTGCTTCTTGTATGACAAATCACTAATTGTATATGCAGATTCCCCTAGCCATTTATGTGTCTCTATGCATGACTATTACTGCTACAAATTCTAGATTTTCCCAGGTATACTCAATCTGATACTGTGTAGAAAAAGGATTTTCCAGCAGTTCGCAGTAGACATGTACATAAAGATTGAGAGCTCTCAATTAGATTACATATGTCATAACCAAGAACAGTGAAGGGTGGACCTCTACCAAGGTTTGGTTGATAGCTTGCATGTTGGCGAGGGTAGAGGAGACACGGTTGGAAAAAGAACGGTGTTGTCAGCCTCATTTATCGGTGGCCCTCATGACATGAGGCATCGGTATATGGACGCTATGGCCTTGGTGCAAAAGTTTGAAAGACTAGATATCTTCCTCACCATGACAAATAACCCAAACCGGGATGAGATAAAGAGGTTGCTCCTCCCTAGGCAGAACCCACAGGATCATCCAGACCTTGTCGTGCATGTCTTCCATGCGAAGGTTGAGGAGTTGAAGAAGAGGTTAACTAAAGAAGATATTCTTGGAAAGGTGTGGGCCTTTGTGTAACACCCTAATTTTAGTTTCAGTAGTTTACAATAAATTTAACATGCTTTATTTAATTTTCTAAGATGTTTATGCCTAGTCTTGCATCTTCATGATTTTTGTTATTACACAAGTAATCTAAATTTATCATAGGCCAACCCTGCTTGTGCATTCATACTGGTGCATTGTTCTCTGTTTGTGTGATTTAAGGATCTCAAATTCAAATTTATTTGGATTAATAGAGCTCTTGCTTCCTCAATTCAAAGGAATTTTCATAAGAAAAGAGAAAAAAACAAAAAAGGGCGAGCAGCCCAGGCTAGCGAGCCAACGGCTAGCCCAGCCTTGGCCTATTTTCCCCTCAACCTGCTCGCACCCTCTTGGGCCGACCCAGCTATGCTCCCCTCACCTACCTCCCTCTCTCGCCCTCACTGGCTAGTGCCCCCGCACCCCTTGCACCACTGACCGGTGGGACCTGGCAGTCAATGTCGTCCCCGACCTCTGGCCGAACGCCTTGCTCGCCCTCTCTCCCTTTGACCATGGCCCCCGGCACCACGGCGCAAGCCCGCCTGCCAGCCGCCTACTCCCACGATGCGGACTTCCCCTTGGAGTCGATGCAGAGCCGCGCCGACATGGATCCGGGTCGAATTGGACCCCGGGTGACTCACGCCTCATAGACCTCGTTTGAGCTCAAATCAGACTCACTTGCTCTCGCCGCTATGCCCTAGCCTTGCCCTAGCTGACGCTATAGCCAACGATTTTTGCCACCGGAGCCGCTACAGTAAGCACCCCTCCACACCAGAATTTGTCGCTCGTAAGGCTTCTCCAGCCTTCTTTGACCCCTTGCCGCCGTCACAGGACCCCGCCAAACCCCGATGCTGGCAGACGTCTCCGCCCCGCCGTTTAGTAAGCACTGTCCACTACCACCGCTCAAGCTCGCTGTCGTTCGATCTCCATCGGTCACCCGCCGTGACCGTGCCCTCAATGAGGACCCCTTCGCCTGCCCTGTTGGTCGGCATTGGCCAACATGCCTCGATCAATCCCAGCTGTCCGATCATGATCCGATGGATCTTGTGCACCGGCGATCGGTCAACCTCGGTCAGCCGCCAGTCAGCCCCACCTTTTTTGCGAAAAAGGCCCCTGTAGTTTCTGAAAATTAACCCGCAGTCCACCCCATTCGATACCAGGCCCTGTTTTTAAGGTTTTAGCCCCGATTTTCAAAAAGTATTTACCATTTGGCTCTAGCAGCATTCAAAAGCTTATATTTTCATCGTTTTAAATCCGTTTTCAACGATTCTTGTGCCCATGTGATCGTAGAAATGCATAGGTTAATTTTAAATGTGTTTTATATTCTGTTTTTTCTTTATGTAATGGTGTATTGTTTCTTATCCTTTCACTTTTGTTTGCATGTATGCGTGTATGTGGATGATTGTGTGATGCCACAATCGATGCGTAGACATTGAGCAGTCCATTGAGTTCGAAGAACCACCTCTAGAAGCTTTTGAGCAGCAGCCCCATGGAAACTTTGAGGAAGGCAATTATGACATAAACCACACACAATAACTCCATTTAATCACTGCACGTGCATTTAATTTTGAATGCATATAAGGATATCACCTTAGCTACCTTTATCCTGATACTTACCTTTTGGGTTGCATTTGAGTATGTTGTGCTAGGTGCAGCGTGAACTCATGTCCTTTTGTTAATTAATCTTGACTAATGGTTCTATGCACCTTAATTGTTGGGCTTAACCCTCTGTGCTGCAGTGCTTGAGCGGTTCATGTCCTTTTTAATAATCTGCTTTTTAGCAACATGGTTAAGGGAGCCTGAACAATGTACTCATGTGCTTTTCGGCTTCTCCCCTTAAGGAACGGTTCACAAAGCGATCACCTAGGACAACAGTGCTACCACAAGCCTGGAATGGGACAGACTTAACTGATTAATTAGGTTGTTTTGGTTTGGGAGTAACTTACCTATGGGGCAAGAGGGGAGGTAAGCTTCTGTGGCACTCGCGCTACTCGGGTTGAGTGTGCTTTATGTGATATATGTGCTTCTCCCCTTGAGTCTTGATCCACCGTTGTAGAACCTGAAACCTTAGCGGTTACACCTTACCAACATAATCTTTGTAAAGGCTTTGTAGTGTGCTTGCTAGTCATCTCATCTAAGGTAATGTGATGAACTCCTAGCATAGTTCACAACTTGTGGGTAAAGATGCGCCACCTCTCGAGAGTGCAAAACTGACATGTCAGTCGTGCTCATGGTTATGAGCGGCCCAGACCCTTCCCAGTGACTAGGGGTTCACCTTGGTTTTTGGTTATGGTGATGGTTATATCTGTTTAATGTTATTTAATTCTTTATGCAATAGTAATCAACAATAGTAATCAGGCTTTAATGACGTTTGTTTAACTAAAAGCTCATGCAGTCATGTCAGCTAACTTTGGAGCCTAATAATTTGTGTTATGCTTGTTGAGTATGAGTTGATGTACTCACGCTTGCTTCTTTATATTTATTCCTTGTTGTGGGGAAATTTCCAATCGCTGCTCAGTTGATGGAGATGCTGAATATTATGTGCAAGACTAGAACGAGTATTAGGCACTTCGTTCACTAGTCGATGTCCCTGTGGCGCCCTAGTTATCTTTTATGTTATACGCTTCTGCAACGTTATGAGTCTGTGTTAAACACTTAATGTCACTATGTAATAATGATATTCTATGTTATGTACGTTTTTATCTTTGACATGTGTCTGTGGTACCATGTAATTTGTCATGTATATGTGAGACTTGATCATGGTGGATATATATTTGCATGGTTTTGTTAGTTGGAAACCAGGTGTGACAAATTTGATACTAGAGCTGTGTTGATTGTAGGACGAGGGCCTAGATAGAACTGGTCATGTTAAGGATTTCACTTCCTCTTGTCTTGCCTGCTGACTTTTAAAAACTTTGTCTTTATTTTATTTTTTAATGATTAATTGCCCTCTCTATGTTGAAAAGTTTTTGTTTATTCCTTTTGTCACATAGACCTACTCTTGACCCCTTCTCTGTTGTCTCTGTAGCAGATGCCGATGATGACCAGGAGCAGCCTCTGCCGTGTTGCACCACCAGCTCCCCAGCGAGCACCTGCACACCCACCCCTGCAACCTAAGCTCTAGCCTGAAGAGCAGGCTGAGAGCCAATGGACTGGCTCCATTGCCTCTAGAGTAATGAGTGATTGTCAACAGAAGCCAAAGACCCAGAAGGACTTGGGCACAAGACCTCTGATGGACAGGAGGCCATCCAATGGACTGGAGGTAGATGGAAGTTCTCTGAAGGACAGGAGGCATGCTCGACGTCGGTCAGCCATGGGAGTTCAGTACACGGAGGAGCGGCACAGCGACGGCAGGAGTAAGACCTCCGAAGGACTGCGAGGCGACCCCGTTGGACTAGGAATGCCGGATGCCACCGCGGTGCTCCAACCCGAGTACATGGCGTGAAGACGGGCGACGGCATTGGCAGATTCACTCAAATCCACCACCCTACCACCAAGTTACCAGACTCGACGAATGAGCTCATTCTCACCGAGATAGAGTGGAGTGGGCCACTCCAGGCCCAGGAAGGAAACCCTAAAGTTTCCCGGTTTCTGACTTCAAAACCGGGGGTCGATCGGCGGATTTGGACTACTGGCCACGTGGATGTCATCTGGGAGTTGACATGCATTAAAAAAGATCAAGACTCCATCACGGTCGTTCGGCCCCGACCAAGTCGATTCTTTTCCAGTTTGGCCCCTATGGGTATTTCTATAATATATGGGTCTTGGTGTAAACTGTGTCATTTAGGCCTGGGGCTATATATACCTAAGTGGCTGGTCATTTACATGACTCTTCACCTCTAGAAACCCTAGGCTTAGTTTCCAACCAGCCAAGAGCTTAGAGATTAAACCGGGTGCTTAGCTTAGGATTTGAGAGTCCCCTAGGCTTGTACTTTGCATTAGTGGGAGGATGAAGGGTGGTAGGCTATGAGGAACATCTTGTAAACTGTTTTCCACTCATAATCAAGGCAAGATTCGTCCCCAATTCGTGCTCATGTGTGCAGCCATCTCCTTTTCCCTTCTCTAGTTGGTTTTTGGATGAAACCCAAAGGCTTTTGGTGATTTGCTTTGCCCAAGAGTTAATCCTATTCTTTTGGCTCTTTTGAACTTGCAAGAACATGGAGATTATGACTTAGATCATCTCAATCCTACTAGATTGCCACGAGCAAGTCTCCCTTGAGTTTTCCCCTTTTCTTGCCCAAGATTGCCATCTCACGAGATCTGAAATTCCCACTGATCCCATGGTTATTTTGAGTTGATCTCTTGGGAAAAGCTTTGGAATAGGGTTTAGATACCCTGTGCTAAATCTCATGAAGATTGGACAAAATTTGGACAGATTTGGGTGCGAAAACCCTTTTCCTGCGACTTTACCAGACTATCCGGTAGAGCCTGCGGATTGTCCGGTGGAGCCAGACTATCCGGTGGCCCTCACTGGACTATCCGGCATTAGGCGCCAGGTAGGGTCTGCATCGGACAATCCTGTAGCCCATGCCAGATTGTTCGGTGGAACCGGACTGTTCGGCCCCTGACATTGGACTATTCGGCATGTCCAGGGCAGGAGATGTGTCTCTGTTGTTTGCTTCTTCCGCTATGTTTTTGCTTCAGGTTTTGCATTCTCCACTGCCAGACCATTCTCTTTGCTTGCTGTGAGACAGTGAGTCGCACTTTGGTGTGGTGAGTGTCATGTGGCGGACTTGCAAGATCCGTTGCCTCGGTGTCTTTGTTGAGTTCGCTCGCGGTTTTCTCGCTTGGTGCGTATCCTTTTAGTGGATGGCACCTTTTGCGCTGCTAGACACGTATTTGTTTAGTGGATGGTGTCTAGTTCTTCTCTCAAGCACCAGTTTTGGGGGGTTGAGTTTGAGTTTTAAAGTGCTCCTATTCACCCCCTCTAGTCGCACGTCTCAGTCCTACAATTGAAATCAAAGCCGGTTAGGTTTCTTCATACATTTACCGGTGAGAAACCAGTAGCGACTATGGCGCACTCTGCGAAGGTTTCGGTTCTCGGCTTGGATGGCTATCCCTACTGGAAGGGTAGGATGAGAACTTTCTTGCTTAGCCAGAGCGAGGACATATGGAATGCTACACATAGTACGACTTTCACGGTGCTCCTCATTGCTGAGCATACCACACTGGCGCTTGTTGCTCAGCACGAGGCTTTTGAGCAGCAGCCCCATGGAAACTTTGAGGAAGGCAAGTATGACATAAACCACACCCAATAACACCTTTTAATCACTGCATGTGCATTTAATTTTGAATGCCAATAAGGATATCACCTTAGCTACCTTTATCCTGATATTTACCTTTTGGGTTGCATTTGAGTATGTTGTGCTAGGTGCAGCGTGAACCCATGTCCATTTGTTAATTAATCTTAACTAATGGTTCTATGCAACTTAATTGTTGGGCTTAACCCTCTATGCTGTGGTGCTTGAGCGATTCATGTCATTTTAATAATCTGCTTTTTAGCAACATGGTTTAGGGTGCCTGAGCAATGTTCTCGTGTGCTTTTGCAGCTTCTCTCCTTAAGGACTGATTCACAAAGTGACCACCTGGGACAACAGTGCTACCACAAGTCTAGAATGGGACTGACTTAGCTGATTAATTAGGTTGTTTTGGTTTTGGAGTAACTTACCTATGGGACAAGAGGGGAGGTGAGCTTCTATGGCACTCGCGCAACTCGGGTTGAGTGTGCTTTATGTGATATATGTGCTTCTCCCCTTGAGGCTTGATCCACCATTGCAGAATCTGAAACCTTAGCGGTTACACCTTACCAACATAATCTTTGTAAAGGCTTCAAGTATGCATGCTAGTCATCTCATCTAAGGCAATGTGATGAACTCCTAGCGTAGTTCACGACTTGTGGGTAAAGGTGTGCCACCTCTCGAGAGTGTAAAACTGACTTGTCAGCCATGCTCGCGGTTATGAGCGGCCTAGACCCTTCCTAGTGATCAGGGGTTCACCTTGGTTTTGGTTATGGTGATTGTTATGTCTGTTTAATGTTATTTAATTCTTTATGCAATATCTTTGGGTCACTGGTTTCTTTAATCAAGAATAGTAATCAGGATTTAATAAAGTTTGTTTAACTAAAGTTCATGCAGTCGTGTCAGCTAACCTTAGAGCCTCATAGTTTGTGTTATGCTTGTTGAGTACGAGTTGATGTACTCACGCTTGCTTCTTTATATTTATTCCTTATTGGAGGGGATTCCAACCGCTGCTTAGTTGATGGAGATGCTAAAGATTATGTGCAAGACTATGATGAGTATTAGGCGCTTCGTTCACCAGTCGATGTCCCTGTAGTGCCCTAGTTATCTTTTATGTTTTACGCTTCCGCAACATTATGACTCTGTGTTAAAGACTTAATGTCACTATGTAATAATGATATTCAATGTTATATACGCTTTTATCTTTCACATGTATCTGTGGTACCTTGTAGTTTGTCATGTATATGCGAGACTTGATCCTAGCGCATATATATTTGCATGGTTTTGTTAGTTAGAAACTAGGTGTGACACTTTGACTATGTCGTGGAATTTCAGAAGCGGGGTTTGCCTCATGCCCATTTCCTACTCATCATGCAAAGGAAGCACAAGCTCACGTGCCCCTAGTACGATCTTCTGATCTCAGCCGAGATCCCAAACAAGAAGAAGTACTCGCGACTACACAAAATGGTTATCAAGCACATGATGCATGGTCCTTGTGGGTCATTGAATGCTAAGTGTCCGTGCAGTAAGGTCGTGCGTGATGTAAGAACCATTATCCTAGGCCTTTTAGTGAGGCAGCATTACAAGGAAAGGATTCATATCCTATTTACTAACGCTGTGAAGATGGCCGTAAGGAACTTGTTCAAGGGTGTGAACTGGACAATAGATGGGTCATCCCTTACAACCCTTACTTCCTCCATCTCTTCAACTATCACATCAATGTTGAGGTGTGCGGAAGCATAAAGGCTGTTAAGTACTTATTCAAGTACTTGTACGAAGGCCATGATAGGGCATCCGTGGCTATGAGAGAAGGGAACAAAGCAGACTGTAATGTAGATGAGATTAAGGAGTACAGAGATGCGAGGTGGGTGACCCCTCTAGAATCCCTATGGAGGATATACAGCTTTGATCTAAGTTAGAACTCCCCGCCAGTGATGCAGCTGCAACTTCATCTTCCAAACTTGCACATGGTGTCATTTGACGAGCGCCAGAATATAAAATGAGTCGTCAAGGTGCTGATCAGTCAATGCTAACAGCTTATTTCTAGGCCAATAGGGAACACGAGGATGCTAGGGGTATACTGTGCCGTGACTTCCTTGAGTACTGCACTTGACAGCAGGGCAAAGTATGGCAGCGAAGGAAACGAAATACAGGTGGACAGATAGGAAGGATCGTCTCTGCTCATCCGGGCAAGGGGGAGTGCCACTATCTTCGCGTTCGTCTAAACCACGTGGCCTGAGCTACCTCCTTCAAGGATCTAATGATAGTGGATGCTGATCTACTGTCGACTTTCTGTGAGGCGGTTGAGAGAAGGGGACTGCTTGAATTAGATGGCACACAAGATGAATGTCTCAGTGAAGCTGCTCTTTACAAAATGCCATCAGTCTGCGAAGGCTATTTGCAACAATATTGGTGCACTGTGAGCCGACAAATGTAGAAGGACTTTGGCATAAACACCTAGAAGCTATCACAAGACTGTCGACGAGGCAATCAAAGCAAAACACATGTGCAACAGATGGTCTTGATTGATATAAGGAACATGTTATAATCAATGGTGAAGGACATAGATACATATCCTCTCCCAAAAATAATTTATACATACAACAATGCCAGGGGAACCATAAGGGCGGAATACGAGGAGAGAATTATCAAACTAACAGCATGAAGGCCGTTCTTAATGACAAGATTCCCTTAACAAAGAGCAAAAGGCTGCTTACGACAAGACTCTATCTACTGTTGACACTAATAATGGATGAGTATTCTTTATGGATGGACCTGGTGGCACTGGAAAGACGTGTCTATACAAGGCCTTGCTTGCAACACTACACAGTCAAGACAAGATTGCTATGGCAATAGCTACGTCTGGTGTTGCGGCTTCTATAATGCCTGGCGGAAGAACTGCCCATTCGTGCTTCAAGATACCCCTTAATATTGATGGCGGCGATGTATGCAGCTTCACGAAACAGAGTGGGACTGCAAAGTTGCTTCATAAAGCATCACTTATTATTTGGAACGAGGCGTTGATGACTAAGAGACAGGCCATAGAGGCACTTGACAATAGCCTGCGTGATATAATGGAACGTCCTAGACTACCATTTGGTGGAAAGACTATTGTGTTTGGTGGTGATTTCAGACAGGTATTACCGGTTGTCCTTAAGGATACAAGGTCTCAGATAGTGGCCGCATCGTTATGGAAATCTTACCTCTGGGAATCCATGATTCATCTTAAATTTGTCTGCAACATGAGGGCATAGAGCGATCCGTGGTTCGCAGAATATCTGTTGCGCATCGGTGGTGATAGTGAATCTGAGATCCATCTTCCTGATGATGTTTGCATGCCATATACTAGGAGCAATTGTGATCATGATGGGCTAATAGACACATTTTCCCAATGCTTGATGAAAATATGTCATATCGCTACATCACTTCGAGAGCGATACTATCCACACGGAATGACTGGGTGGATATGATAAATATGAGGATGATTGGTCGTTTCTAGGGCGAGTAGATGGTCTACCATAGCTTCGACTCCGCGGTCGATGATCCCCACAACTACTACCCACCGGAGTTCCTAAATACATTGACCCCTAATGGCCTGCCTCCACACATTTTGAAGCTCAAGATTAGATGTCCGATAATATAGCTTAGGAATATCGGTCCTGCGAATGGACTTTGGAATGGGACGAGGTTGGTGGTCCATGGTTTCCAAAGAAACATCATCGATGCAGAAATTGTCCTAGGACAACATGCTGGAAAGAGGATTTTCCTCCCACGTATACCCTTGTGTCCTTCTAATGACAAGATGTTCCCTTTCTAGTTCAAAAGGAAGCAGTTCCCAGTGAGGCTTAGTTTTGCCATGACAGTTAACAAGGCTCAGGGTCAAACTATGCCAAATGTCGGTGTCTACTTGCTTGAACCAGTATTCTGTCATGGCCAATTGTAAGTTGCCTTATCCAGAGCTACATCACGATCAAACATAAAGATACTTGTCATCCCAGCTACTGATGATAATAAGAAGAAGACGAAGAAGAAGGGGCTGAAAAAGAGCTCCGTGATAAATGATGGAATATACACGAAGAATATTGTCTATAAGGAAGTGCTGACGCTGTAGGCACATGCGCTACATGCTGAATTAGGTAACACAATCAGATGTAATGCTATAAATACCTTCTAACATTATGATCAATGTCCACTTGTTGTGACATCTCCATCTCCTTTAATAATTCCCAACCTTGTGGTGTTTTGGAAACAACTATTACTATACTTGCCATCTGTAAAATTTTCTTTTGCTTATTCTTAACACTGGATCGTAACATTGACAAATACCTTCTGCTGCTGCTTTTCCTTGGCACATTCAATGGGTTTAGTTTCATTATCATGTGTTGTAGACTATTGGAGCTCTTAATAAACAGTCATGTTCATGTTGGAAAAATAAGTTGAACTGCTAGCTTGTTAGTGTTTGCAGACCATCCAAAGTTAGCACAATTTTGCATGTAGTTGCAGGATAACCCTCACAACTGAACTGTGTTTGTGTTTATCTCTAGTTCTTATTATCATATTAACATGCTTTATGTTTTCCTTGTTCACCAGGAAATCTGCCACCTCATTTTCTGCTGCTTTTGATGCATTATGTGAAGAAGGAACTGCAACGCCTGTTCCTGACTTGTTTCATGGTAAAGAATGACAACCAAATATAGAAAGTTCCTAACTGACTATAGCTACTGAATTTGTTATGTTACAGGAGAGAGCAAACTTCAATGCATAGGAATATATAATTAAAAAAGGTACTACCATGCCGGCATATGTTACTTAAAATGTCTTGCTCATTTTAGATTGAATGTAGTCTGCTAGGTGGATTTAGGCAATAATGTTTAAACCAAGTGTCCATCTAACATGTCCACGTACCACATATGTCAAGTTCATATTTTGATTTAGGAGCAGCTTCAAGGGTTTGCCTTGAGATAATATTTATGGATTTTTTATCCATTTGAATAACAAGGGAACACTAATCCCCCATGAATGTTATTGCCATGCTACACTTCCATTTTGCAAGTGCAGTTTACCATTTGTATTTTACTCAACATCCGCTGTCATGCAGGTTCCTGTGCAGGACTTTAACTGTGCTGTCATGCTCCAAGTAGTTCTTTATGACACCATTCTTTCTTACTTCGTGTAATTTCATATGTAATCCCCTTCCATAGAAATATGATAAAAATATGCATCTATCTATCATCTATCATGACTCCCTTGTATTTTACCCAATCTGTATTTGGCAAAAATTTGAGTTCTCTTGTGGTACCTTGGATCTTTCATGTGTACTCCAAAATCAATATTATCGATACAGAGTGGACTGCTAATTCGGTTCTGGCTTTTATTGCATTTGCTTTTACCAGTTCAGGATATGTATAGCTGCTAATTCAGTCCAAATCTGGCTTTGACTGCATTTGCTTTTCTTATGCTAACGTGGCAAGTCTTATACTTCCAATTCAAAGAATATTGAGTTTATGACAACAACACTCAGTATGCAGCAGCAACTTATCAGCTCAGCAGAAACTGAATATGCAAAACAACCACTGATGCGTTAAGCGCAATAAGGCATGCCTTGATACCCTCTTCCACTCGCATTCTGTTCATTTGTTCACATAGTAGAAGACTGTTAAGGTTTCAGGTAGCTTCGGTTTCTAATTTTAGAGATATAGTAGAGACTCCCCATTTGTTCATGCTGTAAAAGCTGCAAAGGGTTCAGCTAGCTTCGGTTTCTGATTTGAGAGATATAGTAGTAGAGACTCGTAAAGCTGCAAGCTTACACCGAAGCATATACTTGTTGATTATGACCCATAAATTTTTTTTGAAGCTGATAGGTGACAATGAGGCATAATCAAAGGGTGTATGCAGAATTTGTTGAAAGCCCAGTGAAGCCTAGGTGAGTGAGGTCATGTACTCCTTTTCTACATGATATGTAGCTAGGCAACACCCTTTTTCCATTATCTAAAATTGCTACGACACGGCAGATTCACGTATTAAATTCTCATATGCCTTTTGTGGCACCATTCCAGTGCATAGACCATTAACTATCTAAACATGTTCTCTGCCTCAGGTACAGAAAGTTTGACAGCATTCAACTTTGTGACATAGTCATATCATGGACCATTGTTGTTATGGTTGACATTAAATTTCCAATCCAATCTCACAGTGATTCACAGCGCTTCATCCTTAAGGATGATACTGTGAGTTTCTTGCTTCTTATAGATTAAATCCTTAACAATGCAACTAAAAAAATTCTGCCACTACATAACATTGACGAATATCAATAATAGGGATCCATAATAGACGCAGTTGTGAGGGGCGGTGACACTGGTAGATTCAACAGGCTACTCACACAAGGATGTAGTTATACTATACACGAAATGGGATTCCAAAAAAAGGTCCATGGGGGCATTTTGCATTTGTCAAAATCTATATGAGTACAGACTAGACCACATTTCCGTAGTCAAGCCAAGTAGTGAGCCGGTTGTTTTTGGTCAATACCCAAAGCATTTGATGCCCTTTGATGGCGTGTTCCAGTGCCCTGAAAATATTTATACCGGTAACTTTCAATAATAAATAAGCATTTGTGTGTGTGTTTGGGAATTTAGATGTATACTGATACAGCAGTTTATTTAGACATATCTGGCATCGTGGTACACTGGTGGGTGATGTTCAGTGTGTTGGGAATGATCAATTACTTTATAGAGAAATGATTCTCATGGATACAAAGTATGATGATCGATGCAATATATGTGTGTTAATTATATTATCATCTGTAATATATATCACTTCTCTACTTATGAGTGTGTTAAACTTACAGGCGCAATCAGTTGGTTGTTGGCATATGGTCCAAACTATTGGTCCGGCATGCAATTAAATTGCCAAAAGCTGCTTGTGATAAAGACATCATTCTTGGAAGCATGCTAAGGATCAAAGACAAACACAGTAACAGATTCCTAGCCTTACTTTGATCCAATAATATATATAGATATATATACTTCCAAGATATAAAAATTTAATTTGGTGTAATGACAAGTTATTATCATTGTGTTCATCGCCAGGGTGTTTGGAAACTTCAGACCACATGGTGTTTGAGTTCAATCCAACTCATAGTTCGACAAGTGAATTAAAAGGTGAAATATATAACTTTTATGTTGCCATGATTAGCCTTGCAGTTTTCCATGGGTTACATTTCAAATATAATACTGACTATATATTATAACTTGTATGTCACCATGATTAGCCTTGCAGCAGGCACTATACGCAGGAGCTGTGGACCTCAGCTTCATGAAGATATTTCTTGAAAAGTGAGGGCAATACTTGGCAAATGAGATCTAATCATGAGATGGTGTTGCACCACTAAGTTCTTGGATTAGAATTCTATATATGGATCAGTCTACTTTATTCCTACGTAAAGATGTTTATTTTATATCGTGATGATATCCTCTGTTTTAAGTGTCATTGGTACGATATACAGAAAGTACTAAAAAACTTTTATTTTCTATGACGGGTTGTGCTTCCCTGACTTGAACTATCGTGGCATATGTAGTTTGTACTAAAACCTTTTGCTAGCCGTAGCAGGAATTGGCGTGTTGTGGAAATTCACTATGGCATGACTTTACTTGTCGATTACGATATGATGTGGTACTAATCATCCACGTCCCTTCACTATAGCAAATTAAATTAATGTGCTGCGGTGGCCCATGAAGCGATTGCAATCATCATTGACAGGAGAAATTGATTAGGTCTGTGCCCATAAAATAAATTGATTAGGTCCTTGTGGAGTTCCATTTCTGCTACATCAACCTTGGAGAAGGATACTTGTACCACTACTTCCACTACTACTCGTGTTTCACCTTCACAAGGACCGCTTCATGTACATGCATACATGGACCCGCTGAGGACGCAAGGGAGATGACTTTAGGGCGTGCTATGCACGTGAGAGGTTCAGCGGGAGGTTTCATCTAGGAGCATGCCACAAGTAAGTGGTTTTGGATTTTTTTTTTCCTTCCCTTTTGCTTTCGGAAGCCTTGCTTTGGTTCTTGCTTTGCCTTTTCTTTTGGCATTTCTGCATTTTGTATCATACTCATGCATTGCACCATGTACATTTGTAGTATACAATAGCACTTGAGCTCTTTTGGTTATGGATAGTTAGTATTTGCTTGTGCTATGTTGTACAGTGTGTGCTTGATCATGGATGGCTTGAGCTCGTGTGGATCTATCGTATACTATGTGAGAGATAAGTCATTTTTGCTTTCCTAAAAATCATAAACTTGATCACCACTTGACATGGCAACCTAGCATGTGTAGGAGTGTTGAATGCTTATGCTATCTTTCCATGCTTAGCTGTGCTAGTTGTCTATCTTTGCTAAGTTGTTGCCTAAGCATTTGTGATACCTTGTTTAATCTGAAACCTAAATTAAAGTTATGTTGCAATTGGTATTTACTTGAGCTGAAGTGAAAAGATCCAGGTGGGTTTGCTTTGTCACACTAACTTGGTTTGAGATTGCTCACTTTTGCACTTTGGTGAGAACTTGGACCTGGCTGTCAATGACTAAAACCTTGTCTTAAGCTTCTGATGGACCTTCTAGGCCTAGGCTTGGCATTGGTTGGTAAGAAGTGGCATGACAAGCAAATAAACCCTGGCACCAAAGTAAAGCTTGCTTGAAAAACTTGTCAAATCTAAAAATTGCAAGTCTCAGAATTGCTTATGGCTTGTTATATATGCTCTAGTTAGGACTATCACACCTTCTATGCATTTCTAGCATCTTGTTACTCATGCCTATCTTACTGGATGCTATTCATGTTGGTTGTGCTTTCTTTTAACCAAATCTGAAATATATGCTTTTTGCTCTTGAACTATGTAAGATAGGTTCATTTGAGCTTGTTGCATACCCCGTTGCCCTCACATGCTGTGTATGCTAGAACTTGCGATTACTAGCTTTCCATCCCCTATGAGCTGTTTGATTACACCTTGTTGCATTGGCATAGCATATTTTCAGGGGCTTGATGTATGTTGTGTCATCAAGCTGGAGAGGCATACATTCAGGGGGGCGTTGCATTGTGAGATGGGTTGAAATGCATGGGGAGTTGGAGTTTTAGCATGCCCTTTTGGCCAACTGTGTTGAGCCTTGCCTCTTTTTGGAGGAGCTGGTCCTTTGCCTCTAGCATGGTTGTGTTGAGCCTTTGGCTCTTTCTTGAAGGGTCATGCTATTTTGATCGGTTGCATTGAGCCATTGCCCATGTCTTTGGGGACCAATCATTGGGTTTGGTGTTTCTGATACCGAGTGGCTTGTCTTAGCTTTTTCGTTGCTTTTGGTCATTTGGGTGAGTTGTTTGGGTTGTTGCACCTCAAACTATTTCTTTGCTGTTGGTTCTTGTCAACTCACTCATCAAGGGGGAGAAATGGTGCAAACCAAGTCCTTAGGGTAGAATTTATTCGAACCTAGGATTTTTGGTAAAGAAACTGTGGAGCCAAGTTGAAATGTACCTTGGTTTGATATGTGATGAGTGATTGACAAAGGCTTTTGAAATGGTTTTGAGTTGTGCTTTGGGTTTCTTGAAGACCTCTTTTGGCTTCCCGGTGGTTTCATACCATATTTTCCAATTTCAGTGGGAGCCGAGAGTCTTTCTTGAGTCTTCTTGTTCCCTGCTCCTATCAAGCGGCCCGTGGTTTTGCTTTTCTTGGCTTTTGCGTGCTTGTTTGAGATTTTCATCGTTCCCATGCCATATTTTTGACAACTCGTCAAGGGGGAGATTAATAGGTCAAGCCTCATAAGTTGAGCTTGAGTGTCAAGTCCAGAAGTGCCTTGACCTCATTTGTGTGATGAGAGCATTGTGGGGTTGGCGTGGAGCTTTGCCGTGTTAGCTTCTTTAGAGTATGTGCCTAAGAGTTATGGTTAACCAGAGCATTGGGTTGGTGTGTGTTGTGTTGAGTTGGCGTGTGTATCACGGTTTGTGTTTATGTCTATGACATACAGGTAAAGACCTCCTAAGTGTGACCTGGAGGCGGCGCCCAAGTGGTACCGGGCGTGACAAAGTCCTTCGAGTGTGACTGAAGGCAAAAGCCCACCTAAGTGTGATTAGTGGTGGTGCCCAAGTGTTACCTAGCATGACAAAATCCCTGTCGAGTAGACTGGCAGGTGGCTCAGGCTATGGTTTGGGTTAGGCTTGGCCCATAAGTGTGACCTTGGGTTCGGGACAGTGTCGTGGGCCGTAAAATCACTTAAGTGGAGAAGCCTAGAGTGTTTGCCGGTTCGAGTGTCAAAACCAGAGCCCAAAAATCGTTTGCTGGTTCCTTCATCAAAACAAGAGCTACCATGGGTGGTGGGTCCCATAAGCCCACAAACTGGCGGACCTCAAGTTGGCGAACAAGTGGCACCATCATGAAGCTTGCGTCGTTCCGAAGCAAGGTCGTGAAGGTGCTAGGACCGTTCGATGAGAGGAGGAGAAGATGGATGGTTGTGCCCCTAGGATGATTTGGGTTTGTGTGCTTCATGTAAGGGCTCTTTGGTCAAAAGCCATATGCCTATATATGTAGATGTGGGCTGTTGTAGGTAGCATCTCTCTTGCCCCCTTTGGAGAGCACTCATTTTGTTCTTCTGAGAGTTAGGCTAGGGTTTGGGAAGGAAGGGAGGGAGAAGCTCTTTGTTTGAGCTTTTTGCCATACATAGTTTGTTTGCTGCTAGGTGTGGCTTGTAATCATACATCTTGAGCTAATCCAAATATCAGTTTTGTACTCAAGTTTGTGCCCTCTCCTTAGGCTGAAATTTGTCTATTTTGCCATTTTCAGAGCTCTTTCTTGTGACTTTTGTGCTCCTTCTTTGCCTAGGTGTTGAGGCTTGTTTGTGGTGGATTTGGGGGTTCTAGATCTTGTGCAAAATCACATAGGCAAGGCCTACATATCAGCTGCATAAGATCTTCCCAAGTTCCCAACTTTTCCCCTTATCCTTGGGCTTTTTGGTATTTCATTGATATTCTAAGTTTTAGCCCTAGTGCAATGGTTTTGGTGATGCTATGATGTGGTAGAATATATCTGGACCATGGATTGATCCTTAGTTGCCATGAGCTCACCCGGGGAAAGATTGATTTCAAAACCGGTCAAGACTTGTCCCTTTCTCTTGTGTGTTCTAATTCGAGGTCAATCTGAGATCTTATTGAGTGGATCTTTTTGGATTACCTCCACCTTTCTCTAGAGATTGTATTACCAAAGTTTCATAATTTTTGGACAAGGTTTGATCAAGTTTTGGATCATTTTTGTGCAAGGTCACAGGCTGTCCAGATTTCTGCAGATTTTGTTTGGCCTTCAACCACTGGACGGTCCAGTAGTCAAACTTCTGATTTTTTAGCTAAAATTTTGTGGAGCTATTTTGATCTTCATCATAAAGCTCCAATAAAACTTTCAGAATCTTTGGAGGTGTTTTGCCCTAGTTTTGGTAATTGTTTCCTGCACAAGGTTGGCCTGTCTGTGAGCACCGGACTGTCCAGTCTGCACATCACCGGATGCTCCGGTGTTTTTTGGGGTTTCAATTCTTCTTCAAATGAGCTGAAAACTTGTGGAGCTATTCTAAGGCACCTTGGGAACCTCCAGTAAATATTTCATAATTTGTGGATTTGATTAAGTGGGGTTTGGGAGCAAACCTTTTTGAGGTGACAGACAGTGAGCACCGGACAGCACGGTGCTCTATCACCGGACAATCCAATGGTCAAAACTTGCTCCAATTGAGCTGAATTTTTCTGAGATGTTCCCAACTATGTTTTGAGTCTGTATTAATTTTTGGGGATTTTATGCGTTAGTTTTGAATGGTTTGGGATTCAATCTTTCAAACTCAATTAGGCTGAATCTACAACGCTTGAGTGGGTTATTTGTTTAAGGTTGGTTTTCTTGTCTTGCTTCTTTTCCTTTGAGTTTTGATTGAGTTCTTTGACATGTGCATTCGTAGCTGTGGTCTATATTGGTAGCTTTTACATTGCTACTTGACCTTGGACATTGCTAGAAGAAGGGGTTTTGCGTTGAATTGGGATTTAGGCCAAGTTCTTCCAAGTTGAACAAATTTTAATCGGCTTCCATTCAACCCCCCCCCTCTAGTCGCTTTCTGATCCTACAGTGCCACATGTCTAGGTTGGAGCACCGTGGTCATGCCCAGCTTCTACAGTCCATCAAAGTTGCCTCACAGTCCATCGGAGGACTTACACAGCCATCAATCTTTCGCCTCTCCTTGTATTGAACTCACATAGCCAACCGACGCCGAGCCTTGCCTTCAGTCCATCGAAGGTCTTTTGCCCAAGTTGATCTTGGTCTTCATCTTCTACCTCTAGACCATTGGAGGGCTTGACTCCTTTGACAATCACTCATCACCAAGAGCAATGGGCTAGTCCAGTGGCACTCACTCTCACCAACATAAAATGAGAGCACCCTCTCCAAACGGGGCAAGTGAGGTAGCTGCCTACAACAGCCCACATCTATAGGCCTTTAGCTTTTGACCAAAGTGCCCATACATGAAGCACACACACCCAACTTAGCCTTCCTCTCATCAAATAGCCACCATGTCTTGATGACTTTTCTTTGGATCAAAGCAAGCATAGCGATGGTGCCACATGTCCGCAAACATGAGGCCCACCAATTGTGTGCATGAGGGAGAGCACCGCCCATTGTAGATGCGGTTTTGGGAAAACCACCAAACCGATGGTAGTATGTGATGGTTTTGAGAAAAACCACTAAACTGCCAGTGCAAGTCTTGTGTCCAACCTCCACGCCGAAGCCATAGCGCCTTCATCATCCTCCTTGACTCGACCCTCTGGCCTTCGCCAAGTGTCACGATGCCATCACTGTTCCTTTTCACCATTCTCATCATGTGCCCTTGCTCTACGTGTCAGGGTTGGTCAACACGGTCTCGCCCAGGATCTCTAGTCCATTGGAGTCACCTCTCGATCCATAGGAGCTCTTACACAGCCGTTGACCATTGCCTATCTGTGTACCTGCACATCATGAGCCAAGCAGCACAAACTCATCTCTCTCCTCCAGTTCATTGGAGGGCTTTAGTACATGCTCTTGTGCTTCCACATGCTAGGGATTGATTGCAACGAAAGCCAAAGGTCCATTTACATACACATGCAAAGTCAAGAGAAACAAGGTGGAACCGTGATACACACACAAACACCACCACAGACTCAACACCAATTCACGCACACTAAATAGCCAAAGCAAATTAAGCACAAACACTTATGGCGGCTAAACAGCAAAACCCAACTACCATCCCGATATTGCTCTCATCAAACACAAGCGAGGTCAAGGCACATATCACTTGACGCTCAACACATAAATGAGGCTTGACCTCTTAGACCTTAGGATCTGGAGCTTGATCGCCAGGTGCAATAGCGCCGACCCTCTCTACCCTTTCTACCACCAGGCGTCTCTTGCTACTCTGACACATGCTTTTGTCACTGGGGTTTCCTTTCAGCTATGACATCACTGCCTTGGTCACATTGGCCATGAGGCCCTCTCTCTCCTAGATAGTTGCTCCTTTTATTTCTTGTAATAATGGTGTGACTCGACATTTGTCATGCTTGCCAGCTTGGTCGTCATGTTCACCTTCCTTTTTATACTTCGCAGTCACATGCCTCTCATGCTTTGGACCTTGTGCACTATGATTTGTGGACTTCTCCCATACCTAGTGTCAGTGGTTTTAATTACTATCTTGTTATTCTTGACGATTGCACTCACCACGTGTGGACGTTTCCACTTCGTCAAAAATCCAACAGTGTCAACACCATTTCTCACTTTTTTTGCCTTTGTTGCCACCCAGTTTGGCACTGGGATTAAAAGTGTTCAACGTGACAACGGTTGTGAGTTTGACAACTCATCCCCCGCACCTTTTTCCACTCACACGGGGTGACGCTCCACATGTCTTGTCCCTACACTTCCCAGCAAAACGGCAAGGTTGAATGCATTTTTCGCACCCTCAATAACATTGTCCACTCCCTCCTATTTTAGGGTCACCTACCTCCTGCCTATTGGTTTGAGGCTCTTCATGCAGCCACCTACCTACTTAATCGCCATCCCACTAAAATACTTCACTTTTCTATGCCTCATCAGGCACTCTATGGCCGCCCACCCACGTATGATCACCTTTGTGTGTTTGGATGACAATGTTACCCTAACACCATTACCACTACTCCACACAAACGTGCCCCTCAGTCTATCTAGTGCGTTTTTCTTGGCTACTCATCCGACCACAAAGGCTACAAATGTCTTGATGTCACCACTAATCACATTATCTCCTGCCATGTTGTTTTTGACAAGTCGTCCTTCCCCTTCGCCGAGGCATCTGCCCCTTTGGTTTCTGCTAATCTTGAATTTTCGGACGAGTTTCCTTGCTAGGATGTAGTCAAGGTGATCCGGCCTCCCGCTGGTTCTAGCACCGAGCCATGCCTAGCAACCAGTGGTCCTGTCGCTGGAGCTCGCATGTCTGGCCCCATTGCTGGAGCTCGCGCCGGGCCACCTCTAGGGATGGGTGTTGAGCTGCCTCCAGGCTCTCTCGGTGGGCCATCTCCAGCTGTTGGCGCTGGGTCTGAGTCATCTGGGCTGGCACCGGTCACGGTACCCGGTCTGCTCAGTTCCTCACCTACGCTTGGGCTTGGGCTGGTCCCTGGTACTAGGCCTTGCGGCTAGTGGCTCACCTGGGTAGGCCACGACGCAAGGGCTAGAGCAGCCTTCTACACCAACAGCTTTTGATCCTTCGTCCATCAAAAGGTGGTGTGGTCGTTCCACCTACGATCGGCCGTGGCTGCTCTGCTCGCCTCTCGCGGGTCTCGAGCACCACACTAATGCTACCAACTGGCGCTATCTTGGTGCCACCCCTATTGTCAACACTCATGGCATGCACACACGTACCAAGGATGGGTTCCGGAAGCCTTGCCTGAACCTTCAAGCTGTCGCGTTGTCACTGGTACCCTCCACCTTTTAATGCGCTCTTGACAATCCCCACCGCTGCATGCCATGGAGGACGAGTACTAGGCCTTGATCGCCATCAACACCTAGACCCTCGTCCCTTGGCCTCCTCATGCCAGTATCGTCATCGGCAAATGGATCTTCAAGCACAAGCTCCATTCTGATGGTTCTCTCGATCTATACAAGGTACATTGGGTGCTTTGTTGTTTCACCTAGAGCCCTGGTGTTGACTACGATGAGACCTTCAGCCCCGTCGTCAAGCCCACCATGATACACATAGTCCTCAGTCTCATCATCTCCGATCATTGGCCTGTGCACCAACTCGACGTCGACAATGCTTTTCTTCATGGGACGCTCAATGAGACGGTCTATTGCTCTCGATCAGCCAGCTTCGTCGACAGCTCATGGCCAGATTGCATCTTATGCCTCAACAAATCCCTCTACGGCCTTAAGAAGGCTCTACGGGCATGGTATAGCTGCTTCGCTGCCCACCTGTGGTCCCTGCGATTTGTTCAATCCAATCTGACATGTCCCTGTTTATCTATCACTAGGGTGCAGTGACTGTTTTTCTCCTCCTCTACGTGGACGACGCCATTCTCACCGCCTCCACGTCGTCACTTCTTCAACATATTACTGTATCCCTACAGGAAGCCTTCCCTATGAAGGATCCCGGCCCCCTTCATCACTTCCTGGGCATCGCCGTCACCCGCTCTTCTACTAGGATGATCCTTTCCCAATGGCAGTACATTTTGGATAATCTAGACCGCACAGGAATGGCCGACTATAAGCCATGCAACACTCCCTTTGATAGTTGACACACAAGCAAAGCTGTCGGCCACCAGTGACCCTGTGGCTGACACCACTGCCTACCGCTGCCTGGTCGGGGCATTGCAATGCATCACTTTTACCCGCCGTGATGTTACCTATGCCGTCCAAGAGGTTTGTCTTCGTATGCATGATCCTCAAGAGCCTTATCTGACGGCCGTGAAGCGCATTCTCCACTATTTGCACGGCACAGCCGATCTTGCTCTCTCCATCAGACGCTCATCATCATCCTTCCTCACGGTCTACACCGACCCTGACTAGGCTGACTGTCCAGACACGTGCAAGTCTACTTTGGGCTATGTTGTCTTCCTTGGTGACAACCTCATCTCCTAGTCCAGCAAGCGGCAACAGATGATCTCCCGCTCTAGTAATAACGGCATCGCCGAAGCTTCATGGCTGTGCCAGCTTCTCCAAGAACTTCATCTGCCTCTTTAGCATGCGACACTCATCTATTGCAACAACGTGAGCGCCTCTACCTTTCAACGAACCCGGTGCAACACCAGCGCACTAAACACGTCGAAATTGATGTTCACTTAAGTCTGGGAATGGGTCACCGCTGGTACTGTTTGAGTTCTACATGTGCCCACCACCTCGCAGTTCGTCAACCTCTTCACGAAAGACCTACCGGCCGTGGTCTTCAAGGAGTTCCGTTCCAGCGTGAACGTTGGGCCTACCGACTGTTAGCGAATGCTTGGTCTTCTAGCTTCTCTTCAGTTCTAAGTCAGTTATGCATGGCACTGTGTCTATATATGTAAACCCCTGCTATCAATCAATTCAAGTCGTGTTTTATTAATTCTACCACGTCTTCAGAGGCAAGCATGCACTCCGATGGGGAATGTTACCAGTCCAGAGGACAACCCAAGCACCAATGACCAGGAAGATGAAGCCCAGGCAGCGACAAAAAGGACCTGGGTCCTGCAGAGATAGATTCTAAGATGCAGCTTTTGGACAATATTAGAGTGGTTCATTCTCTTGCGAGAGCAGATATGAACTTTTGATAGATACTACGTCCAAATAAATCCTTCCTCTTACTACTATCCTCATCTGCTTGAATCCTAAGTAGAGCGTGTAGACCATGGTCTTATCCCTGGACGACAAGACCATACCCTCCAATCTCTAACGACTTTGTCAGATGAAGGTTGAGCAAATAAACAGAAGGGCCAATCTATATAATTAAGCTCTAAATGTTTACCTATCTCTACCTACGTAGTGATTCTCCGATCCAATCTTACATATTTTATACGTGGACCCATTCATCTGAAATTTAATTTATTCGCGTCCCCAATTCAGATGGCAGGAGTAATCCACGTGAAAACGGATGCTCCGATCGCATACGAACTCCGTTTTTGATATTTTATATATCGATGGAAAGCTAAAATGATAATCTTTTCAGCACAACTAACATCACCGTAAAATTCACATGCAGTAAACAGGAATTGTTGAAACAATATGACGTGAAATTTATTCGCAAGCCCGATTTAAATTGCACGAGGAGCCTACGTGAAAACGGACACACATGTCTCATACGGACTCCGTTTTTTATGTTTATATATAGATAAAAGCTAAAATGATATTATTTCCAATCCAACTAACAACGCTGAAAATTTTGCTAGCAGCCAACAGAACCGTTAAAACAATATGACGTGGAATTTATTCCTGAGCCTGATTTGGACCGCAGGAGGAGCCCACACGATAACGAATACCCAGGTGGCATATGGACTCCGTTTTTACATTCTTTATATCAATGTAAAGCTAAAATGATAACATTTCTAAACTAACCCAACTGACATCACCCTAAAGTTGGCTTGCACTCAATAGGAATCATGGAAACAATACGATTGTAACTTATTCGTGAGCCAGACTCGGACTACGGGAGCGGCCCACACGAAAAACGGACTACCAGATCGCATACAGACTTTGTTTTCAATGTTCTATATATCGCCAAAAAGCTAAAAAGATTTTTTTTCTAACCCAACTGATACCACATTAAAATTCACTCGCAATCAATAGAAAAGGTGGAATCAATATGATGTGAAATTTATTCGTGAGGCACATTCTTATGTATTGATGTAGATATGCTTAAGGATTTCTTCTCCCATTGCAGCGCATAGGCATTTTGCTAGTAATATTAAAAAAGATGGATTGATTCTGCGATCTATGACACAATCTCAATACGAGCTGAATTCAAATTTATCTAAGTGCTCTCTCGGACTGCACACAGATTCTATTTTAGACGTTCTGTATATCGATGGAAAGCTAAGAAAATAGATTTATAACCTAAGTGATCTCAATTAAAAATCCAAACAAACTGAATCATCTAAAAAGATGACATCCAAAATCTGCCAAGATGTGTCCGAGGAGGTCACACTAAAATGGACGTCCAATTTGCGTACGGGCTCCATCTTATACATTCTTACCGGTGGAAAGCTAAAGTTAAAGTTAAGGAGATAAGATTTTCAACCCAAGTGGTATCACCTAAAAATTCACTCGGAGCTGATGTGGATAATCGAAACAAGATGACGTCCATAATCATAATAGGCAATGGTGTTGTGACATAAACCAAACAAAAAATATCCAACTTGCTTATGGACTCTTTTTTTGAACACATGTGTGACATCAAAAATCACTACGGAAATCATGAAAAATGTATTACATTTAGAATCTGCCTAAGTGTTACGATAACTATTTTGTGAGGGATAAACCTACTTGGCGATTTCAATTATGTTGTATATATTTCTTTGCACTATACGAGCACATTTCTTTCTCCCCATTGGAAAAAATGCAGTCATATGAAAAAGTTTATAATGGCGATGGACACCATATATTCTTGAGCCCCACCTCTTGATGCAATCCTTCATCGTGTGGAGCGCCTTCTGTGTGGTCATTGGGTATGACCTGAGATGTGGCATGGCAGTGTCGGCAGGCAGCTCGGCAAAGACTGAAAACATAGAATGGTATACAAAGAACACCAATGTGTATGTGAAGGCAAAATCATCGATTCCACTGATGTATGTGCATGGATATAGGTGTTCAAAGGGTGTCGTTATCTGAAGTCATCATATGCATCAACGGATAGTCCAACTAATTTTTCCCATCCTCTCGTAAGTAGTGCACCATCGAACTAGAAAAACAAATCAAGCAAACGAAGAGCAAATATCTGACAACATTGAATTAGACAAGAACCCGTAGCAACGCGCATACATTTTTGTTATTATGATGATAAAAAGTTCATTGAGTGGAGATTTAACAGTGGACTTGCAACCCAATGGTATCTCCATCTCTTGGGGATGTTTAGGTCTAGGTTCAACTCGCTGTGAAAGCGCATTCAAAAGGTTTTCTCAACCCATCAAGGTTTGGCTCTTCTTCCCCCCACCGGTCAAGTTTTTTTTTTTTATTGAGTGGAGATTACATTCTTACCTTTGTTCCTACTAAGCTCCACATCTAACCTCAATAACAAAGGGTGATGCTTAGGAAAGAAGCCAGGTTCAACACCGACCACGACCAGACAAACAACCGTTCTGGTTTCAATCTCATAAGATTCTCTTTTTTTTTCATTTTAAGAGCCATGGTTTGCATCCGGCAAAATAAGATTGTAAACTTAGATATCAGCGTCAAACCTTCACTTCCAGCCCACCACTAATTATTAACAGCAGTAGACAGGAAAAAAGTCCAAACAATCCTCTTTACTTTTTACTGTACTACCATGAGTACAGGAGCATTGAAAAAAGAAAAAGAGAATGGCTAACACTATCTAGCTACTAACACGGTTGAAGATATGAATGTTGAGTTTTGGTTCCTGAGGAATTTTAGGACGAGCACCAAAACACCGGAGAAACAATTTCAGAAAAATAGTTCTGCTTCATGTGATGAATTGTAACGCTTGCCGCTTTTGTACCATGGCCTGGTGCTTCTGTCCAGCAATGTGGAACTCGTAGACTTTTTGGCTGTTGACGACAACATTGCACACCGTGCAGACTTTTACTTCGCCCTGAGCTGCTCCAGCCTCAAGCACTCGCCTCTTCTTCACCTCCAGATCTTCTGGGGTGCCTGCCGAGCCACTCTTCTTCTTCCGCTCTATAGAGGGAACCACACAGTTGGGCACAGCAATAGGTGCAGTACTTGGCCCAACGTCATTGTTTGGAGGCTTTGTTATAGGTTTAGGAGTTATGGAGTCCTGTAACTTTTCCAAATTTTTCTTGTGCTTCTTCCCCTGCTTATGGATCATGAGAACCTCTAGTGTATCACACTGAATATTGCAGACTTCACATGGTGCTGGTTGCACAGCCTTTCGCTTTTTCTTCATCTGTTTCCTTGAGAAACTTTTCGGCACAGGATGGCCGAAATGGGCATTCCACTGGGCATGGTGCATACCTGGGACTGCAGCTGGTTGAGTTATTCCATTGGAGGCTTTCGCGGCTGCTGCCTACAGAAGCATTGTTGGTACAGAGTTAATGACAATGAATGAGACAAAGTATATCATGCAACCAACAGATGCAATTAAGGATAATCAATATGAATTCTGAACAAGGGAACAGTAAAATTGTAGCATAGTGCGATGGAGACAGTATCCAAACAGTGATAAATAAACAAGAAATTCAGGGCACAAATTGATGTTGTAAAACTCTTGAATATCATAGAGCTTGTTGCACAGAATATTCGAATAAATGGTTATTGGCAAAAATCAATAGCAAGGAGGTGAATTAAAAGTGAAAAATACCTTCTCTTCAATGACAACCAAGTATAAAAACAACCAGAGCGTACAGCAGTCCTCCCTTTCATGTGATACATGCATCGCATATCAGGGAAATTGTAGGAGCCAATGAGGTAAACAAATCAGACCAATCTACTGCACAATTAATCTTTGGTACACAAACTGCAAAGCTATACAAAACCAAAATGCTAGGACAAAGAAAAAAAACTAAGTTCCTTTGGCCACAAGGAAACATATATGTACTGTATCTTCAATGTTTCCAAGACATCAACTAAATTTCTACTTCCAAATTAAAATTGAATAGATTCCTTTCAGTTTCATTTTTTCCCATGGAAAACAGACCCATTGTGTTTCATTTGGATTTTCTTCTACTTTAAAGCATCATGGGTATGGCGCCTTTGCTCAGGCAGTCAGGCTCCCTTTCTCAATAAAGCTTTGATCGGGCAGCAGCATTGGGCATCAAGCAGCAAAGCTTTGAGATATTTATTGTATCTGAACTATGAGTCTGACTTTATACCAAAACAAGGACATCATATACTTGGTTCAAGAGGACACTAGAACTGATATGCTTCAAGCATGAACTACCCTGAGCTGAAAATCAACCCTACAGAACATTGCAGGAAATGAATCTGTCATGTATGGTTGTCAGTATGTTAGGCATCGTAGGAAGCAGGGAAGCAGCTAAGTTGGTTGAGTTGTTAGGCTACAGTGTGCCTAGTTATCAGTGTTTAGTTAGGATTAGGAGCTCGAGTTGTTAGGCTAGAGTATGCCTATTATCAGGGTTTAGTTCGGATTAGGAGTTTAAGTTGGTTAGGATTTGTTAGCAGATTAGATTCGGTGATAAGTTGTAATTGCAGGCCTATATATATGGCCCTTGTAACCAGGGAGACTCAAGCAATAGATTAAACTTTCTCTTATCTCTTGGTCGCCATCGCTGGCGCCGAAGCCTCGACCTCACGGTCTCGGAGCTCGGCCTCACACCGTGCATAGCTACGCTCTCCGTCATCCCCCGACGACTAATCACCCACCACCATCCCATCTAGTATTAGATTGCTCTGGTTCCGATTCAATGGCTACACCCATCACCATCAACGATCTGGCTGCTTGCCTAGAAGAGCTGGCCAAAACCCTAAATCCTTCCAATCAAGATCTGCGCAAGACCATCCATCAACAAGGAGACCAACTCAAGCGTCTGTCCGCAGCAGTGGCTCGCCTCAATCCCGTGGCGTTGGGCAAAGACATCGCACAGACGGAGGACGACAAGCTAGCCAGAGCGGAACCATCAGCAGCTTCGGCACTGATGAGCCCCCGGCCAAGCAGTATTCTGGTCCACGTTTTGGTTTCGCGGCCCTTATCCAACGAGGACTACTTCCACCGACGAGATCGCTTGGAATTCCCTACCTTACCCAATGAGGACTACTTCCACCGACGAGATCGCTTGGAATTCCCTCACCGCACTCCTCGTTCGCAGTGCATCGACTACCAGGCCTTGAATACGAAGATAGTGAAGGACAAGTACCCCATACCCATGGTAGAGGAATTGCTTGACGAACTCAAGGGCGTCCGGTACTTCACCAAGCTGGACTTGCGCTCCAACTATCACCAGGTCCTCATGCATGCCGACGATGTCCACAAGACAGCCTTTAGCAGTCACCAAGGGCTGTTCAAATTCCAGGTGATGCCCTCTTTGGCCTCACAAATGCAGCAGCCACCTTCCAAGCATCGATGAACTCAATTCTGCAATGGTACATCAGTCGTTTTGTCTTGATTTTCTTTGACGACTTCCTCATTTACAGCTCATGGGCTGAGCACCTTCAGCATATACACCTGGGCACTCCAATGCATCGCATACCATCACCTATTCCTCAAACAATCAAAGTGCTCCTTTGCGACCAGTTCAGTGTCCTATCTCGGGCATGTGATCAGCGAACGAGGCATCGCCATGGACAATGACAAGGTGTGGGCTGTTCTGACGTGGCGAGTGCTGCAGACAGTCCGAGCAGTTCGCGGATTCCTGGGTTTGACAGGCTACTACCGGCATTTCATCAGAGACTATGGCACCATCGCGGCTCCTCTGACTCGGCTGCCACACAAGGAGGGTTTCCAGTGGACATTAGAGGCAGAAGCGGCATTCTACGCTTTGCGCACAGCCCTGACTCAAGCGCCTCGCCCTTCAGCTGCCCAACTTCCAGCACCCGTTTATGGTGGAGTGCGATCCGTCCAATCGCCCAACAACACTGAAGCTGGCAGCCTACGAACGCAAACTCATCGGGCTGGTGCAGGCCGTGTGAGTGTGCGACATTGGCGCCCATACCTGGCCACCGCAGCTTGAAGTTCGTCCTGGACCAATGCCTGGCGACGATTCCACAACACCAACGGGCAAGTAAGCTGATCGGCTATGACTTCACAGTCGAATTTAAGCCAGGACATGCTAATGTTGTGGCTGACGCCCTTTCGCAACGTGACACCAATGGACTGAGAGATAACCCCACTTGCCCCGCCCTGTATGCCCTCACTTCACATTGTTTGATGACCTGCGGCTGGAATTGGAGCAGAACCAGGAGCTGCACAGCATACGGGCACAGGCTGCGGTGGGCATGAACAGCTGAACCTCTGCCGAGGGGCTGCTTCTGAAGAACAACAAGGTGTTTGTCTAGTCGTCATGCCCTCTGGTCACTACAATCATTACCGATACCCACGGTACAGGAAACGAAGGAATCCAGAAGACGCTTCACCGGGTCCGCGCCACGTTCCATATTCCCGGTGCCCAGCCATGTCCGCGACCACGTCTTCTCCTGCTGTGTCTGTCAACCCAAGACCGAACAGCTGCGAACATGGGGCCTCCTTCGGTTTCGTCCGCAGTTTGGGCCGACATAGCCATGGATTTCATCGAAGGCCTTCCCCGTGTGCATGGCAAGACGATCATTCTCACAGTGGTGGACCGATTCTCTCAGGTGTTCACAAATACTTTCTGGCGCGAGCTCTTTCGCCTCTCGGGTGTTAAGCTGAATATGTCCTCCGTTTTCCACCTGCAATCAGATGGGCAATCTGAGGTCACCAACAAGATTATCGACCCCGCCAGTCGGTCCAGTGGTTACCATAGGCAGAGTTCTGTTATAACTCTTTGTTCCAAGCATCCCTGGGCACCTCGCCGTTCCGGGTTATATACGGTTGGGAACCACCTACAGTCTGTGCATATGATGCATCCTCAACCAAGCTTCCAGCCACTGGCGGAGCCATGTGTAGGCCATCCTGGGTTGCCCCCCCCCCCCCCCTTGCTCCATGCAATTTTCTAAGGACCCTATGTATAGGGGCCAAATCATGTGATGGATTAGTGCAAAATAGCAGATAGCAAGTCAAACTGACGGTCATTTAACCAATGCATTGCGCATATCCTCAGGGGCCAAATCATGTGATGGATTAGTGCAAAATAGCAGATAGCAAGTCAAACTGACGGTCATTTAACCAATGCATTGCGCATATCCTCAACAACCAGCGTGAATTATTGTGACCCACTGCCCATCTCTTGGCATTAGCAAGCTATCTCACGTCTACTATAATCTCAAACACTGTCTCAAAGCTGCAACAGTAAAATTGGCCCCTGCTTAACTTCGACTCAAGCTCCGCCACTGCTTCCAGCGGTAGATCAGCAGCTGCGCGATCGGGATGCGTTTCTAGCTGAGATACGTGATCGACTGGAACAAGCTCAGCAGTATCAGAAGCACAACATGACCGGAACCGTCAGGATGTTATCTTCACCCGAGGACAGCGGGTTTGGTTGTGCCTTCTGCATCCACCAGCAGCTTCTCTGGACATTTATGGTTGCAGTAAGCTGGGGCCTCGATTCTACGGGCCGTTCAAGGTGTTGGAACGTGTGGGCGACATCGCTTTTCGGCTGCAACTTCCGTCCACAGCTCACTTACACGGCATATTTCATGTTGGCTTCCTCAAGCCCTATCGTGGTCCCAAACCAATAGAGATGCGACCTTTGCCTCCTGTCCATCATGGATGCACCTGCCTAGTTCCTCACCAGGTAATTCGAGGATGCCTTGCTACGGTAGAGCTTGAGCTTCTCGTCCATTAGCAGGGACTGCCAGCAGCTGAAGCATCCTGAGTGTTAAGTACAATTGGCAGCATTAGATGTCGTATATCTTTAGGAGTCTTATATATCTAGGACTACCATATGTATCCGAGGAGGTGCCTTGCTCCCCAAGTCTTGTACTCCTATATATTCGCCCCAAGGGCTCCATGCAATCCAATCCAATTTATTATACGCAATCCCTCCTTCCTACATGGTATCACGGGTTTAAGGTTTCTAATCCTAGACCTAGGCTTCCACTACCGCCGCTGCGCCGCCCCGGGGAGATCGATCTCCGCTGGGGGCAGCGCCCTTGTAGGATGCGCCGCGGATCCGTCTGTTCCGCCACGTTCGTCGTCGCGTCGTCAAGCATAACAGATCAAGATTCACCTGCTACTGTGCGTGGTTGTGGCCTCTACCGCCGGCTAGGTCATGAGCTCTGCCGCAGCCTAGCCACGCTCACCCCTCTTCGCAAGCCATCACGGAGAAGGCTGCACCCAAGCTTCCTCTCCCTATGCCGTAATGGTGACGGCTGTGGGAGGAGCGCTCAGACTTGTGGGGCTAGGCTAGGACCTCGTGGTGGTGGTGTCATGTCCCCGTGGAGCCATGGTTGCGCCGGCTAGGCCACGTAGCGTGGCACCGTCGCCCCCCGCGCCGCTCCAGCCCCTTGCCACCACGCGGTGAGCTCGGTGGCCGCAGGCCGCGCTGCCCCCTCGCTCCCTCCCGATTCCGGCGGCCGGAGGCGGGCCGCACCGCAGGCTTGGTGGCCGCGGGCCGCGCTGTCCCCTCGCTCCTGCCCGGATCCGGCAGCCGGAGGCTGTGCCGCGGGCTCGGCAGCCGCGGGCTGTGCGGCCCCCTCGCCCCCGCCCGGATCTGATGGCCGTGGGCCACGACTCCGGCGGTCACCTTTGCCACGCAGTCGACCCCTACCCCCACGCCGTGGGCCACACCGCAGCTAGGATCCGGCAGCCGCGGGTCCAGAGGCTACAGACCGTCCAGCGCTCGCGGGCTTTGCCTCCACTCGCCTCTGCTCTCCACTCTCCACTGTTCTTTGTAGAGGGTAAGTTATGAGATGAAAAGTGGGTGGCAGCTAGGGGTACCCCGGTGATGTACCAAATCAGATGCTGCCGTGTCTTTTCCTTTTTTCGATCTAAGATCGGTTTGCGTCTCCATCGCCCATAGTCCATCAGCTCGCGCAGCATCAACATCGGCTTCGACAACACCGGTTACTTCCTCTTCGACGTTGTGCGGCATGGCGTGGCTAGCGGCGTGCCAGGGGACGCCCGCAGGCTACCTCTGCGCCGCGCCTCTCCGCACGTCGACTTACACCGGTTCATCGTCGCCACCACTGATCGGGAGGCTCCACCATCGACATCGCCATCGTCGTCTTCGCCTCGCACGCCGTCGGTCTGATCAACTGATCGCACGCGACACCACCCTCCCATGACATCCGTCGTCTGCCGCGAGTTTCTTCACCAAGCACAAGGGTTACCGCTGCATTGCCTCTTCAGGTAGCAGCTCGGCCTGTCGACCCTGCCGCATTCGTCAACGAGTTCTTCGCCGACTTCAAGTATCACCGTCGCGCTCCACTGGCGTCGTCGAGTCTCTGTTTCCTGCGTCGTGGCTCTCGTCGCCGCGACTCCAGGACCTCGATGTGTCGTCACGCCTACCTCTTCGCTTCGTCCAGCACAACCTCGTCGCCAGCGTCGCTGTCTCGTCCTCGACTACTTCGTCTACTCTGCTCTGACATCCGTGTGTTGCGACAGCACTTCCGCCGCATTGCACCACTACGTCGTGGAGGCCTTCTCTACTGGTCCCTTCAAGCACTGACACATATGGTTGGGGCCCTACCTAGTACGCCCGGTACTGGCAACACCAGCGCGTGCTTTCATCCCCAGTGCATTCCCGAACTTGGCAAACTCGGCCATGCCTTGGCATGGCTACTTGACGCGTCGCCCCCGGCATCGACACCCTCATTTGCCTCGACGCGTCGCGCCTTTGTCTACGGCTGCTTCTCAGCGCCACGTTCACCTGCGGACTTGTGCGGCTTGTCTTCTTCGGCATCCTCGACAGCTCCATCGACCACAGCTACCCTATGCATGGCACCTCGACAACGGCTATGCGTCCTCATACTTGGCTACCTCGACATTATCGGCACAAAGGGTTATCGTCTGCATGAGCTCCTTTTGGGTTTCTTCTCCAGTCGTTACCTCTTCAACGCGACACAGTTACGACTGCGGGGGGATGTCAGCTCTTCGGCTTGTTCTCTAGTCTGACCGTCAGCGATGCGACAGCTACGGCTGCGGGGGGATGTTGGAGTACAATTGGCAGTATTAGATGTCGTATATCTTTAGGAGTCTTATGTATCTAGGACTGCCATATGTATCTGGGGAGGTGCCTTGCCCCCCCTCCCCAAGTCTTGTACTCCTATATATTCGCCCCAAGGGCTCCATGCAATCCAATCTATTATACGCAATCTCTCCTTCCTATACTGGGTACCATTGCAAGAATTCCGTCAAATTTACGCTACCTTTCAGCTCGAGGACGAGCTGGTTGTCCAGGTGGGAGAGATGTCATGTATGGTCGTTAGTATGTTAGGCGTCGCAGGAGGCAGGGAAGCAGCTATGTTGGTCGAGTTGTTAGGCTAGAGTATGCCTAGTTAGTTAGGATTAGGAGTTCGAGTTGGTTAGGACTTGTTAGCAGATTAGATTCGGTTAAGAGGAACTTGGGATAAGTTGTAATTCCAGGCCTATATATATGGCCCTTGTAACCAGGGAGACTCAAGCAATAGATTAATCTTTCTCTTATCTCTTGGTCGCCATCGCTAGCTCCGAAGCCTCGACCTCGCGGTCCCGGAGCTCGACCTCACACCTCGCATAGCTATGCTCTCCGTCATCCCACGACAACTAAGCACCCGCCACCATCCCAAAATCATTAGCACAAAAGATTCCTTTCAAGGTGCAGAAAAGAAAATTAGCAGCACATTGCTGCAGCACGAGTTAGAACAAATAACTATGTAGGTGCCCTTGCACTTCAATTACCAACATTATCTATAAGGCTTGTAGCAAATAGAAGATGAACAACCTCGACTCATAACATCAGAGATCAGACTTCAGTTTTTGTGAAGAAAATAGAGAATGAATGTACCAAAAAACCAAGATAAGCGTAGCTTCTGATTGAGAAGTAGGCAACAGTAAAACCTGAATTAGACAACAAGTAGAGAGGAATTAAAGTTGTGTTTTGCCTTCACTGTTCCTATTACCCAGACCCAATCTAGGCCCCAGATATATATACACATATACAAAGAAAAATAATGGCTACTAATCAGCACCTCATTGTGCTTTCATTCCGTCAAGTAGTGTAGTAGTGAGATCAAAATAGTTGTACAAAGAGAATCTGATCATCTCAACAATTCAAATGGGAATCTGACACATGTCCTACTCTGACTCAGGGAGGAAGACACTTCACGTAACATGCTGTCTACTACTTTTGATACTTGTCATGTGGGGCAAGTAGTATGCACGCCGCCACAAAAAAGGCAAGCAGCAGGCTGCCTGATACCTAGAATTCCTCTATATTGTGGCCTGTATAGGTGGCCTACATTCCTTGATTAACGAGTGAGAGATTTAGGGGGTGTTTGGTTTGGGGAAACAACCTCATCCTACATGTGGTGGTGTACATGAGTCCAGTCCATGTGTATACTAATTATTATCATGTAAAGGCCTAGTTTGGGTAATCTTGGATTGAGAGGGGTTGAAGACTTGAGGGGGATTTTGATGTATTGTGGATTTAAACACACTCCAATCCCTCTCAATACACTCTAGTGCCCCTCAATCCAAGGTTACCTAAACTAAGCTTTAAGGGATGAGGGGATCAACACATTCCATTCCACTAACAAAATAAAAAAGTGAGGAGTGAGAAGATGATGCATCAATTCATTCCTCAAACAAAACACCCCCTTAGAGCATGTATGCCTCGGTATCTATATAAAACAGGCCTTAGAACATGAAGCATCGTAATGCTTGTGTTTTTGAGGGAGGTCAGCCTAATGTTCAGGTTGTGCTGCCCTTGGTAACGGAAGAAGGTCGTCTGTGGTGTTTGGCTGGAGCAACTAGGCTGCAGGAGCTCCTCCCTAGGCCTGCTCTGCCCTCCCCAAGTTAGTTGTGGTCGTGGTTGTCGTTTTGTTGTTAGTTTGTTATGTAATCTTTCATAGTTCTTGGATGATGGGGTTCCCTATCCCTGGTCTTGTAACTTCAAACTTCTTTCTTAATGAAATGACGCGCAGCTCTCCTGTGTTGTTCGAAAAAAAAGCATAATTAATCGTATGATTAATCACGCCTAAATGTGAAACGGAGCCCTAGAGTATGGTTAGGGCCTAAACGCCCAATTAAACGCTGGTGTACTGACCAACCCATGGACAGTGAAGAAAAAAAAGTGAGGGCTCGTTTGGGTTGTTAGAAATAAGTACTTAGGGTCCTTTGGGCCTGGTTCGGGTTCGGTTCATTCCTGATTGGGTGTGTACAGGCTGCGGCTGGATAACAGCCTGCGCCTCCCCTAATTTGATTAGGATCAGCCGGTAGGAACATAAACTGAAACATTCTGGAGCTACAAAGATAGTTATTAAATCGTTAGCACCACATAAAAATAGGACTCTATTCCCACGGCTGTATATATATGTACCCATGATCCTCAATCAATCTAACTTTCCGAGCCATACCTTCTTTCATGGTATCACGAGTCCGGGATTTTCCCGGGGCCGGACCCTCCCCTCCCCCTGCTGGCGACTCCAGCACCTCCGCTATCCTCCAGCGCGAGTGCATGGATGCCCACGCCGGCACAGATGCTACCGCCACTGAGCGCACCCGCGCGGCTAAAGAAGTGCGCCTCAAGCCTGCTGCTGACGCTGCGAGGCCGCCTTGGCTCACACCCCCTCAAGGCGGAAGAAGCAGCCGCCGCTGCCAAGGACCGGGCCGCCACCGCGGAACGTGAGCGCCTCGCCATCAAGCGCACCGCTAGCGAGCGCACGGCTGCCGAGGCAGCCCTCCATCAACCCAAAGATGACGGCTCCTCTGTGGCCGCCAGTTGCAGCTGCTCCTCCTGTCGGCACCCCCAAGCCGCCGGTCAACAACAGAAGAGGCTACCGCAGCTAGAAGGGCAAAGGAGGTGGTGGCCCTTCCACTCCTGAGGGTGGACAGCCCTGGCCATCCATCTGGAACCCCTGGACTGGCACGCGACCCTCGCTCGCCCCATCCCATGTCCTGGCGGACACCAGCAATAGCAGCAGTAGCAAGCCATGGTAGCTGCGCCTGCTGCTCCCTAGGCTGGTCATTGGGCGTCTCCAGGTGCCTTCCCCTATGGAGCCCCACCCTAGGCAGGAGCTCCTCCATCTTCGGACCAGCAGAACCTCACCAATTCCTTCCACACCATGTCCCTCAACCCACCGCAGCAGCATGAGTGGTACTTCGCCTCGGGGGGCCACCTCTCGTATGACTTCCGACCCTAGTACTCTCTTGTACTTCATCCTCACAGTACCCCTCCATTGTTGTCGACAATGGTTCCTTGCTTCCTGGATGTTCTTGTTTCACCTGCTCTCATTAAAAATCTTATTTCTGTTCGCCATTTTACTACTGATAATTCCAGTTCTGTCGAGTTTGACCCCTTTGGTTGCTCTATTAAGTATCTTCAGTCTCGGAGCGTGATCACCGGGTGCAAGAGCTCTGGACCCCTCTACTCATTGCGACCCCGGCTTCGTCACCCTTGGCTCTCCATGCTGCTGCTACCTCCACGCTTTGGCACCGTCGCCTCAGTCACGTCATGAGGTGTCGGCTAGACTAGCTACTATGTCATATGTACCTTACATCAAACATACTCCTAGTCTTTGTCACGCGTGTTGGTTAGGTCGTCATGTTCGTCTCCCCTTCCCCGTGTCCTCTTCGCGTGTAACTCAGAATTTTCAATTAATACATTGTGATTTATGGACCTCGCATGTTCTAAGTGTCTGGTTACAAGTATTACCCTTGTAATTCTTGATGATTGCTCACATTACCTTTGGATGTTCCCCCTACATCTCAAATCCAACACCTTCCCCCACCCTTTCTAATTTCTTCGCCTATGTCGCCACTCAGTTCGGCACAACTATTAAGGGCATACAATGTGATAATGGCCGTGAGTTTCATAATTCTACTACTCGTGATTTCTTTCTTTCCCATGGTGTCCACTTACCCATGTCATGTCCTTGCACCTCTGCTCAAAACGGCAAGGCTGAGAGCAGCATCCGGTCCATCAACAATGCTGTCCGCTACCTTCTGTTCCAAGCTAGTCTCCCCCTTCCTATGGCGTTGAGGCTCTCCACACCGCCACTTACCTCCTCAACCTTCTCCCTACTTCAACCCTGCAGTACTCTACCCCTTGTTCGGCTCTCCGACATCCTATGACCATCTTCGTGTGTTTGGTTGTAAGTGCTTTCCAAACCTATCTACTACTCCCCCCCCCCCCCATAAGCTGGCTCCTCACTCTACTCTTTGCGTTTTCCTTGGCAATTCCTCGCATCACAAAGGATACCACTGCCTTGATCTCTCCCCTAACCGTGTCATCATCTCTCGACACGTCACCTTCGACGAGGCTTCGTTTCCTTTTGCTGAGCAGGTAGCCCCTCCTCGCATCGCCAACTTTGATTTCCTCTTATACTAATGATGCTCCGGTCCCCATTGGCCCGCTGCTTAAGTTTTCTCCTGCAGGAACCGTCTTTCCTTCCGCACAGCCATGTGCGGCTGCCGGCACCGCAACCTCTCCACCAGGGCCACGTGCGACTCCTAACCTCGCCGCACCACGCGTGGCACCCGCTGCGGTTCAGGACACCATTGCAGCAGCTCCGGTGCTGCCGGTGTCCCCACACGCGGCTCCCAGCCCTGCTGCGCCACGCGCAGCACCCGCTGCGGTTCAGGACGACATTGCAGCAGCTCCAGTGCTGCCGGTGTCCCCAGCCTCTCCATCGTCGGACCCTCCAGCTGCAGCCCCTACAGCACCATTGGTCGCAGCGAGGGCACTCTCCCCCGCTCCGGCTGGTCTACAGTCACCACCATCGGTCGCTGCCGGATCATCGTCTCCGTCACCAGCTGCCGCAGGGAACAGGTCCCTGCCCCCTCCACTGGTTGCTCTTCCAGTACCTGCATGACCGTTCCGCTAGGTCTATTCCCGGCATCCTGTGGTGCATAGTCTGCTTCGCCCAAACACTAGGCCGTCGCCCGTACGTGCGCCGCTGCATGGACCCTCTTGTGGAACAGCGGCCCCTCCCATCCGGTACTGTTCCCATCAGCCCGCGAGCTGCTATGGAAGAGGAATATGCCGCCTTGCTCCAAAACCATACTTGGGATTTGGTTCCCCGTCATGCCAAAGCTAATGTTGTTTCCGGCAAGTAGGTGTTCAAGCACAAGTTCAAGTCTGATGGCACTCAGCGTTACAAAGCAAGTTGGGTTCTTCGAGGTTTCACTCAGTGTCCGGGTATTCACTATGATAGACCTTCAATCCAGTTGTCAAACCAGCTACCGTTCGCACAGTGCTCTCTTTGGCTCTCTCTCTCATGGTTGGGCCATTCATCAGTTGGTTGTCAAGAACGCCTTGCTGCATGGTAGTCTGACTGAAACAGTCTATTGCGAACAGCCGTCTCGTTCTGAGGAACCCACACAGTTTGGTATGGTGTGTCGTCTCAACAAGTCTCTTTATGGGCTGAAGCAGGCGCCCCATGCGTGATACAGTCAGTTTGTGGCATACTTGCTCACCCTTGGATTTCGGGAAGCTAAAGACACCTCACTTTTCGTCTTCCACCATGGCGCATATACTATTTACCTACTCTTGTATGTGGATGACATCGTTCTCACTGCTTCCTCTCACAATTAGTCATCGCACTATTGCAGCTTTGCAGCGTGAGTTTGCTATGAAGGACATGGGAGAGCTTCACCATTTTCTGGGGATGGAGGTTCAGCAGTGTAATGGTGGTCTTCTTCTATCTCAGCGGCAGTACATGATCAATATCTTGCAGCGCGTAGGCATGGCTGATTGCAAGCCCTGTTCAACTCCAGCTGACACCAATCTGAAGATCTCTGCTGCCTCTGGTGCTCCAGTCCAAGACCCTTCAGATTTTTGTAGCCTAGGAGAACCACAAACCCCCTAGGCCCCCGCGTCGCTCTTCCACGGGGCGACACAGGAAGCAACCTGAACCCTAGCTGCCACCACCCCTGTTGAGTTATGCTCCGAATTCCTAAAGACTCATACATGCATCTATATTTGGACCATCTAAATATGTTGGTGGCATAATGGCAGGATGTCTCTGGTAGCATGCACGTCTTCATATTCATTGGTTGCATGCATAGTTTTCTTTCAGCCGAGCATGCTTTAGGATACATGCATGATGGCACCTATATAAACCGACGAATTGAGTCGGTAGATTGTAACACACATTAGCAGAGTTGTTTCTGCATTTATCTTCAATTCCTCTTGTAATTCGTGTGGGTTGAGTTAACACTCATTGTGATCCCATACGTGTGTAGACCTCCAGATACCATAATAGCGAAGATTACCCTTTGTCAGTTTCCGACATTCTCACGTGTTTCCGCATCAATCAGTGGCTCTCGTGTTTGTGATCATACTTGTTTTGCCAGTTGATTTCTAACAAGTGGTATCAAAGCCAAGTTTGTTGCCTATTCAATCAGGCATATTCAGCATGGCGTCCTTGAAGTATGACCTTCCGTTGTTGGATCGAGAGACACGATTTTCTCTTTGGCAAGTAAAGATGCGAGCAGTTCTGGCGCATACAGATTTGGATGATGCACTAGAGCGTTTTGGCGGGAAGAATGTTGATGCTTGGTCAGACAACGAAAAGCGTAAAGACCGTAAGGCTTTGTCTCAAATTCACCTCCATTTGTCAAATAGTATTTTGCAGGAGGTGTTAAAGGAGACAACTACTGCTGCACTATGGTCAAAGTTGGAGCAGCTTTGTATGACAAAGGATCTCACAAGCAAGATGCACCTTAAGCAAAAGTTATTTTTGCACAAGTTGCAAGATGGAGGAAAGGTGATGGAACATCTTTCTGAATTTAAAGAGATCGTTGCTGATCTTGAATCAATGGAGGTAAAATATGATGAAGAGGATTTGGGTCTTATTCTCTTGTGCTCCCTACCAAGCTCATATTCAAACTTTAGAGATACAATCTTATATAGTCGTGATACTCTCACACTTAATGAAGTTTATGAAGCCTTGCATGCTAAGGAAAAGATGAAACAAATGGTGTCCACTGAAAGTTCAAGTTCACATGCAGAAGGCTTGTTTGTACGTGGTAGGCAAAAAGGGAAGGGATCCTATAGTGGATCTAGAGGTAACAGTTCGAATGGCAATAGGAGCCGTTCAAAGTCTAAAGGCAAGGGTGACAAATTTTGCAATTATTGCAAGAAAGACAATCATTATATATCCGAGTGTTATAAGTTGAAAAATAAGGAAAAGCGAATTGCTATGTCTAAGGGTAAAGGTAAAACTGAAGATGAAGGTAATGCTTCCGTTGTTGCTGAAGATGGCACTCAAGGTGATATACTTGTTGCTTTTGCTGGATGTGCAAATATTGATCATGAGTGGATTCTTGATTCAGCCTGCACTTTCCATATATGCATCCATAGAAAATGGTTTACCACTTATGAGTCTCTACAAGGAGGTGGTTCTGTGTTAATGGGTGATAACACACCCCGTAAGATTGCAGGAATTGGATCCATTCAAATTAAGATGTCTGATGGTATTATCAGGGACTTGACTGATGTGAGGCACATTCCAACTATGACGAGAAATCTCATCTCGTTGAGTACTCTAGATCTAAAAGGATACAAATACTCCGCCGAAAGTGGAGTTTTGAAGGTATCAAGAGGTTCTCTTGTTGTCATGAAAGGTGACATGAAATCTGCAAATCTGTACCTCTTGCGAGGTACTATGATTACAGGTAATGCTACTATATTTTCTAAGTCATTACCTGATTCTGATGCTACAAAGCTTTGGCATATGCGTCTCGGGCATATGAGTGAACTTGGTTTGCAAGAGTTAAGTAGGAGAGGGTTTCTTGATGGATGTAACATCACTAAGCTACAATTTTGTGAGCATTGTGTGTTTGGCAAACACAAGAGGGTGAAATTCAATACTTCAAGACATACCACTAAAGGTATACTTGACTATGTACATTCTGATTTATGGAGGCCATCTCGTAAGACATCACTAGGTGGTGCTCGTTATATGTTGACTATCATTGATGACTATTCTAGAAAAGTTTGGCCTTATTTCCTAAAACATAAATCAGAAGCATTTTCTACATTTAAAGAGTGGAAGGTAATGGTTGAAAGACAAGCTGAAAAGAAGGTAAAAAAGCTTCGCACTGATAATGGGATGGAATTTTGTTCAGATGAGTTCAATTCTTATTGTAAGTCAGAAGGTATTGTTAGACATTATACTATTCCCTACACACCACAACAAAATGGTGTAGCTGAACGAATGAATAGAACAATCATCTCAAAGGCGTGATGCATGTTGTCTAATGCAGGGTTGCATAGACGTTTTTGGGCAGAGGCTGCTTCCACTGCATGCTATCTTATTAATAGATCACCCTCTATTCCTATTAATAAGAAAATTCCAATTGAGGTTTGGTCTGGTTCTCCAGCGAAATATTCGGAACTGAGAGTTTTTGGTTGTACTGCTTATGCTCATGTTGATAATGAAAAATTAGAACCTAGAGCTATTAAGTGTATCTTTCTAGGATACAAATCTGGAGTTAAGGGATATAAGTTATGGAATCCAGAAACTAGAAAGATTGTGATTAGTCGAAATGTGGTCTTTAATGAGCCTCTAATGTTACATGATACTCTTGCCGATACTCCTGTTGGGAGTCATGAGAAATCAAGTGTGCAGGTGGAGCATTTTGTTGATGCACAAAGAAAAGAAATTGATAGTGTTCTGAATGAAAATATTTCTGAGGATTCCTCTGTAGTTGAGGACGCTCCCACTGTTTCACGATCATCACCACCACAACAACATTCTATTGCAGTTGATAGAGCTAGAAGGGCACCAAAGCCAGTTAGAAGGTTAATTGATGAATGCAATATAGCTTATGCTTTGAGTATTGTAGAAGAAATCGAAGGTAGTTCAGATCCTTCTACCTACTCTGAGGCTATTAGTTCTGTTAATAGCAATAATTGGGTGACTGCCATGCATGATGAAATGGAGTCACTTGAAAAGAATGGCACTTGGGAGTTGGTAAAGTTACCAATAGAAAAGAAGTCTATCCGTTGCAAGTGGATTTTCAAAAGAAAGGAAGGCATTTCTCCAAGTGAAAAAGTGAGATATAAGGCAAGATTGGTTGCCAAAGGTTATAGCCAAATTCTAGGAATTGACTATAATGATGTATTTTCCCCTGTTGTGAAGCATAGTTCTATTCGCGCATTACTCAGTATTGTTGCCATGTGTGACTATGAGCTTGAGCAGTTGGATGTTAAAACTGCATTCTTACATGGGGAATTGGAGGAGGACATTTATATGGATCAACCAGAAGGTTTTGTTGTTCCTGGAAAAGAGGACTTAGTTTGCAGGTTAAATAAATCTCTTTACGGCTTAAAACAGTCTCCTAGACAATGGTACAAAAGATTTGACTCATTCATGATCTCACAAGGTTTTGAGAGATCTGATTACGACAGTTGTATCTATTTAAAAACTGTTAAAGGCTCAACCATTTATTTACTTTTGTATGTTGATGACATGTTGATTGTTGCAAAAGATAAAACTGAAATAGCAAAATTAAAGGCACAATTGAACTCTGAGTTTGAGATGAAAGACTTAGGTGCAGCAAAGAAAATTTTGGGCATGGAAATTATTAGAGAAAGACATGATGGAAAATTATACCTTAGTCAACAAGGGTATATTAAAAGGGTTCTTCGGCGCTTCAACATGCATGAAGCTAAGCCAGTAACTACACCTTTAGCTGCACATTTTAGATTATCTTCAGCAATGTGTGCACACTCAGATGAAGATATGGAATACATGTCTAAGTTCCATAGTCAAGCGCAGTTGGTTCTCTTATGTATGCCATGGTTTGTTCACGTCCTGATTTATCTCATGCAATGAGTGTTGTTAGTAGATACATGGTCAATCCAGGTAAAGAGCATTGGAAAGCTGTCCAATGGATATTTAGATATCTGCGTGGTACTTCAAACACATGTCTACAGTTTGGACCTTCTAAAAGTGGACTTGTTGGTTATGTGGACTCAGATTATGCTGGTGATTTAGATAAAAGAAGATCACTCACAGGTTATGTATTCACCATTGGTGGATGTGCTGTTTGTTGGAAAGCAAGTTTGCAACCTACTGTTGCTTTATCAACCATTGAAGCAGAGTATATGGCTATTTCTGAAGCATGCAAAGAAGCTATTTGGTTGAGAGGTTTATACAATGAGCTTTGTGGAAATAAATCTTGTATCACTATATTTTGTGATAGTCAGAGTGCTATATGCCTTACAAAGGATCAAATGTTTCATGAGAGAACAAAACATATTGATGTTCGTTATCACTTCATTCGAGGTGTTATTGCTCATGGTGATATCAAAGTATCCAAGATTAGTACTCATGACAATCCTGCAGACATGATGACAAAGTCAGTTCCTACTACTAAGTTTGAGCTTTGCTCCAATTTAATTGGTGTCACCATTTAGTCCATAAGTATATCATTTGGTGAATGATTGAAGGGGTTTATTAATGATTCTTCATTTGATAGAAGAATGGAATTCGTCTCAAGGTGGAGTTTGTTGAGTTATGCTCCGAATTCCTAAAGACTCCTACATGCATCTATATTTGGACCATCTAAATATGTTGGTGGCATAATGGCAGGATGTCTCTGGTAGCATGCACGTCTTCATATTCATTGGTTGCATGCATAGTTTTCTTTCAGCCACTCATGCTTTAGGATACATGCATGATGGCACCTATATAAACCGACGAATTGAGTCGGTAGATTGTAACACACATTAGCAGAGTTGTTTCTGCATTTATCTTCAATTCCTCTTGTAATTCGTGTGGGTTGAGTTAACACTCATTGTGATCCCATACGTGTGTAGACCTCCAGATATCATAATAGCGAAGATTACCCTTTGTCAGTTTCCGACATTCTCACGTGTTTCCGCATCAATCAGTGGCTCTCGTGTTTGTGATCATACTTGTTTTGCCAGTTGATTTCTAACAACCCCCACCCTTCCTTCCTCTCCCCTCGCCGTGGCCGAAAGGAGCCGCCGGAGGCCGGTTCGGGTCCCTAGGATGGCGGCGGTGGGGTCCTCTACTCAGGAGTGATTTCTCGTGCCCAGATCTAGGCGGGGGACGGCGCTCGGCAGCCTGCTTCGACGGGGCTCGCACCGGCGGGTCGGCAGGCAGCTCGGCCCCTCGAGCAGATCCAGCAGTCGGCAGCGAGGTTGGCCGCGCGCTTGGACCGGTGGTGGCGCCGTTCCAAGGGCGGCTCCGATGGCCGGCTGCAAGGTCAGTGGCGACAGAGCTTGGGGCTCGCTCCGGCGACGCGTGCTAGAGCTCCAGCTCGGGGACGGCCTCGCGCGGCGGCGTGGCGGCAAGCTCACGCGTTGGCGGGCTGGCACAGCCGCAGCGGCATGCGGACTGCGGGGGACGCAGCGCTCTTGCTCTCTGATGGCCGGGCCGTGGGCTCTGCGTGGGGGTGCTCGCAAGGCTTAGGTGGCCTTGCCTCAGGCTCAAGCGAGGTGGGATTGTTTGGGCAAACGCCTTGGCCGTCTTCTTCCGGTATCGACGATGGCGACGCTCTTCTGTGCCACTGTCTTCGCTAGAAGCATCGTCGTTGACAATCCCATCTTGCTTTGCGGATCTTCCCGGTGGAAATACATTCCTAGACTGGGTGGGCGACGAGAGCGTGTTCACATCGTCGGGGTCTTTCCGCTTCTCCTTGGTGGCCTCCAGTGAGTAGGTTTACCGTTGCGGCCGTGCTTGTCCGCTAGTGCTTCCTGCGTATGGGGCGTCTCTGCCAGGCTGATTCCAAGCCTGTTTGGGTGCCAAGTCGAAGCTGCTTGCTACATGGTATGGCTTTGCTGGGCAACAATGAAGTGCTCTCTTCTCATCCTCGGTCTGTTAGTGTGAGCTATGTATAGGTTTGGGTGGCCGGTGACTTTGGCTGTTGTTCACCGCGGGAAGTCAGAGCTGCTTGTTACCTATGTTACAAGCTTGGCAACGATAACGCTCGATGGGCTCCTTCAGTTTGGGTGTCCGCTTGTTCCTTGGGATGGCTCGCTTGAAGCGTGTGCTTTGGTGAAGTCGGAGCTGCTACGTTTTTGTAGCAACCTAGCTCAGCAACAATGACACTTAGTGCGCTCTTATGGCTACTGTTGGGTTTGTCTGCGGCAGATGGGGGAGGTCCGGTGGAGGAAATCGGAGCTGCTTAGCATATTGCTGAGCTCGGCAACGATAACCTGCGCCAGACTGCTGGGGTCACCATCGGGTCTCGTGTGGGGTGTTTATGTCGTGCGGCTTGTGTTGATGTCCCAATCCAACTAGCCGGTGTTGTGTGTTGTGCGGTGTGTGTTGATGACCCAATCCAACCACCCGTTGTGTAGAACTGGGTCAACTCTACTTCTTAATTGAAAGGCAGAGCTCTTGCCATGACGTTCAAAAAAAAATCGCAGCCTAGCTGGAGCCTTGCACTACTTGACTTTCACACAACCCGACATCGCCTACTCTGTCCATCAAATTTGTCTCCATATGCACGATCCACAGGAACCTCACGTTGCTGCTCTTAAGCGCGTTCTGCGGTACATCAAAGGCACTATGTATGTGGGTCTTCTTCTGTGGCCGTCCTCACGTTCTCACCTTGTGACTCCAATGCTGATTGGGCCGGTTGTCCAGACACTCGCAAGTCCACCTCCTGTTACGCAGTGTTTCTTGGTGACAGTCTTGTTTCTTGGTCTTCTGAGCGCCAAAACACTCCCCCTCGTTCCAATCCCGAGGCTGAATACCGTGGTGTTGCGAATGTCGTGGCTGAAGCCTCTTGGTTGCGACAGCTGCTTCAGGAGTTGTGTACACCCCCCCCCCCTCAACGAGCTACCCTTGTGTACTGTGACAACATCAGCGCCGTTTTCGTGTTCTTCATGTGCCGACATCCTCACATTACACAGATATCTTCACCAAGGACAGACGAAGGCATAGTTGAGGATGGGGAAAAGGACCACAGCACCGTCCTTGAAGGGGAGTGGAGCAGTGAATGGGGAAAGAATAGTGATGTCGGCGGCTTGGATACATGCAAGAACAGACATGGCTGAGTTGGGATCAAAGGGATGACTTAGGGCAAGTAGTGGGTTGACGACAGGCTCTGTGCCAAATTCTCTTCCTTTTCCTTTTTATTTTTGTTTTATTTTTACTAAACACAAACGTTTAATCGCATTTAAACAACATTTACTCAGCCTAAACATGAAACGTTAACCTAGCGCATGCCTAGCATTTTCTTGAACCCTGCATATTTCGCAAAGGTGGGCGCCATCACGGTAATGGCAGCGGGGGGAGCTGGCCCATTGTTGCGGAGGTAGTGCGGATCGCCAGCCGGTTGTCATCGATCTATGTTGTGAAGAAAGGAGGGTAGAGAGAGCAAAGAGTAAGACGATAGATTAATTATTTTCTTGTCCCCCCTAATTACAATCAACTAGCTCATAATATGCCACCCCAACTAATTAGATAACTAAATCTGCTATTTCCCTCCAAACTAACCAAAAGTTAACAAGATACTAGACGTCGCAAGCCTCTCCTGCTGTAGTCTTTGCCCCACATAACATCTCTCCCTCCCTTGATGGCGCGTCCTCAAACTGGAAATGAGGATAGCACTGAATAAAGGAGTAGATGTCCTCCCATGTAGCTGATGAAGTAGGCTCTCCTGCCCACTGAATGACACCTGCCAAACGCCGCATGCCAAGAACGCCGTCACCGCCTGTTCCAGCTTCAAGACTACCGCTCCATGGTGCATCGTAGGCCAGCTTCAAGACTGCCGCTCCATAGTGCATCGTAGGCAATGGCAGTGGTTGACTAGGGGGCTCTCTCATGAACCAATTGAGGAGGCCGATGTGGAACACATTGTGAATTCGTGCTCCTAGTGGCAGATCGAGGAGGAATATGAAGCGCCCCCATCCTCACGGGGACTCAAATGTGCCAATTAACATTCCTAGGAGGTTGGTAACCACATTACGCCCTTAAGGGTAAAGATCAAAAACCAGGGGCTGAACACTACAAGCTGATCAACCCAACAGTACATAGAAAGGGGACTTGCAACAGGGAGTCCATTATACGCGGCGGAGAAATAATAGTTGCCCAAATGCCACGAGCAGAGTTGGGAAGCAGGTGTAGCCCTTACACGATCTTAATGACTCATTCTATGAAGCAAGGGTGAGTACATAGATACTCAGGAGTCCATCTTCACCAATGAACTTGGGGAACTTGCTACTATCTATATGCAAAGTATATGAGGAGGTTTTGGATATTTTGCAGAAAACGAGCTTTTAATGCAAGGTTGTTTTATAAATCATTTTATCAAAATCACTAGTTGTATCCAAAAACACTGCGGGACCTTATCGTCCACATAGCTCACGACTCAACCCACTGAAACCACATCATTTTTCCTTTCAATACACGCCACTGGATTGACCATCCACTGTGGCTCACATTGTCTATGCCACACAAATCAGGTTTCCACATTTTCCATTTTGAAAATAAAACACTAGTTGCTGAACCAAGCCATAACTCGTCCATAGCGATGGAAACAGATTAGAGAATAGATTTTAAACTTTGGCCCGAGGTGCACACTTTACCCAGAAGTTTGGACCACGTGACACGAGCTACCGTATCACGCGAATCATATCAAAGCCTTAGCCAACATGACACACCAGTACAGCACCACGTGAGGACGAAGGTCACCCCGTCGCCCAATGCAATCCAGCATTCCCGCGACCCATACCCCACCCTTGGCCTCCCCCTGCTCCCAGCTCACCTAGTAACTCTTTGCCCACACTGATCACACTAATCCACACTGCTGCTGCAGCAGGAACACACACACCGACAACAGGTATTTCAATACCCAATGGGATGTACAATCTACCAACTCCTTACATCAGCCATATTGCTACTGTTGCTACCCTAGAAGTCCACTACCTACTGTAGCTGCCATGCCTGCCATACCTCTACTTCTACTAACTATGGCAGGGCTTACCTAAGCAAAAGTATGGAGCCTAAGTGCTCCTAAATACACAGGCAAACAATGAGGATTACAACTATCAGTAACTACCTAGCTATCCATGCAGATTCAAGCTAAGTGTTGCCTCATACAGCGTCGAGCGGTTGCACTATAAAGAGTCAGGCAAGATGAAACGACAACTCGGTCCTTTACACGAGTTAGGGCGGACCTTGACCTACTCACACCGAGCAACCACATCCCCTGAGAAAACCATAATAAACACGACACCAATGTCCACCCTACTCTACGGTACCAGCCGAAGTCGTGCTGTTGGGGTTCTTCCCCTTTTTCCAAAACATTTTCCAAAAACCCTTTTTCAAGCCTTTTCACTAGATCATGTAATAATTGAGTAAGTACGGCTTAGGGTGGCTATCCAACCAAGTTTACCTTAGCAGCAAATATCATGCAATATTTTAAAATAACAGGCTCAGGGTTGTATTTATAAAACTGAGTAATTTATGCATCAAGTGAGGATCCAGTGAATGTGTCGTTGCTTTGTTTTGTCGGTAGACATGACCCGTGAAAGGCGCGTCGGGAACTTGCTTCATGTACCGGGTTGATCGGATGCTCCGGGAAAACCTACACGCACAAAACAGGAAAACACGCAAACCGAGACAAAAAACTAGGTTTGGGTTATTTTAGATAAATTTACAAGAATTTTGGAGGAATGGCTCGAACCATTGTTCGAATGGAGGAGATATGAAATTTGAACCTGTGGGAGATGTTAGAAAAAAAAAAGAAGAGGAATATTTCAAAATCCGCATTTCTAGAATCTTAAGAATATAATTGTATTTTTGGATTTTGGAGAAACAAAAAAATATCTCTAGATTGCTCATGAGCCGAGCTTCACGCCTACGTTGTCAAATGGGGCACCGTCTTGTAGGCAGGCCCTAGAAATGGGGAAGCTCAGACGACTAGCATGGTTGCATAGGGCTCGATTTTAGATAAATTTAGAAAGGAGAATCAATGGAATCGGAAACCGGATGGATGAGATATTTATTTGGAAGTCAGTGACTATGAAAAAAAGAATGGTCCACAAATAGAGAACCCCTGGACGTGGGGTGCAATGGTCTAGTGCCTGATTACTTTCTGGTTGTGTGTATTGTTTAGGTGACGGGCCCTCATGCAAGATTATCAGAAGGGCCGGGTATAAATGGCGGAACGGAGGGGATTATGGAGCGATTTAGTGGGCTCCTGGCCAACAGAAGAGGGCCCTGAGCTGCTGCTTGCAGGTGTTCTCAGAGGATGGGGCCACATGCAAGATTAAGAGATGGAGAGAGTTTAACTACGGGAGGAACATAAGGGGGTCATGACCTAGCCTCCTAGTCTCACGCGCAGCTGCAAAACAGCACAGCTCACCGAAGCTTCGCCGGAATGGCGATTCCAGGCATCGATTCCGGGCGATTCAATGGCATCGAGAGAGAGAGGTGGTGGGGATTCATCCTTGCTAGATCTCTTGTTGACAGGGGAAGGGCGGAGATGCCTTAGCCATAGGCAGACATAGCCGCAGCGGGAGCTCAGTACAGCCGGGGAGAGGTGGAATTGGGGCTGGGCAGAGGTAGAGGGAGGTCGGGAGATGCTCTTGGGCGAAGCAATCGGGCCAAATGCGCTCGAGCGAAGCAATCGGGCCAGGGCGGCCTGAGCGCGTGATGGCTGGTGGAATTGGAACAAGGGGGAAGCTCAGTGGCTTGCGGTGCGGGGAGGAAGGGCTCACCGTTGTCGCCTTTTATAGGCGGGAGGGGGGCGGCGGTTAGGCGGAGCAAGACGGGGTTAGGCGGAGGATTAGGCAGCGGCGGTTTGGCGTGGAGTGAAGATAGAAGGGCGGCAGCGACACGTTACAGCGGTGGGGGGCCCGCGTCAGCAGCAGTGGGGGTAGGCGTGGCGGCACCGCCGGATAAGCAGGGCAGCATTGAAGGTGGCCGGCGCAACCGGTGCCGGGGGAGCTATGGCACGGTCGAGGCGCACAAAGGCGATGCGGGGTCAAGTGTCGTGCACGTTAGAACGCATGCCCGGCGTGGGTCTGCGTCGCCCTTCTCGACCTAGAGGAAAACAGAGCTGGCAGTCGAGCGAGGGAAGGGAGATCACGGGCGCGGCCGTGGTTGCGCGCATTGGCTGGCGTGGTCGGGCGGCAGCGAAAAAGACGGAGCGTGCAGGAGGGAGGAGGAGGCCGCGGAAGGAGGGAACAGAGAGGGGAAAGGAGATGACAGGCGGGCCACCGGGTGTCAGCGCGAGGAGGGAGAGGCTGACCTGTGGGGTCCAGGTGTCAGCGAGAGAGAAGGGGAAGGGAGGGAGGTGGCGGGCCGCGGCTTGGTGGAGGTGGGAGCAAGCCGGAATGGGGCCAAGCCGTGTGGGAGAGGGCGATGAGGAGTGTGCCGCGGCATAAGCAAGGGAGCTGAGCCGGCGGCAGGCTAAAAAGGAAGTTTCTGCATTCTTTGATTTTATTATTTTTGAATTGTTGGAGTATTTTGGAGGGATTTGGAGAGAAATTTCGGCGGGGTCTTTGTGAAGAATATTTCCGGAGAATTTGTGAGGTGGATTTCGGAAGTATTGAGGGAAGACATATTTGTAAATTTTCAGAAGACATGCACGAGGAGCTGGGGAGAGAAATTTTAAGTGGAGGATTTGGAGGATCAACTTGAGAGTTTATAGGAGATTTTTGTTGAGCATAATTCAATACACTCGGTGAAACAAAAATTTTGAAATTCGATTTTGAATTAACGAGAGGTTACAGAAAATTTTATGGGTCGATTTTCAGGGCGTTATAGAATGCCACCAGATTGATGGCCTCCAGGATGCATTAGGGGCCATAGAAGAGATGGTGCAGCTTGCCGCTCATGGCCGCTGGGAAGGATGATGATATGCAGTGCTAGACACGTAGCCACACCTAATCCCCAACGATGAAGGTGATCACTCGGTGATGCTTATCATAGTGCTTTTTGGCCATAGCTCGCGCTTGTTTCAAGCGGTAACGCACATCCACCAGCAGCTGTCGCGCGCCTCCATGGTTTGTGCCACCGCAACGACCTGTCTCTCCCCTAGCCCATATGACGGCAGCTCCTGACCATAGACCAACTTGAAGGGTGTGTCCTTGAGTGTTGTCTGATAGGCGGTGTTGTATGTGTACTCCGACAAAGGGCAGCCACTTGATCCAGTTTCTAGGGAGGGCGTTCACTTGTGAAGCAACGCAGATACATCGCTATGATTTTGTTAGTCACCATCTGATCACAGGTGGAATGCCATTGTCATGTGGAGTTTGGAGCAAGAAGCCCGCAGCAATGCCCGCCAGAACGTGGAAGTAAGATTCGTACCGGTGGAAGAAGGGAAGAGGGTCGCTCGTACCATCATACTTGGGGAAGTCCAACTTCTGGAATCGTGGCAAATGGTCAATGTGATGGTCGCCGCTAAACGACCGACCAACATTGTTCACGGTGTGCGGGTGCCGCGGCGTGTCATGGCTCTGGTTCTCCAGGCAGGCAATGGCCAGTGTGTTGGTGTTGGTCTTTTCCCCCATTGCAGCAACCGTCGTGGTGAGCTTCTCCTTGGCAGCGAGCAGGGCAGTGAGGGTCTTCTTGTCATCATCATCGCTCGGCATGGTAACACCAGGAACTCCTAAACCTGATACCAAGGTGTTGTGGTGTGGCCCTCGCAAGGGTGGGCGTCGTCCCGGTAGTGGCAGCGGAGGGGGAGCATGCCCCTTGATGCGGAGGTTGTGCAGATCGCCGACCTGTTGCCGTCGATCAGAGAACATAGAGGTAGGAAGATAGATTAATTCTTTTCTTGCCCTCCCTGATTCCAATCGGCTGGCTTCTAATATGCCCCCCCCCCAACTAACTAGCTAGGTAAATCTGCTATTTCCTTCAAAACTAACCAAAACTAGATGTCGCCTGCTACTAGCCATGGCTCTTGCCTCTCCCGCTGTAGTATTTGCCCCACATGACATCATAAATATTAAAATTTATGATTTATGGTATAAAAAGCAGACCCATGAAGGTAACAAACAACATGTGGTCAAAGTATATCCTCAAAATGAGTTGCAGCAAGTTTTAGGCTGAGCCAACTTATTTCAAAATGGAAATCAATATCATTGGATGAGATAATTGGAGGTCAAAATGTGGACATGTGTGTGTGAAAGATGTGGCTAACAGTTGCTGGTAAAGAAAGTGAAGTTATCTGCAGGTGCAACAAGACATATTATCCATAATTCCTCAAGATAATTATGCTATCCAATAACCAACTGACATATTTGATGTTTCCAATAGAAATATTAAAGGCACAGGTTACAATGACCCAATCCATTGCTGTCTTGGTTCCCTTGCTTTGGTTAATATGGTATTGGACTATTTGTAAGACAGCTTCCTTTGTTGATATTAAGAAGATTAGGTAGGTATCACATGATTGACCAGCCGGCGTGTTATGGACTCCTTCTTTGGTAGGCAGTACAAGAGAAGACCGAAGGCCCAGGCTTCCAATAGTGGCTAGGATTGTAATTTCTATTTTAATTATTGGTGTTATATAGAAGGTATTAGAAGAGTCCAAATATTAGAAGAGTCCTAGAAAAATAGGAGTTGTAATCAGGTCCGGACTCCTGGACCCTATAAAAGAAGTCCCTGGCCAAATTAGGAGGCCAGCAGATAAATCAATAGAAATCTCAGAGCCTCGATTAAGAGGGTGAGTTCTAATCTATCTGCTCAACAATCCAACCACAACATCTTTGGTATCAGAGATCCTCACGATCCTGTGCCGCGTTTTTTTCCGCCCGCGAACCTCCGCTGCCGCGCGCCGTTCCGCCGTCGCGCGCCCCCTGCTCGCGTGGAACCCAGCCTCCGCCTCGCCCACACACCCGCCGCCAATAGCTTGGGGAAGAGTGGTTCCAACTCCTGCAGCCGTGGTTCGTGCCAGGCCAAATCATGGCTCATGGGATCTGTTGGTCCAGTGGTCCAGCTGATGCAACTTGGGAGCCGCTAGATCAGTTCAAGGAGGCTTACCCCAAGTTTCAGCTCGAGGACGAGCTGTTTTCCCAGGGGGGCAGAAGTGTTATAGACTCCTTCTTTGGTAGGCAATACAAGAGAAAACCCAAGGCCCAAGCGTCCAATAGTGGCTAGGATTGTAATTTCTATTTTAATTATTGGTGTTATATAGAAGGTATTAGAAGAGTCCTAATATTAGAAGAGTCCTAGAAAAATAGGAGTTGTAATCGGGTCCGGACTCCTGGACCCTATATAAGAAGTCCCTGGCCCAATTAGGAGGCCAGCATATAAATCAATAGAAGTCTCAGAGCCTCGATTAAGAGGCCGAGTTCTAATCTATCTGCTCAGCAATCCAACCACAACACGGCGGGAACTCTTCTGCCATGCTGTCAGTCACAGTTATGAGCCCTAGTTACTACTCTGGTTCACACCCAATGGGTTTTACCTTCTGAAGAGATAAAACCAACTAAAAGACTGAAATTCAATCTAAATATCCAATCCCATAACCTGAGAGTTAATCAGGTGAACTAATCGGCTAGCTGCTTCTCATATACCATTTATTTATATTTAGGAGCTTGCTACTTTTTCTGTCAACGGATTTTGTGGTGAAGAAATAGGTCTAATCTTCCTGCCTAAGCCAGCAATGTGGCCCACTTGCCATCCAGTGACGGAACTGAAAGGAATCAGCTAGAGGCACCCATAGGAGAATTCCTACAAAGAATTCCGGCAGATTTCATTTCGTTTCATTAAATCTGTCAGATTTTGTCCATGTATCATCTTCTGGTAAGTTAAGAATTTGACAGATTTGAGGAAAGAAAACCTGTCGGCAGATGGGTTATATTTATCCATGAAAAATGGGGCTTGATTAGAACATCTGTCATCATGTAAGATTAAATAAATCTAACCATGTGATGCCCGTCTTCTACATCACCTATATAAGTTTGAGGTGCAACAAGTTCAAAAGAAAAATTATGGAGAAACTCCAAGCAGGCAAATGGCATTGATCGGTTACATAACCAGAGTAAGCTGCTTACTTCCATTTTGTTGCGCCTCTATAATTCCGAACAATCAAAGTAAACCAAATCACTCCCCAAACAAATCATAACAAGCCTCCGTTTCCTAACAGCCCCTCGACATCAAACATCACAATTCTACCCAAATTCACACATACGAACAAAATCAATGTCAAAATGGAATCATGGAGCGTCCTTACCTGCGCGTAGCGCTGGGGATCGAAACCAAACTGCTTCCCAGCATCGTTCCCGGTCGCCTCCGGAGCCGCATGCGTCGTCGATGCGGCCGCGACCTGCTGCGACGTCTCCCCAGCGAAGTAGTACCCCGAAAGGCCCGTTCCAGAGGCACCTCCTCCCGACGGGAGACTGTAGTACTGGTAAGCTGCGTAGGGGTCGTACTGGGTGGGGGCTGACGGCGCGCCGGCAGTGATAGGGTAGTAGTAAGATGACGAGGCGGCTGGTGCGGCCGCGGCGGAGGGTTCCGTCGTCGGGGTGGGTTGGTGGTAGGCACCGTAAGGGTAAGGATACCCGGCGTACCGGTGGGGGTAGTGGGTGTGATGGGGAACGGCGGGCAGCGCCGCCGGCGCCGCCGCGGCGTCAGTGGCGGTTGTGGCGTAGTCCATCGTCGGGGCGGACGAGAGCGACAGTGGGAAGTGAGATCGCGGTTCCGGTAGATGCACGATGGGAACGACATCGGATCTTTTGCGACTTGTTTTTCGTTCTTTTTTCGTTGAGAGCTATGACCAGGGTTAATCTCGAAGCCGTTATAACTCGCACAGTTTTAAACTATGTCATTACATTTTAGAATACAATTTCGGTTAGGTTCGAGATATACCGTTCTCTACGTATTTGATCCGTTTGGGGCTACATACGGTGTAGGTAGCTCCTGTATTTTAAATTGTAATAGTACAGTTCAAAACAGTGTATAACGGCTTCAATCTAATTAACACATCGGAAAAAATTAGGTTATTTAGGACATACGGGGCAGAAAAATTAAGTTATTTACGACATACGGGGCTGTTTGGTAGCTTCAAGACTAGATGTATTTAAAGGTGATAAGTTTAATTTTATTACATAGTCAGTTAGATTTTGAAGTTGTTTGGTAAATCAAAAATAATTTCAGATTCAGATTCGGTCGGAAGCTGTAGGACCCTAAATTTCATTTTTAGAATTTAAAATAATTAAAATGTTTTTTCAATTTATAAGGACTTTTTTGTTTAGAATGAACATTTAAATGATTTTATAAAATAAAGTTGAAAACAAATAAAACAAGTTTAGGACAGCATGTTGTTGCATTCATGCCGTTGCATTGGTTTTATGTTAAATTCCAATTTTATTTGAATTCGTAGTGTGTTTAAACCTTAAAATAAAAGAGTTTGAAAAGTTTTCAAAACAAAAGGCCGGAAATCTCTTTCTCTGTTCACCTACGCTTTTTGCCCAGCTCTATCCCTCCCCTCTTTCGGTCCAGCAGCCAACCGAAGTCAGAATCTCCCACCTTTCCTCGTTCTCGTATGCCCTCGCCCTTTCTCCTTGTCATGCAGGTCTTGCTCATCATGTTTCTCCTCCCCCGCTCGTCACATTTCTCTTTTCCTTTGCCGTCGATCCTAACGACCATCTCATCACATCGTGCCAAGTGGCATGTGTTTGAGTGTGAAAACCCTTCTAAATATCTTTGTTCATCGTAAAGTTGTTTTTAGAAATTTTCTGAATTTATCTGGAAGCTTTTCCCTTTTTGCTAGAGCAAATTCTATTTATTGGAGGCTCTTCTGAATCTTCTCATGAGCTCCAAATAATTTATTTGAGTTCATTGGGTGCTAACACATTTCTAGGAATTTCTCTAGAATTTTTGGAGCCATCGAAGTATTTTTCGGAATACGAATATTAATTTCAGACTTTCTGTAATTATTTTAAAGCCTGAAATTAAATATTTCGAAAATTAGTGCAAATCTAACCCGGCCCGAACTCATACACACACATCAGAATCCTCTCATCGCCCTTTTTTAGATCTGACCTCCGTTTTTTAATCCCGAAACCCTAACTCCACAGATCGAGAAAAAAGTTCAAAAGGTGGTTCAACTCCAACGAACTCTGCACTGAGAAATTTCTCCGTGCACACTTATCTCCGGCGAACACCAAAGGCATCACCACGTTCCTCTCGTCGAGATCTTCATCGGGGTGGTCTCCGTTTCGTGAGTACATTGTCGGAACTTCGCGGATCTAAGTTTTTCTTTGTATCCGGTGAGCAGTTTTCCCTTCCTTCTTCCACTCCGGCTACCTCGTTTCCCTGTACCTCGGCCTCGTGCGCCGCATTGGAAAGAGCTCCCATGTGGGTCCCGCCTGCGTTCACCCACGCGCAGAAGCGCGACGCGCTTGCTGCCGCCCGCCTGCGCCATCCGTAGCGCGGAGACGCGCGTCCGCCTACTGCCCCTGCCTGGTGCCACCTGGTGCCACCAGGTCCCCTGCTCTACTCTTGCCTCTACCCTGACCCCGCCACGCTCCTGGGCCCCACGGCCCAGTGTTGACCGCAGTCCCTCCCTCACCGAACTGCTCCGCCGCGCGCCCCTGTTCCCACTCTCCCGCTGTTGCGCCTAGCCCCCACCAGCGTGCCAAGTGTCGCTCCTCCATTCGCTGGCATCGGTGTCCCGCGTTTCACCGCCAGCACGGGATCTCCCACCTCCGCACTAGATCCGCAGGATCTTTTGTGGCTGCGACTCCACAGGCCATTCTGTGTCACCAGATCCAGCCAATCAAGTTGTGCCACATCGCCGCTGCCGGCGCACCTTTGCAAAAAGGACCTTACTGTGGCGGAACCTCTGATTTAATCCAGGCTAAGCACACCTGTCACCTCTGTCTTATAGTGTAATTAGACCGAATTAAACCGGCGATATTACCTTTTCACAGAGGAACCGACATCATACACATCCAGCCCTTGTTGGAGCCACAATAGTTACATCATCACAAGCAGTTAAATATAGCATAAGAAAACTTATTTTACAAACCAGTTCGAAATAAAAATATAAGTGCCAACATAGTGCCATACGAAAGGCAAGTTCAAAACAGATAGTAAATTCGATTTCAAAAACATCTCGCATCGGAATCAAAATACATTAGTAGTCTTCATGCAATGATGAATGGGACGAGCAGCACCGAGCCCACCGGTACTATCCTTCTTCAAGAAATTGTTCAGATGTCAACGGTACCTACACTCAAAAGGTGGGGGCAAACCCTAAGTACTAATTACTTAATAGGATTTAATAGAGTGGCTTACGGCTGACGCAAAGTTTACTTATTGGCATATGGATCCTTAGCGATTGATTTTAAACAGAGCTATAATATAATAAAGTAACAAGTTCCATCATTTGTATACAACTCCACAACAATAATAATAACCCGTGGAAATGTAAGCAACACAGTAGTACAAGCAGGTAATATTTGAAAACATGAGTAATAAATATAATATATTCAAGTAGTTACTGCGTTGCCCGACCGTGATATTGGCATTCCCACACCTGGTGGGCATCAGCGATTCGAATCGATTTTAATTCATAGGAATAATTATCATGTCAGGGGCATATGCTTACTAGCTATCGCGTTTCCACGTACACCCCTCATCTCCAAATGTCTCGTCCCAAGATTCAAAGCGTCCCCAACTAACCTCCGGGTTGTGCCCTCTCAGGAGTGTTAATACAGCGCACTAGGTCAGTCCTCCCTCGAGTACAAACGCCCGCAGGCCCAACGGCCTCCTGCAAGTGGATGGGCGGCACCTCGAAGATTAGGACGAGCCCAGACAAGACTTTTATCGGTCACATATCCCGGTTAAGCATTTTAGCAATGTTATGCCGATCAGCAGACGAATAATGAACGTGCCTTAAACGACTCAGGCGGAGCCAAATAGTATAACTACACACCTTAAAATAAAATTATTCTCCGTCCGGTCTCCGTTGAAATCATGAGCATAATATTACTTTCTCAATAGAAAAAGTTTTTGTGATTTTTGAAACCACCTACACGACGAGTGACTCCTTTCACTTGTGTCTACTCGCACCTAGCAATTCTAGGCAACTCGTCCTATGAACTATAGGTATATGTGCTAAGACCAGAGCGGCCAGAGAGTCTAATGCAATGTTTTTCAATCAACTCCTAATGCAGATGCGTAATTATCAAACAACCAAGTTTATATTAGCTGAGAGTATCATAGTCATGCCTATTTTTGCTTATGTTTCACAAAACCAACAAACTAAACTATGTTAGTTTGCCGGGTTGTGGGGCTTTGCTCGAGGCAACCCCTTGATCACTTCTACAACTCTTCCTTCCAAATACCCCTTCAGGGGCCTACAGGTGGTATTTGGATCTTAGTTGATCTTTTGGACATCGTTGCTTCAGGTAGCTCCACGAATTTACTTTTGGATCATGTATCTGCAATATGCACCACTGTATGAATGCTATGCATGATGCAGGGAATGGGAAGTATAAACATCAAGCACATGGTTGGACAATCATTTCATAGATAGGCAGAAAGGTGATCAATAAACTACTTAAGCCAAAGTACCTCCGGCTTAGGTTAAGTTATTGTTATCTACATTGAAGCATTACTGATAGTGGTGTTGCTTTGGGGATTGAAATTTGGTGGTCATAGATGCAAGATAGACACTTGTTTATGGTTTGCTGAGCATTAGCAGCTTTATGGTTTTGATGACAACATGCATGCACAAAATGTGAGACTCCTTAATGCATAATTTCGCACACATCAAGCATATTGGATAGGAGAAATCACAACTAACACTTACATGCTCATTAACATGCCTCCTTTTTATCTTCTTCATTTTTAAACCTACTAGAGTGACTATACCTAACCTCCTCATGAAACAGCACCCAAAATTATTGAATAAATCACATTAGCATTCTTGCACAATAACATTGCTACATGAACCTCGGTGGGATTTTTAGAGCACTTTAAAATGCACTTTTCTATTTTGTCAATCATATTAGCATAACATTTATCATTTTCAAATCACATAGTACACAGCAATTATAAATTCTCCAAAAACACTTTCTGGAACCTAAACTTAACCATTAAGCACCATGATTTTTCTCAGAATCTATTTTGCACAATAAAGTCACTTTTTCCTATTATTCATTTTAACATGCAATTATTTGTCTATTTCCAAATAGCAACCAAACTTACATGTAGCCCTTGAAACTTTAAAAATGGACCAAATATACAACATAGAGCATCTACAAATTTTAGTGGAATATTTGGAGCACTTTTCATGTAGCAAGTATTTTCACTCTTGTAAAATGCCCAAAATTCATGCATGAGGGCAAAACAGTAATTTAAAGGTATATACTAGTGTCACAAAAAATCTCACATAATCCCAAATAATATGATAAGTCTACTGACCAAGTTTCATAATTTTTGGATGTCATTTAGACCACTTTTGGCATTTATTTAGCTCTTGCATGCATGCAACATTCCAGGGGTAAAACTGTCATTTCATGGATCTACTTCTCTTCCATTCTGTAGATATACTAAATATGAACATAATGCAATAAAGTTTGTAAGTTTAGCATTTTTCATTGATTTAAAATGGATTTTTGAAGTTCACAGCTCAATAAAATGCATTTAACTCGAAAATCACTTGGATCAGGGACCTAAATGTAAATAAATCTATCTCCCAGGGGCTTGCACAGAAGATTGGTATGACTCAGCAAACAGCGCATCTAAATCAAAATAACAAGAGGGGGTTTTCACGAAATCACCATCTTCTACCTCTCGATAGGGGCAGGGGGCGCGCGCGGGGATGGCGTCGCGGGCTGCTCCGGCGGCGTGGAGGCCCGGCCTTGGAGCCGAGGAGGTCTCGGAGGGTGTTCCCGACGACGGGGGTCGTTTCCCCAAGATCTCGTCATGAGAGGAGCTCGGACCGAGCGGGGAACGGCCGTGAACCAGACATGAACTCGCAACGAGGTTGTGGCGGTGCAGCGCTCGATCTCACCGTTCCGGTGAGGGAGGAGGCCGTGGATGGGCGTTCCGGTGAGGGAGGAGGCCGTGGATGGGTGCACTAGCTGCGCAGGGGCAATGGGATCCTAGCAGAGGCGGTCTGCAGGCGTAGGAGGCGCTGGGGGCAGCCGTCCACCGCGGGGTAGATGGCGCGATGGCTCGTCCCTGCAGCCACATGCGGACGGAGGTGGAGGAGGCTTCAACGCACCCCGCGGGTGGCTAGATTCAGTGGAGCGGGGTGGGGCGGTGCAGAGGCGTCCATTGCTGGGAGCGAAGGCGGCCGGAGGAGTTCAGCACGCGAGCTCGGGGCAAACTCCCAACAATGGCGGCTCGTGTCCTGGTCTCGCGAGGGAAAGGCAGGGAGGGGAGTGAGCAAACAAGTGATGTACGAGGGCGATTTCGGGTCTAGGTGAGGAGAGCGCGGTGCGGGGCAAGGGTAGGGCAGCCGGATAGGGTCGCTAGAGATCGCCGGCCACGTGGCGGCCATGGCCTGGCCATGGCGGGTCATCCCAGATCAGCGGCCCCACCGGTCAGTGGGTCGGGAAAAGAAAAAAAATGGAAAAATGAGAATATACAGGAGATTTGGTTTTCTTCCCTGCTGAAAATCGAGTATTTGATCAATTTAAAAGCTGATTTTGGAGAAACCCCAATTGGAAGAATTGTTTTGATCTTTAAGTTCTACAACTTTGTCAAAAGACTTGATACCTAGTTCTAGGTGGAAATTTGATTTAAATTTGAATTTAACTTACTAGCTCCAGCTTGGCCAGCAGATCCTTTTAGTTTAAAAATTCCAAAAATCCATTTTGTGACTACTTTCAAACAAAGAGTTTTATACCAACTTTGTTCAGAATTTTATTATCCACAACTTTATAAAATAAAGTTTTGTATGAAAATGGTTGTATGTCAAAGAAAAGTTGAATTTAATAAGCAGGTCAGGTTTGGACAGATTTCATATACTGATAGAAAAAGACTCAAAGCACCATTCAAACCTTAATGTATGACAAAGAACCAATTAATAAAGTTGTTTATCATAAAATTTTTTACAAGTTTGGTATATAAAATTTCTTACAATTCACCACAGATTTTGAAATACAAGTGCATACATATTCAGATGTTTGGTAAAACAGCAGGTTTACTTCATGTAGAGTCTTTCTTGTTTTGAAGTTTCAGAGTGTCAAATGATGTCCAATCAGATCAAGGTCTAGTGAATTTGAAAGGTGATGAGTTTAATTTCATTTTATAGAAAGGAATATTTTGAAGTTATATAGTGAAATCAAAAGTAATTTCTGAATGAAGTTTGGGGAAAAGCTGAAAATCTAGACTTAGAAATTCTTTTCTAAGTACAGGTTGACTTGGTTTGGCTGAACTTTTGAACCTCTTAACTTCTAACTTTGAAAATGGTCAAAATAGTAAATTTTAAGGCAACATCTTGAACTAAAACTTTTGTATTTGATGTCTTGTATAAAAACATATAAATTTTTAACTACTCAACCAAACAACGCAAGGTTTTGCATAATCAATTTAAATTTTTTGACTTAGTGGTTTATTGGTCTAGTTATTGTTCTTCTCAAAGCATGATTAAGTCCAAATCCATGATTAACATTAATCTAATTATGTATCAAGGCTTTTGAGATACCGGGGGCATCACACCTACACTCTTCGGGAATCAACCCTCGGTTCGCTCTAGTTCAAATATAAATTTGAAAAGGTCCTATTTTTAATGTTTTGGTCCTCAGCCTTTTCAAAAATGGAATCTGCAGTCCACGACCTTCTGTTTTAGCACTTTAACCCTCAGTAGTTTAGTTTAAGTTACGCTTAGGCCCTCGATTTTCCAAAACTAGGCCCTGCAGTTAGTTTTTTCCGCTGTTGTGTCCCTGAAACCTTGTTTCGGGCATAACTTCTCTGTTTTAAACCCGATTGGTGAGATTCTTGTGCTCACATGCCCATAGTGATGTGTAGAACAGTTTATTAAACCTTTTATTTTCTTTTGTGATGATATGGTGTACTATTTCTTATAGTTTGTATACTTGTTTACTTGCATGTGTGAAACTGTATGTATGTGTGGTGCTCCAATAAACATTTAGACGTGGATCTTCCTCGTGCGATCTCAAGTGCAACTCAAGATCAAGACCCAGAAGACTCTGAGTAGCGATTCTTTAAAGGAAGGTAAGTATAACATAAACAACACCCAATAACTGTTTTAATCACTGCATTTGTATTTAATTTTGGAATGCCTATATGGATATGACTTAGCTACATTTATCCAGATATTCACCTTTTGGGAATACATATGGTTACGTTGTGCTAGGTGCTGCGTGAACACAAGTCCTTTTGTTAATTAATTTTGACTAGTGGTTCTATGCAATTTAATTGTTGGGCTTACCATTAAGCGGTTCATGTCCATTTTAATAATATGATTTTTAGCAACATGGTTTAGGGAGCCTGAGCAATATGCTCTTGTGCTTTTGTGGGTTTCTCTATTAAGGACCGGTTCACAAAGCGACCACCTGGGACAACAGCGGTACCATAAGACTGGGATGGGGCGGTCTTAGCTAAGTAACTAGGTCATTTTGGTCTGGAGTAACTTACCTACGGGGCATAAGGGGGGTGAGCTTCTGTGGTCGCTGCACCGCCTTAGGTTGAGTGTGCTTTACGTGATGTATGTGCTTCTCCCTTTGTGAGACGGACACCACCATTGCGAAACCTATCCCTAGCGGTTACTTCTTACCAACGTGCTCTTTGGAAAGGCTTCGTAGTATGCTCGCTAGTCATCTCATCTAAGGTAATGTGATGAACTCCTAACATAGCTCACGACTTGTGGGTAAAGATGTGCAACCTCTCGAGAGTGTAAAACTGACATGTCAGCATTATCAGCGGTCTAGACCCTTCCCAGTGATTAGTGGATCTTTGGTTGGGGTTCAGATGATGGTTTATGTCTCAAATAATATGATTAATCATTTATGCAATATCTTCGGGTTAATGGTTCCTTTACTCAACTACAGTAATTAGGCTTTAAATAAATGTAGCCAACTAAAAGCAAATGCAGTCTTAGCAGCCATCCTCAGAGCCTCATGGTTTTTGTTATAATTGTTGAGTACGAGTTGCTATACTCACGCTTGCTTCTTTATATTTATTCCTTGTTGGGGGAAAAATTCCAACCGCTGCTCAGAAAGGTGATGACCTGAAGGAGTACAAATGAAGATTCATGGAGTTCTAGGTGAGTGACCCCCAGTTGGTTTCCCTGTGGATGGCTCAAAGATTTAGTTACGCTTCCGCTACTCTGTGTTAAAGACTTGATGTGTTAATGTATATGTTGTTTCACGGTATGTAATAAAGCATGTTCTGTGATATCACTGTTTATTGTCTCTATATGTGTGAGATTAGATCCTGGCACACATATGGATTTGCTCTGGTTTGTCTTTTGAAAAACTGGGGTGTGACAAAAGCCGAAAATGCAGGTTTAGGAATTATTCTAAGTATGGATGGTTTTGACTTAGGCTTTTCGAACCTCTCACTATGTGATTTAGGAGATGCATATAATAGAAAAGTTGAAGGTCACTTATTAAACCAAAACTTTTGTATTTGAGTTTTACTCAAAATTTAATATAATTTGAACTACACAACCAACCAACGCGAGGTTTTGTCTTTTGAATAGAAAAAATTTGACTTAGTGATTTCTTCACCTAGTTCTTGTTCTCTCTGAGCATGATTCAGTTATAAGTTATCATTAGGATGGTTTAAGATTTGTGTTGGTGCTTTTGAGATGCCAGGGGCATCACAGTTTCGGAGTGAGAAATTTCAAAAATTTGCCTAGGCAACTAGTCCTTCCGATTTGGAAATTCCATGAGGACGGTCGCTGAAAGCCAATGGACCGACCCATTGCTCCCATGGTGATGAGTGATTGTCAACAAGCTCAGGCCCTCCGATGGACAGGAGGCCCTTCAATGGACGGGAGGTAGAGGACGATGAAGACCTAAGCCCTCAGAAGGACTGGAGGCAAAACTTGGCGTCGGTAGGCTATGGGAGCTCGGTACACGGAGGGGGCAGAGTTGCAGCAGCTGGGAAAGTCCTCCGATGGACTATGAGGCGACTCCAATGGACTAAAGAAGCTAGCGCATCTGCGGTACTCCAACCCGAGTGCGTGGAGCGAAGGCATGCATGGAGGTTTTGGCTGCTTCAGCTCAAAACCACCAACCGAATTCAAACTACCCAAGGGGTTCGCTTGAACACGTTTATAGCATGCCATCCTCTCCACGCAGCTTTGCTTGGTAGCCCCACTCGGTGACAGCGTGTGGTGTGCCTGTGTAGTCTAAGCTCATCGTTTGAGAGGCCCATAGGTGTTAGGTAGACTCTCCTTCGGGACCAACTATCTACCCTTGGTACCCTCGAGACTCTAGAATTTCGCTCAACGCAAGACCCTGACTTGTTTATTTGAATAACTGGATTAGGCACGGATAATCTTTGCAGCCGATTAGAAATAGAGTTTGGTGACTTTATCTCACTCGTTGTCCTCCCAGGCAACTATACCTTTCTACGGATATCTTTGATAGGTTTATCATCCCACCATACACCTATCTTTGTCACGTTTACCCCTGTTACTACTAGTTGGTATAATTTATCTAAGTTTACAGTTATTTCGATTTGAGTATATTCAATTATACTCTCTCGCCTGCCGCTTCCCTGTGGAAATTTACGATACTCGGAATACTCTGAGTGAAAGGCTACTGTGGTCTCCGTGCACTTGAGGAGTAAAACCTGATAAGGCTAAGAGACGCCAACAAGCTTTTCTAGCACCGTTGCCGGGGAAGCAATAGGCAAAGAGATAATTGATATCTCATTTCGAACCCTGTATACTTGATAAGTTTACCGCTAGTTGTTAGCAGGCTCACTTTGCTCTATTGCTTTGTTGTGGTTGCAATAGAGAGGTGTATGACCGGTTTCGACCTGCCGGAAAACTACCACAATAATCCAGAGTCACTGCTTAGGAGAGTCTGTGCAAAGACTGTCTACGGGCAGAGACCTGTGCCAAGGGAGCTAGAACCAAGCACTTCTACCCGTACTCCAGTTACCACCACCATGGCCGAGAAGACCATTCGTGAGTTCTCCATCCCCTTGAGCAATGACATTCGTACTGGACCTGAAGTTCAAGTGGGGGAAAACTTCAAACTCAAGCCAGGGGTGATTCACATGGTTCAAGCTATCCCATTCTGCGGACTGGCTACGGAAGATGCCAACAATCACTTGCAGCAGTTTCTGGAGATCTGCAGCACGTTCAACATGAAAGGAACATCACCGGACGCCGTCAAACTTCGTCTCTTTCCTTTCTCTCTTGTTGGGAAGGCAAAACAATGGTTCTACCTCAACCGTGCGACACTCACAACTTGGAAAGCATGTTTTGATGCATTTCTTTCGAAGTATTTTCCGCTTGGGAAAACTAACGCATGGAGGAACAAAATATCGAGCTTCCAACAGCTCACTGATGAAACTATGGAGGAGGCCTGGGAAAGACTCCAGGAGTACATCGCTGCCTGCCCCCATGCAGCATGCAAGAGTGGCTGATTATTCAGAGCTTCTTCCATGGGCTTCACCGCTCAGCACAAGAACATCTGGATGCAGCCGCTGGAGGATCCTTCCTATCCTTGAGCATCACTACGGCTAAAGGGCTAATTGAAAAAATGGCCACCAATCAAGGATGGAGAGAAGAGAGGTCTAGCACCCGATCCCGTGGCGTCCATCAGATCGAGAGCACTGACATGCTCGCCGCTAAGATGGACCTGCTGTTGAAAAGGCTAAACGATACTCTAGAAGCCACTCCGGTACAGGCCCTTGATACCCATATGAGTTGCGAAGTTTGTGGGAACACAGGGCACTTGGGGAACAGCTGCCTCAAGACGCGACCCGAAGATGCAAACTTCATAGGGAGCAACAACTTCAACAATGGGAATCATCTTCAGCCAGGATGGAGTACATGACCATATCTCCCTTTCTCCAGACAAGGTAACTCTTCAGGAAATTCACAACAGTTTCCTAAAAAATAACTTTGATCAGAAAGCTATGAATGACAACATTAGTAAAAAGCTATGAATCTATTTCTCTACAAATAGAAACTTTGAACAGTGCTATGAAAAACCAACTTAGCTTCAATAAAATGTTGGAAACCCAAATAGCTTGGTTGGCTGCTGCCTTACCTAACCCAAATGCGGGTAAATTGCTTGGGCAACCTGAAGCTCCTCCCAAGGAGCACATAAATGCAGTAACCACTAGGGGTGGAAAGTCCACACAGGACCCCCCGTCTCCTAGTCGTGCAGGTCAAGAGCAGAAGAAGACAACTGACTCTGAAGACAAGGTCGCAGAGGAAGATACACCTGGTAAGAAGGAGAAACCAGCATCTAAGCATCTACCCCATGAGTTCTATGATACTACGGTGTTGCCATTCCCTCCACGAAACAAGAAGGCTACCGCTGACGAACAATAAAGTAAGTTCGTGAGGTCATTAAGAAACTTTATGTCAACATAGCCCTGCTAGATGCTATGCAGGTACCGACATGTGCTAAGTACTTAAAGGACATCCTCAACAATAAGAAACCCCTACCGTCAATGGAAATAATGCATTTGACAGAAGAGTGTAGCGCAACTATACTAAAAAAACGACCTTGGAAGCCCCACCATCTCATGCTGGATTGGAACCTAGCATTTTGACCAAGCATTGTGCGATCTTGGAGCCAGTGTCAGCGTGTTGCCCAAGGTCATCTTCAATAAACTGAATCACGCCGCACTTGCCCTCACAGCTGTGTGTCTGTAGCTCACAGATCAATCCGTTTGCTACCCTGAAGGAATCGCGGACAACGTTCCGGTGAAAATCCGGAATTTCCTCATCCCCTTGGATTTTGTGGTACTGGACATGGAAATCGACTCAAAAACATAGCTCATCCTTAGGCGACCACTTCTGAGCACCATGGAAGCAACCATCGACGTCGGGGAAGGAAAGGTCTACCTCAACATAAATAGTAAGAAGGAGACATTCGCCTTCAAGCCAAAAGTTGAGCATTGCAATAAGGTGCACACTTTCAAGTGCCAGGCACAAAAGAATGCACTTAAGGTCAAGACCAGGACCAAGAAACCAAGTTCAAAGGTTGACAGCCTCATTACAATTTTGCTGAACAAATTGACAAGCGAGGCCGACATCCAACAAAATGAGTATGAAGCTGCCATGAAAAGCAGAAAATTGAGACAACAAGAGAAGAGACACGGCAAGCCTGGTCCCGTAACAGGAGGCAAAGCTCTTGAAAACAAGGTCAGCGCCGGGAGCCAATTGCATACGCTGAGGCGGTGCGGAGTTAATGAAGCACAAAGGCAAGAAGACCTCAACTTTGGTGCTTACATAACCCCAAGACGAAAGAAATGGTCTGCCCTCACCAACAGGTAAATTGGCATTATCATTACACGGCATATCTATTTTTCGCCAAATTTTGAATTCACACACCACTGCATATTTAAATATTCTCATCTTAATTTTTGCATTGCACCAGTTTAAATTTATCTTTGCAATTAAAAAAATATTTTGGTGGCCGGCTGACCCCCATCATGGCCGGTAGACCGGCCTTCTCTCCCCTCTTCTCCTCTTTTCTCCTTTCTTCCCCCCTCTCTTTCCTTTTCCTTTTCACTTTCTCTTCCTCCAACTTAAGCATAAAAAGAGGAGCTGCACTTCCTCACCATCCTCTCTTTTCCAAAGGACCTCATGCAGATACAAAATACCACCCAGCCATTTAGCACTCTAACACTTCCTCCTAACTATGCATGCACCACTAACCTGAGTTTTTACAAGTGGTACAATCGAGATTTTCACGCAACCTACAGGCAAAGTGGCTGCACCAAAGTTCCATCACCACTAAAAGCGAAAACATGGCATGGGGGCCTGATCGGCCAACCACCATGAGTGGCTACCCGGCCCCTCCCTTTCCTCCTTTCATCGCATGCAGCTTTTTCCTCTCTCCCTCACTCTCTCAGTTGCTAGTAGGTGCAAAGGCACTGACGTCCGGCAACACTCCATGGCCGGTCGACCCGGGTCACTACTGCCTGGCCACCTGAGCTGTCCACCCGGCCCCCTGCCTGTTCCATTTTGCCTATAAATAGCCCCGTTGCCTTCCTTGCTCGATGAACCAAGCAGGAACGCAATGCACTCTCTCCCTCCCTCTCTTAATCTCTCACTTAGTGTTTAATTAAGCCCTGTTGCTTAGTTAAAACTTGTGCACAAATAAAATTCGTGCTAGCCAAATAAAATTCCAGCTACGCTCTCTCACATTTCTTCCAAAATGAGAACGTTTTGTGGAGGCTCCACCCCCACAAGGACGCTGATTTTTAGATGACTAACCCACTAACCCTAATATTATTTTGTCATCTCCCCTTCGGGTATAGTGTGTTTTGTCATAGCCTTGCAGGATGAATCGAATGCTCAAGAAGGCGAAGAAGGCTGTTAGCAAGGCGGAGCAGCATGTCCGCTGGTCCTCCTCCGAGGGATCCACTCCAGTGAACAGGCATACTGCTTTCGAGAGGATGTCCATGAGCACAGAGGAGCTCGAGGAATTCCCGACGTCATCCACACACCGACCGGTGTTGCTCCTCGTCGCAGGTTGTACCTCGCAACAATGATGAGGGAAAGGCGTTATGGCTTCTTCACCAGAAATCTTACGCCTTAACCAAGTGCTTCGACGAGGACCTCCTGATCAACACTGGCATGCGGAGTGAATTTGATGAGGTATTCTGAGCCGTGGGCTGGGTAAACTTCAGTGAAGTCCTGGAAGGAGGAATTGTGCTCCTCACGAAAGAATTCCTCATGGCACTGTGCACCAAAACCCAACAGGAAGGTACGGTTATCTGGTTCCGACTCTTCAATATTGATTATGAGCTTATGTTACCGCAATTTAGCAATTTGCTGGACTTCTCACCACAATGCTCTGTGGCTGAAGACCCAAAGGCTTTAATTCAGTAGAGTTTTTGGGAAGAGTTAGTTGGGGCTGACTCTTCAAAGAAAAAGAGCATCACAAACATCAAGCATCCCACCATGCGGTTTCTAGCTCATTGGATTACCATGGTTGTTTTCCCGTGGGATGACACCCGCTGCGTCACAGTAGAAGATATGAAGTGCCTCTACACCATTTGGAAAGGGCAAAAATTTGCACCCGTTCTTAGCATGCTTTCTCATGGGATAGGGCTTGTCCACGATGGCAACATCATTTCAATCACGTCATTTGTGACGAGGATCGCTAATGGTTTAGGAGCATTAGCAAATGCTACTGTGTCATTTATGCCCAATGACCCGTCATACATAGTTAAGGAGTCGCACTTCATTCACACGCACTTTCTGAAAACGGACGCATAGGGAAACTATATTATGATGTTTAAAGGCTACGAGTTTGAATTGCCGCTTCCGGCTCCGCAGTTCAAATTATATTATGTGAGATCACTAACCATGTAGCTAGAACCTGAGCCAGCAAGAAATAGTATCTCCGGAGTCATGACTCAAGCCCAGTGACACCGAGCTGAAGAAAGAATCCGAAGACTTATGGAGATGCATAGGAACCAGGCGCCGAGCCTGCATAGGCTCACCCAGGCGCAGGACCCTCTGCCTGGGAGAACTAGGGAGAGTCATGGCACAGCTCTTGGAACTCCGTCATACCCTTAGTACATTCGATGCCATCAACCCACTACGTCGGAGGTGAGCAGTCTTGTGGTCATGGTATAGGACCATCCTGCTCGACACGGTACACCGACGAAGGCTATGGAGGAAACTTCAATGCCCTCTTCGGAGCTCTGAACCTCCAAGAGCACCGCACACTAGGGATAATGGACAGCCTCAACCAGATACAGGAGACACAAGCAGTTGACCACAACATGATCGTGGAAACAAGAGCGACTGTGGACCGCATGCAAGAGCAGAACCTCATGTACTACAACTGGAAGGGGTTCTATCCCGACTGAGCTTCATTGAAGCTTGGGGGGAACCTGACATAAGGAAGGTACGTGTGCCACACCACTTCTTTATGCATCCTTGTATTCTTCTCTGAAAGCCTAACTTGTACCTCAACCGTTCTGCCCCATCATGAGAGTAGTAGTTTGTATCTTTGTTTTCAGCATGTTTAATTTTAGTTTGCTTAGTTTAAGTCCATAAAAAAACTCCCATGTTTAAATGATAAATTCACATGCTAGCTTCATTTTTGGAAATGATGAATAGTTGCTCTATCAAGTGAATGGTTAAATTCTTGCATGTCAACTCATGCTGAGCTTAGTCCCATGATGGTGAATAAAAAGAAGTGAACCTAAAGTTTTACCTTGTGGATGCTATTTGTGATAACAAGCCTAAGTTGTTGTGAGAAAATGATATGACTTAAATGTGGAATGATTCTTTCATGTTCCTAGTAAGATGAATATCTCAAGTCTTTATTTTGAAAATGACAAAATTAAGCTCCCCTTGGATGATAATCCTACCAGAGCCAAAAATGCTTCATATGTTCTAACCGCTACAAAGAGCTACTTAGAAATGTTTTAAGCTTTGTCAAATTTTGAGTCGCTTTGAGTAGAAATATCACCTTCTTTTGATAGCTAGAGTTTCAAAAATATGCAAATGATCCATTCCGGACTCTGCATCCACCAAAATGTCTCCAAATACTTCTCATATCCCTTTAGCCTTGAAATCTCAAGGACAAAGGGTATGGAGCTTTAAAAAAATGCGTGCAAGGTCACGACAAAAAGAAAAGGAAAAAAAGGCGTGCGAAAGCACGGCGAAAGGAAAAGCATGTAAAGTCAAGCATGGCAAAAATAAATAAAGGCTCCATATCCCCTCCAAAATTCATACAAGGCTACAAGGGATGAAAATCAAGAGAAGGAGACACTTTATTCCACCACTCATACTCCAGTGATCAAATAGAAGAAGTGATAGAGTACATTCTTTGGTCCAATCTTTGGCTTAGCAAAATAAACATTCTAAGTGTGCCACATTCTCCCCCACCTAAAGCTCCACAAAAGCCTTAGTGTAGGAAAATGATGGCCAAGATCATGGCCCTTGGTGAGGAAACACTTCTGAGTGATCAAGAGTACCATGGGGTAGCTTCTTTTGTTTTGAAAAATCTTGAACACACCTGAGAAGGACATCAAAAAAGAATAAGTTAGAATCACTCCTGCAATAAAGTTGTTTTGTCCCCCAACCACTCAAGGCAAGACAAGCAAAAAGATGCACCCCAGGTATTATCTAAGGTGAACTTTGATTATTTCACTGTCTGGGGCGAAAGTTTGAGTGTGAGTTGCTTATAAGAATTCTCCTTCATCTTCGATACTGCAGGAACTCCTGTGTGGTGTGCCTGTGTAGTCTAAACCCGTCATTTGAGAGGCCCGCAGGTGTTAGCTAGACTCTCCTTCGGGACCAATTATCTACCCCTGGTACCCTCGAGACTTTAGAATTTTGCTCGACGCAAGACCCTGACTTGTTTATTTGAATAACTTGATTAGGCACGGATAATCTTTGCAGCCGATTAGAAATAGAGTTTGGTAACTTTATCTCACTTGTGGTCCTCTCAGGCAACTATACCTTTCTACGGATATCTTTGATAGGCTTATCATCCCACCATACACCTGTCTTTGTCACATTTACCCCTGTTACTACTTGTTGGTATAATTTATCAAAGTTTACAATTATTTTGATTTGAGTATATTCAATTACACTCTCTCATCTGCCGCTTCCTTGTGGAAATTTGCGATACTCGGAATACTCTTGAGTGAAAGGCTACAACGGTCTCCGTGCGCTTGCGGAGTAAAACCTGTTAATGCTAAGAGATGCCAACAAGCAACACTGCTACAACAAGCATCATGAGTAAGAGTAGTACTATGACGAGATGCGTAACTACTGCGAGCATTGGGCTTGTCCCTTCCTTTGATTCTCCTAGAGTGAAGGTGTACCTAGGCTGCCAACTATCGATGACTGTCCCGAGTGCACAAGACCTCAAAGCCTTTAGCACCGCACCTCTGTCTTCTACCACCTATATCGCATGCCTCATGACCTTCAAGGTCCAGTATGAGGAGCACCTCAATGTTTTGATCACCCAATGAAGACCAAGAGCAAGGTGAATGTCCGGAACCTCGCTCATGCACTGATGGTCTCTCACACACCCAGAAGCTGTAACGCCCCAAAAATCAACCCTAAAAATTTTCCCTAAATCTCTCTCTAATTCAAAATCAAATTTTGAAAACTTGTTAGTTTCCGAGTTTGCTAATATGAGGTCAGCAAAAATTCCTATCAGGCCTCCAGATGTTCTAGAATAATATTCTCCAAATGCTTTACAAAATTCACCACAAATTTCTCCACAAAAAGATCTCCCAAAGGCCAACTCACGGTTGTGGCTGCTTCGTTTTAAAGAAGAGGCTCTACTCCAAAGCTTGGGGCTTAGGGAGATTGATCAACCTACTTTCCTCTCATGGCTGAATACACTGTATTTTTTTGTTCCTTTTAGCGGTCTGAGTAGACTTCTTTCAATTTTGTTTTTTTGCTATTGGTGGCTGTGAACACCTGTATTTTGAGAACTGTAAGTGGCTTTCTACGCTTATAAAATACCATTTTACTGTGTGGACCTCCCCCACAGTTTTTTTGGTAAAAAAAATCTTTCCCAAAATTCAAATCCAATTTCAAAAATCAGAGAAATAGAAAACCCCACCCCCTTCTTCCTTCCTCCCTGCGGCTAATGGCCCACTCTGCCTCCTCCTTCCCTTAGCCTAAGGCGAACGGCCCAAGGCTGTGATGCCCCCGGCATCTCAAAGGCACTAGCACACAACTTGACTTGTAATAATGATGATTTATAACTTAATCATGCTAGAGAAGAATAAAAATTATCTAGACAAAACACTAAGTCAAAAAAATTTCTATTCAATTTACAAAACCTTGCGTTGTTTAGATGGGTAGTTGAAAATCTATACGCTTTCATGCAAAACATCAAATACAAAAAGTTCTAATTCGAGATGTTTCCTTCAAATTTAATATTTTGACCATTTTTAATATCAAATGTTAAGAGGTTCAAAAGTTCAAGCCAAACCAAGTCAGCCGACACTTAGAAAATTCTGTTAAGTCTAGGGCTCACAGTTTTCTCAAATCTCGTTCTGAAACTACTTTTGATTTCACTATAGCACTTCAAAATATACGTGACTATGACATGAAATTAAAATTATCACCTTTTAGGTGCATCTGATCTCAAAGTGATTGGACTCCATTTGTTACTTCGAAAGTGGAACACAAGAAAGACTCTACGTGATGTGAAAATGTTGTTTGATCAAAACTATGAATATGTTGGTGCTTATATTTTAAAACCAGACATGATCTTTACCAAACTTTCTATACCAAAATTCTAGAAGACTTGAAGTTGAACAACTTTGGTATTTGAACCACTGACATGTAGAGAGGTTTGAATAGGGTTTTGGGCATTTTTCTGTCAACATATGAAATCTGGCTAAACTTGAAATGACTAGTAAATTCAAATTTAACGAAGACAAAATCCTTATCATGCAAAAGTTTGTATACTAAAATTATAGATCATGAAATTGTGAACAACATTAGCATAGATCATATCTCATTGCAAATGCTCACAAATAGGCCTACTGGAATTTATAAGATTTAGAGTTTAGCTGGTCAAACCAAGGTCAGTTACTTAAATTCAAATTTAAGACAATATTTTCCAGAGAACATGGTATTAAGGTTTAAAACAAAGTTGTAAATTGTAAAATTTAGAACACTTCATGTATTTTGAGTTTCATCTAGTTCGGCAATCTTAATGTTCAAATATGCATTTTCAAATGAGTGCTCTGTGAGTCAAACCTTCGATTTCCATTTTTCGGAAATTTCCTTCTTCCCTTGTGTCTATGACCCGTGGGCCCCACTGGTTAGCCCGGCCTCTGATCCCCTGAACCCGCGGGGACAAGCCGCCCAAAGCCACCAGCCACCGTGTTCCCCTCCATGATCGAGGTAGAAGAAAGGCAGGGCAGGTTTACATAAAAACCCTCACTCCTTTCACCACTTTCTTTACCGTTTACCGTGTCTTATGGATCTTATGTATAACCCCTAGATCTATCAAGGTTTCACATGTTAATCCAAGCCTCTAGCCTTTTGCAGAAGTAACCCTGGACCTTACAGGATTCGCGCTCCCTGCTCAATGAGTCTAGGTTTATTTGCGTGCTAGCCCCTGCATAGTATGAATAATCATATATAGGTCCAATTACAGAACTTCCGGATTTGGCATATGAATTTTGAAATGCTCTAGAAATTAGTAGAATAACTATATAAATATGAAACTTATTTCGTTAGACTGCTTATGAATAGATCTACACAATGGACTAGACCTTGTTGTCTGAAATAACTGTTTTGCCCTTCTTTTCTTGCATGCATGATGAAATAAGATAAATAGTAAAGGTGATGGAAATGACCTCCAAAAATTATGAAACTTTGATAGTAGCATGTATACGATTTTTAGCCTCTCTGGTGATTTTTGGAGACCATAGCATGCAATGTAAAATTACTATTTTACCCTTATGTGTGCATTTAGTCTATTTTAGAAGTATAAAAATGTATGCTACATAAAACTTGTCCAGAAAAATCCATAGAAATTATATTGTACTTATTTGATGTAATGCAGCCAAGAAATAGAGTTTCATGTGTTGTTCTTTCTGTTTGCTATGTATTTTGAAAATGACATATGCTATAGTAATTTAAACAATAAAATATAAAAGTGCTATTTAGTCTGTTTTAAAAATGCCACCAAAATTCCTGTAGCTATATACTGTGTAAGTATACTTATGTGAACTATTCATGTATTTTGGTTGCTATTTCATGAGGGGCTTATAAGTAGTTAATTATATAGGGTCAAAAGTGAAGGAAATAAAAAAAGGATGTTAATGCACTAATATGCACTCTTGATTGATCTTGTAAACAATACTTAGTATGTTTAATTTTGCTGTGTCAAAATGAAACCGTGTAAGATGGATGAGTCTATATACTCCACATGCATGTTTCATCTTCATATGCCCAGGTTGCCAATCCTTAACCATCAAAGTATTGCATTGTTGAAATGTAGATGACAATAACTCAAAATAAGTCAAATTATATATGACTTGTGCACTTATATGCTTGTGTACATTTGGTATAATATGAGTGACTTGAAATTAGAAATCCATCATGTGTTCTTCTCATGTACCTTGCAGGGTAGGTTTGACTCGCTAAGGGAAATAAACAACACCCTACTGCATGCATGTATCTTAGTAATCCAAGTAGCTATTGCTTGTTTTTACCGAGTCACAAGAGTAACATGATAGTTGTATGATCAATAACTTGGTAGTTGCATAGGTATGATTGTTTGACTGTATGCTTATTCGGTGTTCGTAAGAGTACTCCCTGTTTAAGTAGTTTATCAATCACCTTGTTGTCGATCCCTGAAATGATTGTTCATATGTGTGCTTGAATATTCATGTATCCATTCACTGCATTATGCATATCATTCATATAGTGACGCTTATTGCAGATATGTGATCAAGAAGCAAGTGCGTGGAGCTACATCAAGCAATGGTGGCCCAGAAGATCAACTAAGCCCCAAGCACGACCTGGAGGGCCAATCAGTCGTGTTTGGATAGAGGAGTTGTCCAAGTGATCAAGGAGTTGCCTGGGACAAAGCCTCACAACCTGGCAAACTAACTTTAAATTAGTTTGTTCAAGTTTTCAACAACAAATGTAGGCCCCTTAGCCATGCTTAGACGGTGGAAGTCGAGTGGATATATTCACTCGCGAGATGATAAGGCTTAGAAATGTTCTATAAAAATTTTAATTTGAAAGCAATTTGATACGATGTGATGAAAATATGAGATTGGACGGAGATATGGGTATATTACAATGAAAAAAAATATGCGGATGGTTTGGTGGACTCCGCACGAGTCGTTTAAGGCCCGTCCTCTGTCATTTGCTGATCGGCATAACATTGCTTGTCCACTGTCCTATGAGTACCCCACGTACTCATCGTTTGTTATTGATATTTTTGTAGGTACTTGTCAGTTTGTGATCAAGGATGACAACGGTGGGCTCGATGTCATGCCTTGATATTATTTTTCAGCCGCACATTGGCATCTATATAAGGTTATGTATTCCGCTGCGAGAAATGTTGAAGCTTTATTTCAAATATGATTGTACATCAATTCGAGCAAATGTTTTGTAACAAATCAAGCTATGTTTGTATGAAATGTTGGGTTGTTGTAATTGTTGTGGTTCCTTCGAAGGCTTAACGTGTATTATATTGGCATCCCTGGGGGATAGATATCCCCTAGTCCCTCAGGCGACATATTTGGTGCATGGGCCAATGGAGGGTCCAATCCAGGGGCCGACTGACTGACTCAGGCCTGAGGTGTCGAACACCTTGGCGCAATATGGATCACGAATTCTATATGATTTTTTGTAATCAAAACCATCTAGGAGACATAGAAGGAAACCGACTTGTAACCCAAGCAACACCGGACTATGTAAGGTGGGCTAGGGACCCCTCTCAGTAGACTCCCTCGAGATCTGATCCTCAAATACACAACTCTCCCAATCCTTGACCTCATACGCCCTCATTGTAATCTCAAGATCAGTACAAACCATCGCATACAGGACGTAGGGTGTTACGTGACTCAGCGGCCTGAACCAATCTAAATCATGTTCTTCCTTCCGTTTTGTGTGACCATGGAGCTACAGTCGATCTGGACGCCATGCATCTCATGGTACATCCCATGGTGTACTGCTAGTACCAAACATCGACAGTTACATGGAGTGCCCTTTCGAGTAGCTTTACGGACGACCAGATTTAGTTCCTAACTGCACCGTGAGCCATGTGGTGGCAGGTGTGCTTTGCTCGGATCACAAGTCCGCCTCCGCCATTCCTCCATCTTTCTCTACCGATGAGACCCACCCATCAAGCCACCTCCCTCTCTCTGCCACGTGAGACCCGCCTACCAGCCTCTCTCCCCCTCCTTCTCTTCCCGGCTACTGTGCGTGGACGCACGCCACGCCACCACGCATCTCGACGTCGGCCACCTGCGTCTCGCTAGTGCGCCACCAGAGTACCACCTCTTCCATCCTCGCTCTCTCTGCTAGTACCGCTAGCGTGTTCCATCCCCTTTGTCGCTCATCGTCCGCCCAGCGGTTCCTGCCGACACCGGCGCCTCTCCCCTCTCTCCCCCCAGTCCTCGTTTTTAAGAAGCCCCAGTGAGCCCGCCGCTCTCCCTATCACGAGCCGTGTTCACCTCTCCAACTAGAGTTGTGTCTGTGCCGTTTGTAGGCCATCTCCCTCCCTCCTCCTCTCCCAGCCACCTCCCTCACTCTGCTCGAGTGCAGTGCATGTCTGCCCCAGCAATTCACCGCCCTCAAGCCACCGGAGTGCAGTTGCTCGGACGGTGAGCACCTGTCCACCTACCGCTACCCATTCGCACATCGATACCCCATTTCTCCGCTCCTATCTTGCTCTCTGCGTGAGTCCCTTGCGTTGTCCATGGCCACCACTGCCACACCCCGCAGGCGAGCCCCTTCACCCTCTTGTCGGCAATGGGACCCACGCCGTGAGCTCTGCCTCATTTGTCTCGTCGTCGTGCGGCCATCCTCGCTGCGGGAACCAACCAGATGGCGGTGAACCACCGCCGCCCGTTACCAGTGGTTCACGTGAACCAAACTAGTTCACCCAAACCTGAAGCGTCGTAACAGGTTTTAATCCGCAAGCGCACAGAGACCGCTGTAGCCTTTCACCCAGAGTATTCCAAGTATCATAAATTTCCATAGGGAAGCGGTAGGCCAGAGTGTAATTGAATATATTCAAATCGAATGAACTGTGAACTTAGATAAGTTGTACCAACTAGTAGTTAAACAGGGGTAAGTGTGAAATAGAAGGTGTATGGTGGAGAGATAAGTCTGTCAAAGATGTCCATAGAAAGGTATAGATGCCTAGGAGGACAACGAGGAGATAAAGTTACCAAACTCTAGTTCTATTTGGCTACAAAGATTATATGAGACTACTAATGACACTCAATTAAATAAGTCAGGGTCTTGCGTTGAGCGAAGTTCTAGCACCCTCGAGGAGCCAGGGGTAGATAGCTAGCCACTGTTGATGTCTCTTAGAGTAACAGATTTTACTCCACAAGCGCACGGAGATTCGATGTAGCTTTTTCACTCAGAGTATTCCGAGTATCATAAAAATCCACAGGGAAGCAAGGGCGAATAGGTGGAATAAAATGTCGAACTTTCAACGGTACTATATAACTTAGATAAATACCAGCTATTCTTACACCAAGGGTAAGATAAACAAGATAGTGTATGGTGGAAAGAGTAAGCAGGGACCAAAGTGGTTAGCAACTAGGTATAGCTATCTGGGAGGACAACGAGCGAGATTTAGATATCTAAACTCTATTCCTTAACTACTGCGTAGGAGTATTTGCGGTTGAGTTAAGTTATTCGAATACAAAGTAGGGTCTTGCGTCGAGCGAAATTCCAGACTACATCGAGGAGGCACGGGGGTAGAGAGTTGGCCAACCGAACGGCAACTGGCTAACGCCTACAGGCTTACCGAACGACGGGGTCAAATTACAGAGGCTCCCTAATGCTATCACCAATAATGCTACCAACCAGATCTACGTGGGTAAGATGGCACGCTAAACTAAAGCTTGTCCTTGATTAGAGGGTTAGAGCTAACTTAACCTTAGATCAGGTTGATAATTGGTGCTTTGACATGCAGTGAGGTTTGCATAGAATTTTGGGGATTTTTCTGTCAGCATGTGAATTCTGTTAAAACTTGACCAGTTTAGTAAATTCAAATTTTCTTTGGCCTATAACCATTTTCATGCAAAACCTTAGTTGAGAAAGTTGTAGATCTTGAAATTCTGAACAACATGGGTGTAAAAATCTTTGTATGAAAATGAGCATAAGGTGGTCTTTTAGAATTTATAAACAGAAGGGATTTGTTGGTCAAACAGGGGTCAGCAGTTTGAATTCAAATTTAAACCATATTTTCAGATAGAACATGGTATGAAAGTTTATAACAAAGATGTATATCTTGAAGAGTAGAACATTTTATTCAATTGGGTCATTTTCAAATTCCGGTCCTACATTGGTCAAATTAGCAAAATTCAGAAACCTGGTTAGTTGGTCAAACACCATTTTTCATTTTTTTGGGATTTTCATTTTCTTATGAGTCTGACACGTGGGGTCCACATGTCGGGTTCCCGCCCGGGAGTGGATGACGACATCAGCCCGTGGGACCCACGTCGCACTCCTCCGCAGACCCAGTCCGCGCACTTTTCCTTCCCTTGCTAGCCTTAGCCCTACCTGTGGGTCTCACCCGGTCCATGCACCGTGTCCACGCCATGTCGCCCCTCCTCCTTTCCCGCTCGCCCGCGCCCACGCCGCGGACGGCTCCTGCCGAGCGCCGGCCCCGTGGTCGTTGGCTCCTGCCGTTCGCGAGACCGCCCGCCCGGCTCGCCTTCAAGGGGAGATGAAGCCCCGGCCACCCTCACATCGCTCCCCTCCTCTGTGAGCCTCGTCTCTCTGCCCTCTGCCTGTCTCTACACGCCCAGGCTCAAGGCCGCCATGACCGCCATGGGCGGAGCTCCGCGAGCTCGTGTCCCAGCCAACTCAGACCATCTCCACACTGTCTAGCACCCGCACCACCTCCACCGTGTCTCCCTCCACCAAAAACCCGTGACTAGAGCCCCGGCACCGCTCCCTGTCACCTCCACGCGCGGCCGTCCAGACACGCCCCCGCGCCCTCAACCTCGCCGTGGGTTCACAGTGCTGTGGAGACCAACCTCCGGTGCTCTCCTCGTGCTCGGATCCACATCACCGGACTCGCCACGCCACCGCGCAGCTCGCGCGCTGCCTCGGGTCGCCGCCCCCCCGTTCCTCCACCAGATCGAGCCGCCGCCCCATCCTCCTCGTCGCCCGGGTTCACCTCGGTTCATGGGGCGTTCCCTGTCCGCTTCGGCCTCCCGGCGTGACGCCGCCTTGGGGGAACGGCTCACCATCGCCGGGAACATCTTCCCGGGGCTTGACGGCTCTAAGTCGGCGCCTCCACGCCGCCGGAGCAGGCCGCGTCGCCATCCCCTGCGCGCGCCTCCTGCCCTGTCCAGAGGTAGAAGAAAGGGGGAAAGAGAAATACGGTTTTGCCAAAAAGCCCCTGGTTTCTAGTTTATTTCCGTAATGATCTGAGTAGCTATGCACTGAGTCTATGCATTCTTGCATGTAGGCCCCCAGAAACTAGGGATAACTACGTAAAGGTCCTGGGTCTGAGAGATTTCGAATTTAATTCCATTTTTCTAGATCTGAAACTTTAGAAATCGATTAAAAATCACATAAAAATCAGAAAAATACAAACTTTGTTGTATTATACTCCTCTTAAGTAGATCTACAGAATGGGTATGATGGTTGGGTGTGAAAAGACTGTTTTACCCCTGGATTATTGCATGCATGTTAAAAATGAATAAATGATAAAAGTAGAGTAAACAACCTCCAAAAATTATGAAACTTGGACTGAGTACTATTTATGTCAAGTATTGTCACATATATTTTTGGTAGCCCTAGTTATTACTAGAAAATGATAGATCTACCCCTAGGGTCCACTTTTAGATATTTATTGGATAATAAAATACATGCTTTATGATATGTGCTCAAATAAATCCCAAGTAATTATGTTGTACACATTTAGTCCAGTATAGTCAAGAAATAAAGTTTCATTTGTGTTAGTTGTTGTTCACTAGGTGATTTGAAAGTGGCAACTTATATAGGGATTTAAACCAATAAATAGAAAAGTGTTACTTAAAGAGCTCAAAAAATCCCACCGAAGGTCATGCAGCAATGTTATGTTGCAAGGAAGCTAATGTGACTGTTCAAGGATTTTTGGTGTTGTTTCATGAGGAGCTTAGGTATAGTCACTCTAGTAGGTTTAAAAAAAACAAAAACGAAGAAGGTAAAAAGGGGGCACGTTAATAAGCGTGTACGTGTTAGTTGTGATTTCTACTATTCATTATTCTTGATGTGTGTGAAATTATGCCTAGAGGAGTCTCATATTTGTGCATGCATGATGTCATCCAAGCCATAAAGCTACTAATGCTAAGCACACCATAAACAAGTGTCTATCTTGTATCTATGTCCACCAAATTTCAATCCCCAAAGCAACACCACTGTCAGTAATACTTTAATGTAGATAACAATACCTTAACCTAGGGCAAGAGTACTTGGATTAAGAAGTTTATCAATCACCTTCCTGCCTATCCATAGGATGATTGTCCAAACGTGCGCTTGGCATTCATGCATTGCATTTATAAGCATCATGCATAGCATTCATTTAGTAACGCTCTTGCAGATACGTGATGAAGAAGCAAGTGCGTAGGACTACTCCAAGCAACGGTGTCCAAAAGACTGACAAAGACCCAAATACCACCTGGAGGCCCCTGAAGTGGTATTTGGAAGGAGGAGTTGTCCAAGTAATCAAGGGGTTGCTTAGGGCAAAGCCTCACAACCCGGCAAACTAACATTAGCTTAGTTTGTTGGTTTGGATGAAAATAAGCAAAGGTAGGTAGGACCATGATACTCCCAGCTAATATTATCTTGATTGATGATTACGCATCCACATTAGGAGTTGGATGAAAACCTTTGCATTAGACTCCCTGGCCCTAGCACCTATACCTAGAGTCTGTAGGACGAGTTGCCTAGAATTGCTAGGTGCGAGTAGACACGAGTGAAAGGAGTCACTCGTCGCGTAGGTGGTTTCAAAAATCACAAAAACTTTTACTATTGAGAAAGTAACAGTTATGCTTATGATTTAAATGGAGACCGGGCGGAGAATAATTTTATTTTGGGGTGTGTGTTGTTGTACTGTTTGGCTCCACCCGAGTCGTTTAAGGCCCGTCCGCTGTTCGTCTGCTGATCGGCATAACATTGCTAGATTGCTTAACCGGAATATGGGACCGGTGAAGTCTTACCTGGGCTCGTCCGGAGTTCTCGAGGTGCTGCGCATCCACTAGATAGAGGCAGAAGGCCCTGGGGAGATTGGTACTCATGGTGGGGAGACCGAGATGTCGGCAGGCTCGCCATGGGGGCACAACCCGGGGGTTCGGTGGGGGCGCTTTGAATCTTGGGACGAGACAGGTGGAGATGGGGACTATATGTGAGAACGCGATGGCTAGTAAGCATATACCCCTGGCATGATAGTTATTCCTGAGAATTAAAATCGATTCGAATCGCTGATGCCCACCAGGTGTGGGAGTGCCAATATCACTGTCGGGCAACGTAGTAATTATTTGAATATATTATATCTATTTCACATGTTTTCAAAATGCTACATGCTTGCTCTACTATGCTGTTTACTTTTCTGCAAGTTATTATGATGGAGATATATACAAATGATGAGACTTGTCAGTTTATGATCTTATACCTCTGGTTAAAATCAATAGCTAAGGATCCACATATTAGTAAGCAAGCTTTGCGTCAGCCGTAAGCCAATCCATTAAGTCCCACTGAGTAATTAGTACTCAGGGTTTGCCCCCACCTTTTGAGTATAGGTATCGACGACATCTGGACAAGTGCTTGGTGGAGGGTAGTACCGGTGGGCTCAGTGCTGCTCGCCTCGATCATCATTGCATGAAGACTACTAAAGTATTTCGTTCCGCTGCGAGATGTTTTTGAATTTGCTTCCGCTATCTGATTCGAATTTGCCTTTCATATGGCATTATATTGAAACTTATATTTTATTTCAAACCGGTTTGTAAAGTGAATCTACTTATACTCTATTTCAACTGCCTGTGATGATGTAACTGTTGTGGCTCCATCGTGGGCTGGATGTGTATGATGTCGGTTCCTCTGGGAAAGGGTAATATCGGGAGCCGAATGACTCTCGATGGATGACCAAGTTTAGTTTGGTCTAATTACACTGCAAGCCAGAGGTGGCAGGTGTGCTTAGCCTGGATTAAATCAGTGGTTCCGCCACACAGGTAAAGATAGGAGGATAACGAGGCAAGAGCTCAGGTTCCTGATGAGGACTTTCTATACTATGGTGAGCCAGATAGACTAAGCTAGACCAACACGTTGCTCTGACGGAGGTAATGACTTATCTAGTTGTCTAGGATACTTACTTAGCCACCAAGGCTGCTAACCACTTCCGGGCACCAGAGTGCTGATAACCCAGACAAGAAAGGTGGGTGTCGCAGGGACTCGGCTATGCGGCTACAAGCAACCCGAACGACGGGGGTGGACTACACAGGTGGAATTTGAAAACATGAATTATAATATAACATATTTAGATAGTTACTATGTTTGAACATCAGTGGCATTGGCATTCTCACACCTGGTGAGCATCAGTGATTCGAATCGATTTTAATTCCCGGGAATAACTATCATGCCAGGGGTATATGTTTACTAGCCTTCGCGTTCCCACATATAGCCCCCATCTCCACTTGTTCCATCCTAAGTTCGATTCCAACCTACCATTCCCCAGGTTGAGCCCCCATGGAGCGATACCACGGCATCCTGGGTCAGCCCTCCCATGAGTTGAGCGCCCCTAGGCCCCATGGTATGACCAAGTCTCTGTTCTTTGGATGGTTCAAGTAAGACTTTCACCAATCTTATGTCTCGGTTAAGCACTCTAGCAATGTTATGCCGACCAATAGGCGAACAACGGACGGACCTTAAATGACTCGGGCGAAGTCCATTGCAGAACATCATAAACGGTAAATAACTCATAAAAATCTCCGCCCGGTCTCCATTTAAATCACATGCATAAATAACATATCCACTTTATTAATTTGATATTTTGAAATCACCTATCCGACAAGTGACTCCATTTCACTCGTGTCTACTCACACCTAGCATTACTAGGTATACTCGTCCTATGAACTCTATTATAGGAGTTAGGGCAAGGGCGGCCAGGAGATCTAATGCAATTGGTTTCAATCAACTCCTAATGCGGATGCGTAATCATCAATCAAGATAGTATTAGCTAGGAAATTCATGGTCCTGCCTACCTTTACTTATTCTTATCAAAACCAACAAACTAAACTATGTTAGTTTGCCAGATTGTGGGGCTTTGCTCCAGGCAACCCCTTGAATCACGGACAGATTTTATCAGCGACACACCGTCTTCATCTTGATGGAGAAGCCAAACTCCTGCTCGGGAGGTTACCGTAGTTAGCAATCCTATATGCATGATTAAGTGCAAAATGGATGCAACGAATGCTCATGATGCTAGGGAAATATGAAAAACAATGCACAACATGTTAATAAGTTGAAACACGCAACATCTATTTTCTAATATATTTATTTTAACCTATTTCTCATGTAGCTCAAAACAGTAGCAATTAATTTCATAGCAATACTTTCTGGAACGTAAACTTAACTATTAACCACCATGATTTTTCTCAAAATTTATTTCGCACAATAAAGTCACTTTTCCTATTATTCATTTTAACGTGCAATTATTTGTCTATTTCAAAATAGCAACAAAAACTTACATGTAGAACTTGAAACTTTAAAATTGGACAAAATAGGCAACATAGAGCATATACAAATTTCAGTGGAAAATTTGGAGCACCTTTTATGTAGCAAGTATTTTCACTCTTATAAAATGCACAAACTACATGCATGAGAGAAAAACAGTAATTTAACAGTATATGCTAGGGTTTACAAAAATCACACAGACCCTAAATAACATGATAACGCTACCGTCCAAGTTTTCATGATTTTTGGAGTCCATTTACACCTATTTTGTTATTTTTTTGTTTAAACTTTCATGCAACAAACCAAGGGCAAAACAGTTAATGCACATATCTACATCATATCTAGCCTGTAGATCTAGTAAATAGGAACAAAATGAGACTAAGTTTGCATTTTTATCATTTTTCTTTGATTTACTATGATTTTTTGAAGTTTACTGCTGAAATGGTAACCTAAAATGGAAAATACTCAGATCCAAGGTCTATTCACAATTATTTGTAAAGTGCAGGGGCTAGCGCGTAAGAGATCTGTGAGTCATCCAACAGTGCATGGAAATAAAGCGAAAAATCGAAATTTACAGGGGCTAGATCGTGAAAAGTCGGGGCCGTCTTCAACCTCGGGCAGGGGCTGCGCCGTGCCGCGGCCCAACATTCTCGCGACTGCGCCGGCGTGCGGGAGCGCGACCTTGAAGCCAGCGAGCTTTGGGAAGATGTTCCTGGTAGTGGGGAACCTCTTCCCCTTGCTCGCGTCGCGGGAGGCGGAGCGGACAGGCGGAGTGGCGGCGGTGAACCGGGGCGAACCGGTGGATGCGACCGTGGCGACGCGGGCCCGATCTGGCGGGGTGGAGGTGGAACGGTGTCGCCGTCGCGCGCGTCGGGTGCGGGAGGGAGTGGCGAAGTCAGTGGCAGTGACGGTGGGGCACGGGGAGGGATGGAGCTGCGCCAGGAGCTCGAGCTCCAAGCTCGCCTATGGCGGGCGGTTGAGCAAAACAGAGAGGGTGAGGGAGAGAGGGAGAGCAAGAGAGTGAGCGGCGAGTGAGGTGAAATGGAGGAGGAGGCCGCGCTCCTCCACTTCTGGTCGGGACAGGCTGAGCAGGTGTGGGCAGCGTGGCCGGCAAAGGCCGATGGCCGCGTGGCCATGGCACTCGGCCGGTGGTGGGCGCCGGTTGGGGAGGAGAGGAACAGAAAACGCGTGAGCCGAGTCCATGGACCAACAGCCGCTGACGCGTGAGACCGGGGAGAGGGAGCGGTGCACTGTCCAGTGGACCGAGTGCATGGGGAGAAGGAGTAGTGGGACCCACAGGCGGTGTCGTCATCCCGCAGTGGGCGGGTACACGACATGTGGGCGCCACATGTCATAGACTCTGGGGAGGAAAAGATGATGCGAAAAATGAAAAACTCAGTTTGACTCCTGAGACATGTTTTAGAAATTGCTGTTTTTGAACATCCTAGAGTCCGATTTTGATGAAACTCAAAATACAAAAGTTGTTCTACTTTTCAATCTCTAAAACTTTGTCCAAAGTCTTGGTACTAAGTTCTATTCATATTTTGTGATTTTTAATGAATTCAAATCTAGAGCTCTAGTTTGACCAACTATTCCTTTGATCTTTAAAATTCTGTTAAGCCTATTTGTGGGCATTTTAATACAAAGTGAACTATACCAATGTGGCTTAGAATCTCATGGACTACAAATTTGGTATAGAATTTATGGCAAGATTTTGACTTTTGTTTCACAAAATTTTGAACTCACTAATCAGGTCTAAGTTTGGCAGATTTCACAGTTTCACAGAAAACGACCCAAAACCATGTTCAACCCTTTATGCATGTCATGACACAAAATACCAAAGTTATTCCTGATCAAATTGTTTACAAGTTTAGTATATAAAGTTTTATGAAATTCACAATAGTATTAAAGCTACAACAGCAAATGCAAATACAGCTTTCAGCAAACCAAGTTTAATTACTTCAAATGACCTAACCTATGCATGCTCTCAATATAAAATGCTCTTGAAATGATGTCATTAAGTTAATGAGGTTAGTATAATGCACTTGAGATGCCAGGGCCATGACACACATGACCGATTGCGAAACGGGTATCAAAGTGCATATAATGCAAGAGTTTGTGCTTCTAGAACCGTTTATAGTTTTTTCGCAACGAACATGCCCAATCCACTAGTTTAAGGTCCAAAACTCATGTTTTGGGTGGTTTCACGTCAATTCTTTGCAGCACATGACCCGTTGCAATAACGGGTATCAAAGAGCAAACATTGCACGAGTTTGTGCATCTGGACCATTTTTTGTTTTTTCGCAACGAACATGCCCAATCCACTAGTTTAGGTCTAAAACTAGTGTTTTGGGTTGTTTCGTGCCATTTCGTTGCCGCACGTGACCCGTTGTGGAAACATGTATCAAAGCGCATACAATGCACGAGTTTGTGCTTCCAGAACCGTTTTTTCTTTTTTTGCAATGAACATGCCCAATCCACTAGTTGAGGTCCAAAACTCATGTTTTGGGTAGCTTCTGTCCTATTCGTTGCCGCACATGCCTAATTGCGAAAACATATATCAAAGAGCATACAATGCACGAGCTTGTGCTTCTAGAACGATTTCTTGTTATATTGACAACGAACGTGCCCAATCCACTAGTTTAGCCCCAAAACTCATGTATTGGGTAGTTTCCGACCTATTCGTTGCCGCACGTGACCCGTTGTGGGAACGGGTATCAAATAGCTTACAATGCACGAGTTTGTGCTTTTGGAACTGTGTCTTGATTCTTCATAACGAACAAACCCAATCCACTAGTTTAGGTCTAAAACTAGTGGTTTCGCACCATTTCATTGCCGCACGTGACCCGTTGCGAAAACGGGGATCAAAGAGTGCACAATGCACGAGTTTGTGCTTCCGGAACGAACATGCCTAGTCCACTATTTTTGGCTTAAAACTAGTGTTTTGGGTGGTGTCGCGCCATTTCGTTGCCGTACGTGATCCGTTGTGAAAACGACTATCAAAGACCATACAATGCACGAGTTTGTGTTTCTAGAACCGTTTCTTGTTTTTTCACAACGAAGATGTCTAACCCTTTAGTTTATGTCCAAAACTCATGATTTGGGTAGTTTCTGACCTACTTGTTTCCGCACGTGATCGTTGCGAAAATGGATTTAAAAGAGCATACAATGCACGAGTTTGTGCTTTTGGAACCGTTTCTTGTTTTTTCACCACTCTCCCATCATGCTCATCTCAAACTCTTTCGACATATGCTTAGAAAACTTTGTAACAAAAGAGTAAGATGAGGCACCAAAGATGATATCATCCATTTCGTTGCCGCACGTTAGCCGTTACGAAAACGGGTATCAAGTAGCATACGATGCACGAGTTTGTGCTTCCAGAACCGTTTATTATGTTTTCACAACGAACATGCCCAATCCACTAGTTTAGGTCCAAAACTCATGTTTTGGGTGGCTTCGCGCCATTTCGTTGCTTCACGACTGATTGCGAAACGGGTATCAAAGAGCATACAATTCAAGAGTTTGTGCTTCTAGAACCGTTTATTGTTTTTTCACAACGAACATACCAATCAATTAGTTTAGGTCCAAAACTCATGTTTTGGGTGCTTTTGCGCCATTTCATTGCTTCACATGACCGATTGCGAAACGGGTATCAAAGAGCATACAATGCAAGAGTTTGTGTTTCCAGAACTTATTATAGCTTTTTCGCAACGAACATGCCTAATCCACTAGTTTAGGTCTAAAACCAGTGTTCTGGATGGTTTCGCGCCATTTCGTTGCCGCACGTGATCCATTGTGAAAATAGGCATCAAAGAGCATACAATGCACGAGTTTGTGCTTCCAGAACCGTTTCTTGTTTTTTCGCAATGAACATGCCCAATCCACTAGTTTAGGTCCAAAACTCATGTTTTGGGTAGTTTCTGACCTATTCGTTGCTGCACATGACTCATTGCGAAAACAGATATCAAAGAGCATACGATGCACGAGCTTGTGCTTCTAGAATGATTTCTTGTTATTTTGACAACGAACATGCCAAATCCACTAGTTTAGGCCCAAAACTCATGTATAGGGTAGTTTCCGACCTATTCGTTGCCGGACGTGACCCATTGCGAGAACGGGTATCAAGGAGCATACAATGCACGAGTTTGTGCTTTAGGAACCATGTCTTGTTTTTTCATATCTAACGTACCCAATCCACTACTTTAGGTCTAAAACTAGTGTTTTGGGTCGTTTCGTGTCATTTCATTGCCGCACGTGACCCGTTGTGAAAACGGGTATGAAAGACTGCACAATGCACGAGTTTGTGCTTCCGAAACCATTTCTTGTACTTTCGCAACGAACATGCCTAATCCACTAGTTTAGGTCTAAAACTAGTGTTTTGGGTGCTTTCACGCCTTTTCGTTGCCGCACGTGACCCGTTGTGAAAACGGCTATCAAAGAGCATGCAATGCACGAGTTTGTGCATCTAGAACCGTTTCTTGTTTTCTCACAACGAACATGCCTAATCAACTAGTTTAGGTCCAAAACTCAAGTTTTGGGTCGTTTCTGACCTACTCATTGCTGCACGTGACTCATTGCGAAAACGGATATGAAAGAGCATACAATGCACGAGTTTGTGCTTCAGGAACCGTTTCTTGTTTTTTGACAACGAACATGCCCAATCCACTAGTTTAGGTTCAAAACTCATGTTTTGGGTAGTTCGCGACCTATTCGTTGCCGCATGTGACCCGTTGTGAAAACGGGTATCAAAGAGCATACAATGCACGAGTTTGTGCTTCCGGAACCGTTTCTTCTCATTTCACTACGAACATGCCTAATTCACTAGTTTAGGTCAAAAACTAGTGTTTTGGGTGGTTTCGCGCCATTTCGTTGCCGCACGTGACCCGTTGTGAAAACGAGTATCAAAGAGCATACAATGCACGAGTTTGTGCTTCCAGAATCGTTTCTTGTTTTTTGACAACGAACATGCGCCATCCACTAGTATAGGTCCAAAACTCATATTTTGGTTAGTTTCTGACCTATTTGTTGCCGCACGTGACTCATTACGAAAACAGATATCAATGAGCATACAATGCACGAGTTTGTGCTTCTTGAACTGTTTCTTGTTTTTTTATAACAAACATGCCTAATCCACTAGTTTAGGCCCAAAACTCATGTTTTGGGTAGTTTCCGACCTATTCGTTGCCGCATGTGACCCGTAGTGAAAACGGGTATCAAAGAGCATACAACGCACGATTTTGAGCTTCCAGAATCGCTTCTTGTTTTTTGACAACGAACATGCCCAATCCACTACTTTAGGTCCAAAACTCATGTTTTCGGTAGTTTCTGACCTATTCGTTGTCGCACGTGACTCATTGTGAAAACAGATATCAAAGATCATACAATGCACGAGTTGTGCTTTTGGAACTGTTTCATGTTTTTTGATAACGAACATGCCCAATCCACTAGTTTAGTCTCAAAACTCATGTTTTGGGTAGTTTCCAACCTATTCGTTGCTGCACGTGACCCGTTACGAAAATGGGTATCAAAGAGCATACAATGCACGAGTTTGTGCTTCCGGAAATATTTTGTTTTTTCACAACAAACAAGCCCAATCTACTAGTTTAGGTCCAAAACTCATGTTTTTGGTAGTTTCCGACCTATTCATTGCCGCACATGACCCTTCATGAAAACAGGTATAAAAGGGCATATAATGCATGAGTTTGTGCTTCTAGAACCGTTTCTTGCTTTTTCACAATAAACATACCCAATCCACTAGTTTAGGTCTAAAACTAGTGTTTTGGGTGGTTTCGTGCCATTTCGTTGCCGCACGTGACCCGTTGCAAAAAACGGATATGAAAGAGCGTACAATGCACGAGTTTGTGCTTGCGGAACCGTTTCTTGTACTTTCGCAACGAACAAGCCTAATCCACTAGTGTAGGTCTCAAACTAGTGTTTTGGGTGGTTTCATGCCATTTCATTGCCGCACGTGACCCGTTTTGAAAACAGCTATCAAAGAGCATACAATGCCCGAGTTTGTGCTTCTAGAACAATTTCTTGTTTTTTCACAATGAACATGCATAATCCACTAGTTTAGATCCAAAACTCATGTTTTGGGTAGTTTCTGACCTACTCGTTGCCACAGGTGACTCATTGTGAAAACGTATATAAAAAATCATACATTGCACGAGTTTGTGATTTTGGAACCGTTTCTTGTTTTTTCACAACTCTCCCATCATGCTCATCTCAAACTCCTTCGACATCTGCTTAGAAAACTTGGTAACAAGAGAGAGAGACAAGCCACCAAAGATGATATCATCCACGTATATCTGGACAATAAGATCACTACCATGCTTGACGAGAAACAATGTCTTATCAACACTACCCATTTTGAAACCCTAGTTTACCAAAAAGGTATCTACAACTTGTTTGGTATCAAAGATCCACACTCTATATGCTCTAGAACTAGATGCGTACTCAAGGAAAATATTCCCCTTTCTTGAGCACAAAGCATCTATAGCCAAACGCCCGTATGTGCTTGACGCTGGGCTACCTACCCAACTGATAAGAACATGAACAATAAGCATATGACCAAGGCCCAAGAGAATATGAAGTTTGAAGCCAATCCGAGTTGAGGTCCAATTTATTCGTGAGGCCAGTTCAGATTGCAGGAGTAGGCCTCAGTAAAACGGACGCTCAGGCAACATACAGACTCTGTTTTAGGTGTTCTACATATCGACGGAAAGCTAAGGACATAATCTTTCCAACCAAACAGGTATCAGGCCCAAATAATATCAGAGTCAATAGGAATCATCGAAACAACATGACAATCAGAATCTACCAGGGTGCTGCTGGATCGATTTTTGGACCCGCTCGCCTTGTGTGCCCTATGGTTGCTCAACCACCCCCTAGACCTCTCTCTTTTTATATTTCTCTACATTATATGGAACACCTTCTTTGGATAATGGATGATGAAGATATTGACCCCGAAATACAGACTACTTAGAAAATTTTGGGTCACAAACAGATTTACTCCCAACAGATATTACACCCTGATAACGATGTTTTCTAGAAACTCCCCAATTGACAAAGTTATATATAATTTCACAAGCTTTTCATAAAGTACTAGAACACAAAAATCTGAGTTCGTGTGAGGGAGATATCATGAAAATACTGAACTGAACATTGAGTATTCTGAACCGGACGTGATGACGTGATAAAAACTGACACGGTGATGAGATGCAAAACTCAAACTAAACTAAGAACGCGGTCTACACTAGCAACAAGACTATGACCATGGACACAAACTCGCAGATGCGGACTCTGAAATCAAGTTATGCAAAGGCTAAATGTGGTGATAGAACACCAGCAACTAGAAACCCTAATATTTTATGGCCTTTTTGATTTTAGGAATATAAAACACTCAAACTAAGGGACACACGATAATATACTTCAAGGGAAACCTGAAGCTCTGATTACTCAAAGTTTTTGCATTTGAGGCCATTACGATTGTTTATTTGGCTCTGCAACTTTAAGTAGTAAATCTGTGATTTTCAGATGATGTTTTGTGTTTGTGTGGAGTTCTATCTTGTTTTATAGCACTTTTGAGATAAAAAAAAGCAAGAAAAAGGCAAGTGCATAAAAAAGAGCCGCACAAAAAGAAATCAGAAGTGTTTGCATTCTTTGTGTCCTTTGTACTTCGGTGTATCTCTTGCTTGCTTAAACTATTTCTAAGAGCACGTTTAGGCCAGCAACTTTGACAAGTACTTTGGACATTTATTCAACTTTGCTATCTGATTTCGAATTTTGCTATCCTTGCTACATATTGAGCCTTCCCAAAGATCCACATACATACTCTTGAGCAATATAGGTCGGTGTTGCAATCATCCCACACTCCAGGTTTGTTATTGCCTCTTGGCCGCCATCGCCTCTTCCAGGTAGCCATAGTATTTTGCAGTGCACAGTAAGAACATTTCTAAGCGCTTGGTAAACGTTTAGAGTGTGAGAGATTCCACTTGTCTACTGTCATTAGATAGGGTTAACCTTGATTTTTTTTTGTGTGTTTTTTTTGTTTTATACTAACAATGACAAGTTACACCTCCGTACATGTTGGAACCATAAAGATGCTTGAGAGTCACACCATTGCTGTTGCTCTTTCTCTCATAGGTCATTCTATTCTTAAATCTCCACCTACATATGATGGTTTTAATGGTGACGAGTATATTAAGTAGGAAAGTAAAATAGATAATATTTTTGTGCAATGTCATATGTGTGAAAGATGAAAGATAAAAAATGCAGCTAGTGTTTTAAAGAATCAAGCTTTAATTTGGTGGAACAATTTACATATAAATGATAAACCTCACACATGGTCTGATATGAAAATTTTGATGAGGAAACAATTTGATTCTTCATGCCATATTGTCCCTTCTGGTGCAACTAACTTTTTGTAGGATAATGTGAGCTCTCTGCCACAGCACCTTTTAAGTTCTCAAATGGTGAAAGTGGAGAACAATCAATCCAACAATTTGTTTCGACTTGCGTTTATCGTAATCAAGAGACGTTGTCGAATCATCTTTGATGATGAGACTTGCTGCAACTTTGTTAGTTCTGAGTTGGTTGAGAAACTTTGCTTGGCCACAGAACAACACCCATGTCCATACTATGTCCAACGGCCTAATTGAAGTGGTAAGTTTTACGTAAATAAATTAGCAAGATCCATTTTTCACTTGACAAGTATCATGATAGAGCTTATTTTGATGTTATGCCTATGGAAACAACTGCTTTGTTATTTGGTAAACCATGGGTACACAAAAACAATGCTTTGTATGGTAATGCTGATAATATATATTCATTCAAATATAATGGTAGAAAGATCAAATTGCTTGGTATGAATCCTGCTCAAATTTTAGAAATTGAACTTGCGAGGGAAAACACTAAAAGGATGGATGCTATAAAAATGATTTGAGTAATTCTAATAATGACATGCCTTTAGATAAATCTAAGTTATCTGTACTACAAGATGGTTGTACTGGTGCTTCTTGTGACAAAAAGAGTTGTGTGATGATGCTTCTGTTATTTCTATGCCACAACTTCTGAGTAAACATTATTTTCTTGCTCCCAAACCAATTACTTGTGCAGAAAATAAACCTTTTCTCCATATTGCTAGTGTGCACGATGAGCTGAAATTGTTATATTCTTTAAATACTTTGGGTTATATTGAATTGGATGTTCTATGTAATCTGCATAATTTGGAGAAGAAACTTTTGTTCATTACTGATTTTCCATGGTTTTCTAAAAATACATATCGTGTTATTGGACGATATAACTATGAAGGAGAATATATGGTGCATCATGTTTATATATGTTTCTGTCGGAGCGGACGTGCTCCTGGTCAGGTGGCGGAGTGCACCCGGCCGAGATCCTAAGTACTGAGAGTAGTTAGGGGGAGCAATCGTTGTTAGCTAAGTTGGTGGTGGCACGATGGTGGCGAGAGGATTTAGAGTGGTTCGGGCCGTCGGAGCGTAATACCCTACGTCCACTGTGGGTGTGTTCTTGTATTTCGTGGGCCTTCAGAGGAGTCTCTGAAGCCTGTCCGGGTCTTCTGTGTTGCGTATGCCTCCCCTTTTATAGCCCAAGGGGGGCATGTACATGGTGGCCGGGCCCCGACAAGTGGTCCCGGCCCATTTCCTCTATGCTACAGCTCCATCTTGTGCCTGATGTCCAACGCTCCCATGTTTCGCGCCTGTACCACCGTCGTGACCTGGTATGGCCTGGAGATCCGCCATATCGTCCTGTCGTCTGGATACGGCGCCGCGCCGTCCTGCCTTACGCCGTCCTGTCCCATCGGCTGCTAAACCCGCTGAGAGGCTTCAGAGGCCGAGGGGCAGGTGATGCGCACGCGTGACAGGACAGGGCGCTCGTAGTAGCGTTGTAGCGCCGCTGCCTAGTATTAGGCTGAGTGCGGCCGCCGCGCATGGCGCGGCTCATGATGAGTACAGCGTACTTGTTTACTCAATATAGACCCCAGTGTAGCTGGGGAAATCAACTGTAGTGCCCTGTTATCGCCGCCGCGCCTTGGTAAGGCGCGCCCCTTTGCTTCGCCGCCGCCGCCTGCCAGCGGCGGTGGGGGCACGCCCGTCTGACAGCGGCGGCGTCGGCGGGCAACGGGGGCACGCCCGTCTGACACTCGTGGTGTCAGCAGCATCGGGGCGTGCCAGCCTGACAGCGGCGGTGTCAGCGGCATCGGGCACGCCCGCCTGCCCGCAATAAATGTGGCAGGTGGGCGAGGCGCCCGGTTGAAGGCCCCGCCACGCGCCCTGTGGGCACGTGGCAACGCGAGACCTTCCCGTGCCCTGTGGTCACGTGGCGGCCCCGGACCACCGAAGGTGCTGGCTCCGGACCTCCACGTGCTCTGCGGGCACGTGGCGCCCCCGGACCACCGAGGGCGCTGGCTCCGGACCTCCACGCGCTTCTGCACGTGGCGGCCCCAGACCACCGAGGGCGCCGGCTCCGGACCTCCCCGTGCTCTGTGGGCACGAGGCGGCCCCGGACCACCGAAGGTACGGGCTCCGGCCCGAGAGGTCCGGACCTCTCCTCGCGTGGCTGGGGGAGGCTTGGTCCTCGAAGGAGGTCCGGGGCCTCCCCTGTGGGCCGGGTGCGTGGCCCTAGCTTTCCCAAGGAGTGGGCCGGGCCCATCTGTATGCGGCCTTAGGCCCTCCTTGTACTGCAGTAGTTACCTCCCTTAGTGATCTTCATCTAGTGTAAGCGGGTACCCGGTTAGCTGGGTACCGACAGTGGCCCCTGGGCTCACCTTTGGTGAGTTTTTCGAACCTGAGGTGAGCCCACCGTCGCTTACTACACAAGCCGCCGGGAGCCGTGGGCGGTTACCGGCGTTTAGCCGTTAAGCTCATACTTGGGCAGGGCCCACCACTTGATTTCTTGGTCGAGGCCTCGACTCGCCTATCTCTGGAGGGGGCTTAGTCCACCCGACCCCGTGGGGTGGCCCCGTGGGCTCCCACGATCTGGGGGCGCGTGGTCGTGGGAATCTCTCGGGGAATGTGGGGGCAGGCCCGCGTCGGAAACCGCGCAGCGGTTCACCTACTTCTTCTCCTGCCATTAAGGCGGGGCAGACGGCTACGTGGGCAGCCGTGCGTAAAGCGGAAAAGGCAGGGGCCCCGCGCATCGCGCCGAGACGCGCGTCCGCGAGCGGCCGCCGGTTCGCCTTCCTGCCTTGCTTGCTCTTCTACCCGCCTGTCATGACTGCCTCCTCGGGCCCCTGCTGTCATAGACCTGGTGGCCCGTGGGTGCGCCCACGCGCGCGTACACTTGACGTCCGCGGCTTGCGGAGGATTGGGGGCAACCGTCAAATAGGGTTCTCGGCCATCGGCCGAGCACGTCCTTCTGCCATTTGCCTCTGCACCCCTCGCATTCGCCGCGGCGCTTCATCTTCCTCGCAGCAGAGCTCTCGCTTCTTGTCTGCTGCGTGCTCCTTGTCTTCTCCACCGCCAGATTCCGTAGCGATGGGTCCGAGCCACCAATCCCCCCGGGAGACTGAGGAGAACCTCACCCGCGTCCGCCGCCTGCTCGGCTAGACGGACGCGGAGCGTCGCGATAATGTTCGCACGGGCTCCCTCCCCCACCGCAACTTGCAGCTGGGGGAGTTCGTCCTCTTCGTCCCCTACCTCTACTGTGGTCTGGGGATTCCGATCTCTTCTTTGTTCATGCTGGTGCTGGAGGCGTTTGGGCTGCAGCTCCAACATCTCACCCCCCACTCCATCCTTCATGCGGCAATCTTTGCCCACTTCTGCGAGATGTTCGTGGGGGTTCCTCCCTGCGTGACGCTCTTCCGCCACTTCTTCTCGGTGAGGTGTTCCGGGAGGAGCTCGACGGAGATCGGCCGCTACTACTTCCTGCTGAAGGGGTCCGGGGGAAGATCGACCTACCTCCCCACCTTCGCCAGCGCCAAGTGGGAGCACTGGCGCAACGACTGGGTGATCGTCAGGGCGGAGCCGAACGACCGGTTGGCTCTCCCTGATAGCAGTCCCGACGCATCCCTCCCGGAGGGTGCCTCGACGGATCTGCCACCCGAGTTCTCCCCCGTGCTGGCCAGGATCGTCGAGCTCGTCAGCGGCGAGCTGACCTCACTGCATGTCCTCGCGGACTTCCTCAGGCGGAGGCTCGCCCCCCTGCAGATGCGGCCAAGGCTGGCGTGGAACTACACCGGCTCCAATGACTGCAGCCGGGTGGTACGTGGTGAAGACCACGACCTGACGCTGCTCCTGCTGGAGGAATGGGTGCGGTGCGTCACGGACGTGAGTTTTCCTCCGGAGCAGCTGCGCCTGCCGTCCGCTATCGTGCCGCTCTGCCGCGACCAGGCCTTGCGGACGGCGGTGCTCCGGGAGATGCCCACGCTCGACGACGGCGGCCTCACGGCGCGGCAGCTTGGAGGCGACCCCAACCGGGGGGTCCACATTGCTGACGCCCCGGTTGGGGGTTCTGATGCCAGGGGCACCGCTCCTGCTGACAAGGGCAAGGGGCCAGTGGCAGCGTCCCCCGCCGTTCCGCCGGCGGGTGGTGAGGAGACGCGGCGAAGGCTGGTCCGCGGCGACGGGACCTTTGTCTCGGAGCCCGACCCGAAGCGTCAGCGGACCTCGGGGGAAGGAAGCTCCTCTGCGCAAGGGGAGCGAGTGCCACCGCCGCCTCCGGGCCAGCGGCACCCTCAGCGTCGGGCACCTCCTCCGACGCCGGACCAGCAGCGGCGGCCCTCTCCGGCACCGCCGGCCTCGGGCCCGCGGCAACAGCAGCCACCGGCAGTGCCGACCGCAGATCGGCAGCCGCGGCGAGGCTCTGGCCTTCGTGGCCGCTGGTCGGCGCCTACTTTAAGGTAAGCCCTTTAGATTAGCTTCGCATACTTCGCGGTACCACGGCTAGCTTTTTTCAGGTTTCTCAGCCTTTCGCCGTGCGTTTTTGTTTAGGCCGACACGCCCGGGCGGCGTTCCTCCCCCCAGCGGCTCTGGTGGCCGGGCGACCACGTCGGAGAAGTGCGCCCCTGGTGGTCCGACGGCGGAAGACGCCACGCGGGCCCGGGCTACGACCGAGGGGCCTGCACCGGAGGCCACCCCGTCTGTCCGGCCCCAGGCCCCAGGTGGACCGACGCCGGGGGGCGCCTCGGGGGTCGAGACCGCACCCGGAGTGCCTGCTGAGGGGGCAACTCCGGGCGCGCAGCCCCAGGCACCAGGCAGCCCGGTGCCGGAGGGCGTCGCGACCCAAGGGCCTGCGCCGGGGGCGGCTCCTGACTCCCGGACCTCGGAGCCTTCGTCGCCCGCCGCCCAGACGACCAGCCCCGGATCTCCGCCTCCTGCCGAGGGGGAACTGGAGGAGGTTCTGGGTAGGCCGCTTCTGCCCCTGCCCCAGCCGGGTGGAGCCCCTCTCCCTCGCGTGCTACGTCGGGCGCGCCAGGCCCTGGACGACGCCCAGGGGGCGCTCCAGCTGGAGTGGGCCCGGCTGCAACAGGAGCGCGAGGGCCTGGACGGCTGGCGGGCTCGTCTGGGGGAGCAGATCGAAGCCGCCACCGCCTAGCACACACGGACCCGTGCGGAGCTTTCCACTGCCCGCACCGAGCTCGATGCCGACCGCGCGGCTTTCCATGAGGACCTGCAGAGGCTCATTGGCCGAGAGCGCGCGGTTGGGATCCGCGAGAAGCAGGCCGAGGTGGGCGAGGCGCGGCTGAAGCTCGAGCAGGCGAAGCTGGAGTCCGCGTGGAAAGGCGTGGAGCAGCGTCGGCAAGAGCTGGTGGAGGTGTCCGAGCGGCAGGCTGCTGTCAACGCTGAGCTCGACAAGATGAAGCTGAGGCTTGTCGAGCGCGAGGCAGCAGTCGCGGCCCGTGAGGACTCCGTTGCTCAGCGGGAGGCGTCGGCCAAGGCTCTCAGGGACTCCGCCGTTCGCCAGGCTGCCACGCTCAAGGTCCGAGAGGACTGGGTGAAGTCCCGGGAGGCAGAGCTGGCAAGCCAGGAGAAGCAGCTGCTGGCTGAGCGGGCCGCCCTGGAGCAGCTGAAGCAGGGTGCTGCCCAACAGGCGGCGGCGGAGGACCGGGAGCAGATGCGCGCCGGCCTTCAACGCATCGCCGACTGGGCCGGGGAGGCGAGTTCGGCTCTGGTACCGCTCGGACTGAGTCCGATCCGGGTGACAGAGCCGCCGTCCACTATTGCGGACGCCTTCCCTGTCCTTGACTCGGCGGTGGAGCGACTTCGGCGCCTGGACTCCACGCTCGGGGAGCGCCTTGAAGCCGAGGGCCGTGAGCTGTGCCGCCTTGTGGTGGAACACCTCCTGGTCTGCTTCCGGAGCCACGACCCCGCCATTTCCTTGGACCCGGTTATCGCAGGTCCGGTGGAGGAAGCGGAGGCCGCCGCCCGAGACAGCGTGCAGGAGGCGGTGGAGGTCATTGCCGCCCGGTTCCAGCAGACCCCTGCAGACGAGGACCCGGATGTACCGGGGACAGGAGCCTCCCCAGCGCCGTAGGGCAACAGCTTTTGCTGTTTTGTTTTTTTTTTAAGTATGTAAAACATTAGTATGCCAAGTAATATAAGAATGGTAGATGCGACTTATCTCCATTTACTCCCTGCTGCATGCTGGTGTGTTGTTACCTGACCCCCTGGCCCCCTGGTAGGTAGGCTCTAAGTTTTGAGGCTGGCTACCACCAAGTCAGAGGCTAGACCTGCATGCAACTCACGGCAAACGTCAGTGTCGCACCTACGGGACCCACTCTGAGTTGACCTTTTCCGCTATTCGAGGTCCGGAGCGTTTGCTGTCCGGGCCAGGGGCTAGGATGTTTGTTCGTGGGATAGCAGGGTGTGTGAGTTAAGGGTACGGAACCAGGCAAAACTGCGACACAGCCCTGGACTATCCTTAGTCCAAAACACCTTAGCTCTGGTCCGGTCCTGCAGTCGTTCGGACCTCTCTTAGCGAAACAAAAGGTAACCGCGCTGCCTTGAAGTCCTCGGAGTCGCAGCCGGACCTCGCTGCTGAGGTTAGGGGGTGTGCCATTAGCTTAGGGGGTGGTCCGGAGCACTAAACGCACTGTTCCTGATACTGGGGGAACTCACGGCGTGGTAGGGAGTGTTCAGTGCTTAGGGTATGAGACCAGGCTAAGCAGCTGACAGCTCCGTGCTACCAAGGCGAGCCCCTTTTCTCTGGACCTGGCACCCAGTATTCCGGACCTCCTTCCTAGCCTCTGTGCTAACCACTTCACACTCAAGCTGCTAAGTCCTGCTGGTTCCAAGGAGATTTTTGGCAAGAGTAGGATTCCACGCAGGGGTTAGGAAAAATTGAAGCAAGCAGTAGGGTAATAGCGGAGACAAGAATTTTAGGGCTAAACTCTTTCTTTAATCAAGCGGTATGGGACGTCATGTGATGTCAGCCAGAGGTCGGGATTACAAGGGCGGACCTTCACCGCTCTGGTCCACATGGTGGTCCTATTTAGCTTACAAAAAGAAAAAGGAGTTGCCCTGAATTTCTTGCCTACGGATAAAACTTACGGAGGTGCTCTATATTCCAAGGGTTCGGCAGCGGAACTCCTTCTTCCGTGGCGAGGCGAACGCAACCGGGGCGACTAACTTCTGTCACCTTGAAGGGGCCTTCCCAGCTGGGGGAGAGCTTGTTGCGCCCTTCTCGGCTCAAGATGCGCCTCAGGACCAGGTCTCCAGGTTGGAGCACCCTGCCCCGCACGGTTCGCTCATGATAGCGTTTGAGCGATTGGTTGTACCGTGCGTTCCGGATTGCAGCTTGCCATCTTTGCTCCTCGACGAGGTCGACGTCGTCGCACCTTGCTTGTTCCTGCAAAGATTCATCAAAAGCTTGGACCCGTGGGGAGCCCAAGAGTATTTCTGGTGGGAGGCATGCCTCGCCCCCGTATACCAGGAAGAATGGGGTTTCCCCGGTTGCTCGGCTGGGTGTGGTCTGGATCCCCCATAGCGCGCAGGGGAGCTCATCAACCCACTTCGCACCGTGCTTTTCCAAGCAGTTGAAGGTGCGGGTTCTGAGCCCCTTGAGGATTTCTGCGTTAGCTCTCTCGACCTGTCCATTGCCCCTAGGATGTGCTACAGAGGCGAAGCATAACTGGATGCCAATGCCGTCGCAGTAGTCCTGGAAGACCCGGCTCGTGAACTGGGTCCCGTTGTCCGTTATAATACGGCTAGGGACGCCGAACCGGCACACAATGGACTTAAGGAAAGCTGTTGCAGTTCCTTGGGTGATGCTTACTACTGGGGTTACCTCAGGCCATTTTGTGAATTTGTCAATGGCGACGTAGAGGTACCGGTACCCACCGACAGCTCTAGGGAAAGGTCCCAGGATGTCCACCCCCCATACCGCGAAGGGCCAAGAGGGTGGAATCATCTGCAGAGACTGAGCCGGTGTGTGTATCTGCTTTGCGTGGAACTGACACGCCTTGCAGGACCTTACTAGCTCAGCTGCATCCTGGAGCGCTGTCGGCCAGTAAAAGCCATGCCGAAAGGCTTTACCGACCAGCGTACGGGACCCTGAATGATTCCCGCACTCGCCTCCATGGATCTCCGCGAGTAAATCGCGGCCCTCCTCCCGGGTTATGCATCGCATGAGGATGCCATTGGCGCCACGCCTGTAGAGATCCCCTTCTACTAGCGTGTAGCGTTTAGCCAACCGCACTATGCGCTCAGCAGACGCACGTTCTTCGGGAAGGATTTTGTCCTTCAGGTAGTCTCGGATCTCTGAGATCCGTGCATCGGGACTGCCCTGAGCCATTGGATGTGTCCCTGATGACATGCCGGGGTCATCAGTCCACACGATCCTTGGTGGGCTCCAGAGATGGAGGACCACCGGGACCGCTAGCTTCGAGGTGCTAGTTCTGCCCCCTTCGCCCAGTTCGGCTGGCTGGGCGGTTGGTCTCAGCAGCTGTCTTCTGAAGACGCCCTCGGGCACTGGGCCCCGAGTCGATGCCCTCGCGGAGAGGTCATCTGCTACTGAGTTGAGGTTCCTGGGAACGTGCTGCAGTTCCAAGACCTCGAAGTCCTTCTCGAGCTCCCTCACTCGCATGAGGTATGCTGCGAGCTGGGGGTTATTGCAGCAGCACTCCCCCCGGACCTGTCTGATCACTAACTGGGAATCCCCCTTAACCAGGAGCTGCTTGATTCCTAGTGACTGGGCGACCACGAGCCCGAAGATCAAGCCTTCGTATTCCGCCATGTTGTTAGTGGCTTTGAATTCGAAGCATACTATGTACTTTACTTGATCCCCGTTCGGGTCCATGAGGGCCACCCCTGCTCCGGACCCTTTTTCGCGGGCGGATCCGTCGAAGAAGAGAGTCCAGTGCGGCTCGGTGAAAACCCGGACGGTCCTGTCTGGCCGGGAAGGTTTCGCCTCGGCTTGCGGACCTCCAGATCCCGTGGCGGTGGGAGTCCACTCTACGATAAAGTCGGCCAAGACCTAGCTCTTGGTAGCACTGCGGGGCTAGAAGTCGAGTTGGAACTCTGCCAGCTCCGCGGCCCATTTGGCAATATTCCCAGTGGCGTTAGAATTGCGCAGGATTGCTCTTAACGGGTAAGAGGTCACCACGACAACCTTATGCGCCTGGAAATAATGGCGCAACTTTCTGGAAGCAATAAGTAACGCGTAGGCGAACTTGTGAGCTTCCAGATATCTGGCCTTTGCCCCGTGGAGGACCTCACTGACGTAATATACTGGCTTCTGGGTGGTCCGGACCTTAGCGGTAGGTCCGAGGCCACCTCCCCCTGCTAGGCTGGCCCCCTGGGCGGCTTGGCCTCCAGCTTCTGGCGGCTCGCTGCCTTGGCAGGGCAGCGTGCCTACCGGACCTCCGGTATCGGGGCCGGCTGCAGCTCCTGTGGTGGGCGGACCACCACCTTCCACTTGGGGGACCCCGGTGTCTCCCTCGTGGGTATGGGCTGGTCGCTCGGCGACCAAGACCATGCTTACTACCTCGGATGTCGCCGCGAGGTAGAGAAACAGGGTCTCACCAGACTCTAGCGCCACAAACGGGCAGAGTAGTGAGATGCTGCTTCAACTCCTGGAAGGCTTGCTCAGCCTCTTCGGTCCATATGAATGGTCCGGACTTCCTCAAAAGCTTGAAGAAGGGCAGGGCTCTCTCAGCTAGCTTTGAGATAAACCGGCTGAGGGCTGCCAAGGACCCAGTGAGTTTCTGGAGGTCCTTAATGCAGGCCGGCGGCCGCATAGCCTCGATTGCCCTGATCTTGGTTGGGTTTGCCTCAATGCCGCGATGTGACACTAGGAAACCTAACAGCTTACCAGCCGAGACGCCAAAGACGCATTTCTCGGGGTTCAGCTTCGTGCGCGTTGTGCGCAACCTGTCGAAAACAAGGGCCAGGTCTTCCATCAAGGTCGACCCTACCCTGGTCTTGACGACAATGTCATCGACATAGACCTCTACTATGTTTCTGATCAGGTCATGGAACGTGGAATTCATGGCACGCAGAAACGTAGGTAAGGCGTTCCTCAGACCATACGGCATTACAACGTAACAATACAACCCATCTACTGTTACGAAGGCTGTATGCCTCTTATCCTCCTCATCCATCTGGATCTGATGAAACCCAGAGTACGCATCCAAAAAAGACAAGAGTTCACACTTGGAGGTGGAATCTACTATCTGGTCTATGCGCGGGAGGGGATAAGGGTCTGGAGGACATACTTTGTTGAGGCTGGTGTAGTCGATACACATCCGAAGCTTCCCGTTCGCCTTGGGGACGACCACCGGGTTGGCCAGCCACTCGGGGTGGTGGACCTCCTCGATGAAGCCTGCGTCCAGGAGCTTCTGGACCTCCTGACGGATGAAGTCCTGGCGCTCCACGGACTGCCTCCGTGGCTTTTGCCGCACCGGCTTGGCGTCCGGGCTGATCTTCAGACGGTGCTCAATCACTTCCCTAGGGATCCCAGGCATCTGCGACGGTTCCCAGGCGAACACATCGACATTTGCCCGGAGGAAAGCAACGAGCGCGTCTCCCTATTTCTCTCCCAGATTCCCTGCGATGCGGATGGTCTGGGAGGGCTCCGCCCCGATCTGGACGGTCTTGACCGGCACGTCCTCGGGGTCGGAAGGGCGTACCTTGGGCACCTTTGGTTCCTTAACAGGAACCTTGGCCCGAGAGGTCGAGGGGTTGTCCCCTGCCGGGTTCGCTGCGTCAGTAGCGCGAGCATGGAGCTTCTCTACTGCGGCGACGGCCGCGTGACGGTCTCCCGGGACGGTGAGAACTCCCGCCGGGGACGGCATCTTCACGACCAAGTACCCGTAATGAGCAACGGCCATGAAGCGGTACAGTGCCGGTCTGCCAATGATGGCGTTGAACGGCAGGTTGACTTCCGCGACATCGAACTGGACGTTCTCTATGCGGAACTTCTCCGGGGTCCCGAAGGTGACTGGCAGGTCGATCTTCCCTTTCGGGTAGATCGGCACTGGACCCACGCCGGAGAATGGGCGCGTCGGAGCCAGGCGTGACTCCGGAATCTGCAGCTGTTTGAAGGCTGCGTGGCTGATGATGTTGAGGGCGGCTCCGCCGTCGATCAACACGTGGTGGAGCCGTATGTTGGCGACCACTGGTGATGTGATGATCGGCAGTACGCCAGCCCCAGCCATGTTTTCTGGGCAGTCGGCCGGCCCGAAGGAAATGGTGGTGTCTTTCCACTTGTGGTGTGGAGCCACCCCAGGGACGCTCGGCCTGACCGAGAGGACTTCTCGGCGTAGGGCCTTCACGTCCCGCCGGGAAGAGACCGCCCAGCTTCCGCCGTACATGACGTACAGCTTCTTGCGACGTTCGTTGTCGCTGGATTCGGAGCTGGAGTGGCCTAGAGCGTAGACGCTCTTGAGCTCCCGCTCCGGGGGCTGGTAGCCCATCTCCTTGCCCCCAGCGGCGGGCCCACCATCGCTGGTAGCCTTCCCCTTGCCAGGGCGCTGGCGTGGGGGCGAGTCGTCCTTGGCCTGACGCTCTCGGCGCTCACTGAGACGCCGCTGCACGAGCTTTTGTATCTCGCGGCAGTCGGCGGCGCTGTGACCGCTGTTGGGATGAACAGGACATGAGCCGCCACTATTCCGCGCCTGTTGCCTCGGGCGCTTGCCGCCGCTGTCGCGGCCTCCAGGTGCTGCCGCAGCGACAGGGGCCCCTTCCAGGAATCTCTCAGGGCGTCGGCCCTTCTTCTTTTTCTTGCCGCTCTCTCGGGCGGCACCGGCAGAGGCACCTCGCTGGGCAGTCCTGTCCTGTTGTGGGGAGTGCCACGCACGCCCCTCTGCGGCCCTAGCGCACTTGTCCGCCAGCGCGTACAAGGTGGCGACGTCCTGTACTTGGCGGGTCGCCAGTTTCTCCAGCATCTTCTCATCACGGACGCCTTGCCGGAAGGCTGTGATGATGGACGCGTCGGAGATGCGAGGGATTGTCCCCCGCACCTTGGCAAAACGAGCAATGAACGCTCGGAGGGATTCGCCAGGCTCCTGGCGTACTGCATGGAGGTGGGCCTCCACGCCGTACTGCTGGCACGCACTCGCGAAATTCGCCTGGAACAGAGTGCAGAGCTCCTCCCAGGTCCGGATTGACCCGGGGGAGAGGTTCATGAGCCAAGTCCGGGCCGGCCCAGACAAGGCGACATGGAAGTATGACGCCATAACGGCGTCGTCTCCGCCAGCCGCTGTGATAGCGGTGACGTACACCTGCAGGAATTCCGACGGGTTGGTATTCCCGTCGTACTTTTCCGGCAGGTGCGGCCGGAACTTCTGCGGCCAGCGCGCGGAGCGGAGACTGTCCGCGAGTGCAGCGCAGCCAACTCCAGCCGATACGACCCCTGGTGGCGTTCGCACGCCAACCGGGGGTGGCGCGTAAGCCGAGGGCTTAGGCGCTGCAGCGGCGAACGCCGCGTCAAGGTTCTTGCCCTTGGCGGCGCTTGGCTGCATCCGTGGCTGCTCCACGGTCGTGGGGGTGCCTGCTCGCCGGCGGTTGAGCTCGGCTCGCAGGTCCTCCGTCTGCGCGCTCCTTACTGAGGGGGAGCGCGCGGATGTTGCCGCATCGTGCTGCCTGCGGTGGTTCGACCTCCCCCTGCTGCTGGGAGGGAGTCGTGACCCAGTCCTAGTCGGGCCAGGGGTGACCTCGGCTAGGTGGATCAGGCGATCTACATCGCTTCGCCACTGCGCCAGGGCGCTAGGTGAGGCTGTCGGCCCCGGGGGGTTACGAAGCAACTCCCTGGCTGCGGCGAGCTGGCCGCTAGCAGCAGCGGGGTTCGCTGTGGCGGCGTTTGCCGCTATAGCACTTGTTACTGCAGTGTTTGCAGCAGCGGCGCCCCCCGCGGGGCGTCGAGGGAGCCGCGGCGTCCGCGCCGCGCCCTCAGAATGGTGGGGGGAGGCCTGCGACCCAGTCGAGGCCACCTCCTCTGATGCGGCTGCATCCTCATGGAAATCGCGGATGCGCACCATCATGCGGTGAGGGATGAAGCTAACTGATGCTGCCCCCTATCTGGCGCGCCAAGTGTCGGAGCGGACGTGCTCCTGGTCAGGTGGCGGAGTGCACCCGGCCGAGATCCTAAGTACTGAGAGTAGTTAGGGGGAGCAATCGTTGTTAGCTAAGTTGGTGGTGGCACGATGGTGGCGAGAGGATTTAGAGTGGTTCGGGCCGCCGGAGCGTAATACCCTACGTCCACTGTGGGTGTGTTCTTGTATTTCGTGGGCCTTCAGAGGAGTCTCTGAAGCCTGTCCGGGTCTTCTGTGTTGCGTATGCCTCCCCTTTTATAGCCCAAGGGGGGCATGTACATGGTGGCCGGGCCCCGACAAGTGGTTCCGGCCCATTTCCTCTATGCTACAGCTCCATCTTGTGCCTGATGTCCAACGCTCCCATGTTTCGCGCCTGTACCACCGTCGTGACCTGGTATGGCCTCGAGATCCGCCATATCGTCCTGTCGTCTGGATACGGTGCCGCGCCGTCCTGCCTTACGCCGTCCTGTCCCATCGGCTGCTAAACCCGCTGAGAGGCTTCAGAGGCCGAGGGGCAGGTGATGCGCACGCGTGACAGGATAGGGCGCTCGTAGTAGCGTTGTAGCGCCGCTGCCTAGTATTAGGCTGAGCGCGGCCGCCGCGCATGGCGCGGCTCATGATGAGTACAGCGTACTTGTTTACTCAATATAGACCCAGTGTAGCTGGGGAAATCAACTGTAGTGCCCTGTTATCGCCGCCGCGCCTTGGTAAGGCGCGCCCCTTTGCTTCGCCGCCGCCGCCTGCCAGCGGCGGTGGGGGCACGCCCGTCTGACAGCGGCGGCGTCGGCGGGCAACGGGGGCACGCCCGTCTGACACTCGTGGTGTCAGCAGCATCGGGGCGTGCCAGCCTGACCGCGGCGGTGTCAGCGGCATCGGGCACGCCCGCCTGCCCGCAATAAATGTGGCAGGTGGGCGAGGCGCCCGGTTGAAGGCCCCGCCACGCGCCCTGTGGGCACGTGGCAACGCGAGACCTTCCCGTGCCCTGTGGTCACATGGCGGCCCCAGACCACCGAAGGTGCTGGCTCCGGACCTCCACGTGCTCTGCGGGCACGTGGCGCCCCCGGACCACCGAGGGCGCTGGCTCCGGACCTCCACGCGCTTCTGCATGTGGCGGCCCCAGACCACCGAGGGCGCCGGCTCCGGACCTCCCCGTGCTCTGTGGGCACGAGGCGGCCCCGGACCACCGAAGGTAAGGGCTCCGGCCCGAGAGGTCCGGACCTCTCCTCGCGTGGCTGGGGGAGGCTCGGTCCTCGAAGGAGGTCCGGGGCCTCCCCTGTGGGCCGGGTGCGTGGCCCTAGCTTTCCCAAGGAGTGGGCCGGGCCCATCTGTATGCGGCCTTAGGCCCTCCTTGTACTGCAGTAGTTACCTCCCTTAGTGATCTTCATCTAGTGTAAGCGGGTACCCGGTTAGCTGGGTACCGACAGTTTCGATTTTGACTCTCATTTTATTGATGAACATCAAAATCAAGTAAACGGCTGCCATAAAACTAATCATATTATGTCGAGATCCACTTGTTTTTCTTTGTTTGATTTTTCTCAACAGGATCAATTTTTAGAAGGGGAGCATGCATGGATGATTTCACGAACTGCTACAACTACTTCCGCACACATCGACGACTTTGAGTCGAGGATCACTCAAAAACAAGAAGGGGAGAATGATGACAACATGAGAAATAAGCATATGACCAAGCCTCAAGAGAATATGAAGTTTGAAGCCCAATACGAGTTGAGGTCCAATTTATTCGCGAGGCCGGTTCGGATTGCAGGAGTAAGCCTCAGTAAAACGGACGCCCAGGCCACATACGAACTCTGTTTCAGGTGTTCTACATATTGACGGAAAGCTAAGGACATAACCTTTCCAACCCATTAGGTATCAAGCACAAATAAGATCAGAGTCAACAGGAATCATCAAAACAACACGATGATCAGAATCTGCCAGGGTGCTGCTGGACCGGTTTTTGGGCCCGCTGGCCTTGTACGCCCTAGGGTTGCTCGACCACCCCCTTGGCCGCCCCTAGACCTCTCTATTTTTATATTCTGTAGCCGTCATTAGAGTAGATGGGTTTTGCTTATATTATTCTATCATGAACAGTTTCGCCGTCACCGGTTTGTGAAACCCCAACTTGTGCACAAGATTAATCTTGATTGCATTTATTCCTCGTTCTTGCTTGTGTTCTCTCGGTTGCATTGCAGGAACGATAGCCTTTTTGGCAAGGTCGATTGCGCGCGTCACACGGTCGATAACCATCGGAGTAGTGGTGTAGTGATTGCAAGGATTCGATCGATTGTTTGGAGCCTTTCTTCACCAACGTCGAGATCTCCACCCCTAAACCGACTTATCCATACCTCTCACAAGATTGGGAACCCTATTCCCCATCACAAACCATAGCTCGTATGAAGTCTTCCCTAAGAAAGCTCGTAGGAAAATGAGGTTGGCAATGTAACAGGCCGTATTCATAGCCTCAGCCCAAAAACGCCGTGGAGTCCTATGCTCATCGAGCATTGTCTGAGCCATCTCAACAAGAGTGCGGTTCTTTTATTCCACAACCCTGTTCTATGGGGGGGTATAAGGAGAAGGGAATTGGTGTTCGAGACCTAGGTCATGATAGAAGGTTTCAAATCGAGAGTTTCAAAATTCTCCGCCATTGTCACTGCAGATAGCCCTCGTGCCCTTATGACTCTCATTTATCAACCTCAAGACCAGAACCTGAACAAAACCGAAAGCCTCATCTCAGAACTCCATGAAGAACACCCACGAAAAGTGAGAAAAGTCATCTACTACGACAAGCACATACCACTTTCCACTGACCAACTGTACTCTAGGAGGACCAACCGTGTCCATATGCAACAACTCGACCGGGTAAGAGGTCATACTTGATTAACAGGAGCATGAGAAGCAGCAACCATCTTGCCATGACGACAAAGATGGCACACTAAGTCCTTTCCTACTTTTAATTTGGGCAATCCTCGGATCAGACCCATCAAGCTCAACCTGACTAGCAGATCAAAACACAAGTGGCCTAGCCTCCAATGCCACTTCCAGACATTAGCAAAAGGACCAGCTACCAAACACTGAGGAGGGCCAGAAACAGATGCAAGGTCAACCTTAAAAAGTTGCCCATAGGGTAAAATCAAACAAGCAAGGTTTTCCTTAGCATCAAGCACACAAGAACCCTCCTTAAAGCGAACCTTGAATCGTTCCTTGAGAAGTTGCGAGACAGAAACAAAATTGAACCCCAAGGTTCTCACAAAAGCAACTTCTCTTAGGGAAAGCTTAGCAGAAAGCAAAAGACCACCAACACCCAACACTTTACATTGACCATTATCCCCGAATGTGATGTATTCCTTGGTGCTCACGGGGTTGAGGCTGGAGAACCATCTGCGGTGCCCTGTCATGTGCCTAGAATAGCTTGAGTCAATGATCCATATGTCCTCTAGGCCTCGATCCTGCAAAATCATGGAAAGCGAGAGTGATCAAACGGTCCAGCACTGGGTAAGTGAAACTGTTGAACTAGTGCCAAGCCATCTGCTCAAAGGTGGGGTAAGCATACTAAAAGTAAGCATCACGACGATATGGATAACCACGACCTCCAAAGCGTGGACTCACAAACTCTCTTCCTAGAAAGCCTCGATCATGAGGTACATAGCCGTGCTAAAAATGACTAGGAGCTCGACCAAGAAAGTGTTTCTCACCACCAGGAGCACAGGCTTAAAAACAGCCTCCTCTCTCACCACCAGCAAAGCGGTCTCTCATCTCACCACGACGGGGAGGATCCTGGCTACCACCCTGGTAGAACTGATCCTGGTTCCCCCAAGCTCTCTCCTGCCTGTCAGCCCACTTCCTTCTAAAGCAAAACTCCTCCAAGTGACCATTCTGCTGGCAAAACTCACAGTGGTAGACAGGTCTCTTGGACATAGGCTGGGGCTGTGTCTTGGGCTCCTGGTGTGGTGGTGTAGCCTTGGGTGGTGTAGGCTGCTGAACTTCCTTCTTGCCTAAAGGCTTAAGCACTTCTTCTACTATCTTATCCAGCTTGGCCTGGATGGCTTGGGTGTCCAAAACTGCTTCTTTGGGGCAGCACTAGGTGGCTCGTGGAAAACCCCATCAGCAGTAGGCTAGGAAGAGGAAGTCTTAAGCTTGATTGGGGCACTCTTCTTCTCACCCAAAGTACTACACTCACCTAGCCCACGTTCGCTCGTGTCACCTTCACCACACTTGTTTCCCTCAATGATCATCCTAAGCTGAGGTTCTCTGGCATACATCCAACTCAGCACCTCTCTCAACCTACAATTGTCCTCTTCAAGGATTAACTTCTCTCTCAGATCCTCCAAAACTAAAGTCTGGGCAACACAAGTGTCACAGTCTAGAGATAGAATAAGGGAGCAGACTTCTCTAGCTATCTAATGGTGGCATCCTTCACCAACTGCAACATCAAAGTGAGACAGTTCTCACACATGAGACGGGGTGCTGAAAGCACCTGAAGGACTGCTCAAGCTCACTTCTCAAAGTAGCACAGACCATGCACGCACCCAAAAGCATGGGTCTAGACCTAAGCTCTTCCAACTCCTTGAGCTGCCCCTCACACTTCACCTTCAGCTTAGCTATGTCAACAGCTAGGTGGGGGCAAGACTCACACTCAGTCTTCTCACTCAAAGTTGGACCATCCAGTTTAGACTGGAGCTTGCCTATCTCAACCTTCAGCCTATCCATCTCCTATACCTAATGAGCATACTTGCTCTTCTCCTCACAAAGGTCACCCATCAAGGACTCATAGGTAGGGCACTCAAACTCACTAGGCTGGACTTGCACAGTCGTCAACCTATCAATCTCAGCCAAAGCATTAGCAAGCTTGGCTTTCTGCTTCTGCAGCTTCTTAGCTGCCTTCTCCAACATCATGTCCTGGGCTTTCAACTCATGACTATTTTTCTCCAATATCTCAAGAATCTCAGCTTGCTCAGGAGTTACCTCATCATCAAGGAGTCATTGTCGTCGCCCTTGTCATCCTTGTCCTCAAGCGCCATGGAGCAAAAAGATCTACGGTCCATCTTGTGCTTGCGCTTGGACTTGGTGGAGACGAAGCAAAGCCCAGCTGGACCGCCTTGATCCCTCCTGTTGTCTTGCTTGGTGATGATCTCCTCATCGCTTGAGCTTGACGAGGATGAGCAGTAGGAGGACGTTTCGCTGCAAAGGCCACCAAGCTCGGCGAAGAAGGCCTTGTCCCGCATCCGACTGTCCTTCTGGTAGCTCTTGAAAGCCTTCCTGAAGTTCTTGATTTTCCCAGAGCGGTGCTTGGTGTGGTCGCGCTTGCCATAGTCGTTCTTGCCGGAGTGGTAATTGTTGGAATCATCGGAGTGGTTCTTGCCTTTCTTGTAGTAGTCGTTGTTCCTGTTGGGGCACTCAGCGATGAAGTGGCCGACCTCTCTGCAATCGAAGCATTTGGATCTCTCGCCCCTCTTCTTGCTCATCCGATTGTCATAGGCGCGCTGAAAGCGACTAGACACCACGCAAAGCTCTTCATCCCCAAGTGATGCCAACTGCTCCCCTATAACAGGTATAAGAGTAGAAAACGAGAAGTTGTGAAGCAGGGGTTAGTAGTAGAAGCACTGAAGGGAGTAGCCAGGGCCAGGCTCTTGGAGCCAGTACGAGTGAGAGATTCTCTCAACTTGTAATCCACTTCTACGGCCTTGAGCTTGCTATAAAGAGCCTCCACTCCGATCATGTCATAGGCCTCTCACTCGATGATCGAGTTAGCCTTGATCTCCCATATTTTCCTATCCAACGCATACAACAACTTAATGGCCTGCTGATGGTCAGAATATGGGATCGCCCGAGGGCTAGAGTTGACGTGCAACTTGTTGATGATTGATTGGAACTGACCAAACAAGTCATCGATGGACTGACCAGGCTTCTAAACGAAATTTTCATATTCGCGCATGTAAGTCTCAACAAGACAGCCCTTAATTGTAGCAGTACCTTCATGGTGTTCACACAGCAGGGACCAAATCTTTTGAGCAGTCTCAAGGTGGCTCACCATCTCATAATCAACTGGACCAAGTCCTAAGAATAGAAAGTTCACTGCCTTGGCATTCGCCTCGTGCTGAGCAATGAGCACTGGAGTAGTATGCTTGGCAACTGGGAGAACTTTGAAAGTCGTACTCTGAGTAGAGTCCCATATGTCTTGACTCTGGCTAATCAAGAAATCCTTCATCCTACCCTTCCGGTAGGAGTAGCCATCGGAGCCAAGAACGGGAATCTTCCTAAAGTAAGTCATAGTCGCTACTGGTTTCTCACCGGTAAAGGTATGAAGAACCTAACCGGCTCTGATACCACTTGTTGGACCGAGACGTGCAACTAGAGGGGGGTGAATAGGAGCACTTGAAAACTCAAAATCATGACCCCCAAACTTGGTGCACCAAAAACTCACAAGAACCCATGCTAGACACCTGATGAGGACATCAACTACGACACTAGTACATCTACACCAGCAGCAACTTCTCCAGCGCCACCTTATTCTGGGCCAATTACTCGGGCCCGTGCAAGAGAGTTGAACTTCGTTATGATGCTGAAGAATGAAGGCCCAGAAGACTGAAGGCTGGCCCAACAGAAGGCCTTTGTGTGTGGGCACCTAGGGCTGGCCCAACATGGGGCGCCTAGGGCTGCGCCCCCACACCCTGGATGCCAGGGGCGGTGCCCCCTTTGCTGGCCGCGCCCCCTTTCCCTTTATTAGTCGAGTCCTGTTTCTTTTAGAACTTGAGTTTTGTTTTACATCTAGCTTTAGCTACATCAGAACACGCACAAATACGTGCTGTCCTCTGTAATTCAGAACTCCACCTTCGAGTGATTAATAGATTGCTCGCGTCTTGTTCTTGTTCGTTCTTCGATTGCGGACAGGAAACGATCTTCGTGATCAGGCTGATCTTGCATCAACAAGGTCGGTAACCACAGGGAGTTGGTTCAGCGATTGCATTGGCGCTTCGGGTTCGCTCGTCGTAGTCGGATCGTGAGGGTTTACTTCCATCAAATCGAAATTATCCCCACTCACCGAAAGATTGGGCACTCCGCCTCTATCAAGTGGTATCAGATTTCCAGGTTGATCGGTGAGTTTATCGAGTGTTTTTAATTTCCTACAGTCCACAAAACCACAACAAAAATATATGTTCCTTGTCCCAGCAACCTTTTAGCCTTTGCACTTTCTTTCAATAATTTGCATTGTTGAATTTGTGTGCTTTTGCGTTCAATTGTTGCTGGTTACCTTGCTGCATATCGCCAGAAACCCTAGCGCGCGCCGCCGCCATAAACCCTAGCGCGTGCCGCCACCCCTCGCCAATCCACCACGCGTTCCTCATCGTTCCTGTTTTTTTTACCCTTCCTGTCTTTCCCCCATCGTTTTCACGATCACTTTCCTGTTTTGCCGCCCCCCATCGTTTTCGGGATCACCCTTCCTGTTTGCCCCTTTTGCCCCCCCCCGTCGCCTTGTGTTTCACTGAAACGGGCATAACTTTTCGCTCGTTTATCGAAAAAATCCGAAAAAAATACGGTAGCTTGGTGACTCAAAACTAAGCATACCCAAACCCGCCTTCGGCCTGTTTGCGCCGTCCAAAATTGCCAAAAAAATTCGGGAAAATAAAGAAAAAAATTGATCAAGGGTTTTGCAGTTTTTGTCTTTTTTCTGTAGACCACATCTGACCTCTGTTCAAGGTGAAATTTTGTGTGGTTCTTCCTGGTGTGTCTCTGAGTTCGAAAAAAAAAATAAGTGACAAAAAAAAAAGAGTGCAAAAAAAAAAAAAAAACAGAGACATTCAGGAAGCCATTCAATTGGTGTTTTTGATATACAGTGTGGTACCCTTGACACCTTCCTCTTTGCCTTGATCCTTGTTCTTATTTCTCACTTTTGTCGTCCATCTCCACCTCTTTCCATCCACTTTTGCACCTTGTTTCCAGCAGCTTTTGGTTACGTGTTTAGCACTATAATTCAACATTGCATTATTGTTTGATTGTGCTACCCATTGAATTGAGTGCAGCCTACCTAGAACTCCACATATTTTCTACGGCGAGCAGTTTTTGTTTCACCAGGCAATCGCTCTTCCAATCTTTCGCCGGTTCTACCTGTTGGTTGCAGCTCACCCCTGTGTGCTTGGTAAGAACGGATAAGGATTTGATAACAGCACTAGTGTGAGCGCCTTGTGAGCCATACATCCCTGTTTTTGTTGTCAGTTTTCTTTTTGCATTTGCACTAACTATGCCAGGAGATGACGACATAAAGGATGCAGAGCTGCGGGACATGCGGGCACAGGTTGATGGACTTGCAGCAGACATACAGACGATGCATGAACGGTTTGATTCGACAATCGCTGCATCCAACGAGCGATTCGACCAACTAGACCTCGCTCAGACGGCAACGACGACCACGCTCAAGGCCATCGTGACACGACTCGAGACGTTGACCGCGACGCTCACGGAGTTGCAGAACGACTACGGCGGTGACACGGAGCAGGAAGATGGAGATCGCCGCCCTCGTGCCCGCCGTGTACGTCGCCCTAATGACTCATTTGCTAAGATTAAATTTAAAATTCCATCTTTCAATGGCAAATATGATCCTGCTGCATATCTTGATTGGGAATTAGAGGTAGAACAGAAATTTTCATGCCATGATATTCCTGCTGCTTCTCAAGTTAAAGCTGCTATTTCTGAATTTACTGATTTTGCTTTAATTTGGTGGCGCGAATATAAACTAAAACCTGGCACTGTCACCCCCATCACTTGGGATCAATTAAAAGCTGCTATGCGACACAGATTTGTGCCTTCCTATTACGCACGAGATTTGCTTAATAAAATGCAGCGTTTTCAGCAAGGCCACCAATCGGTTGAGGAATATTACCAGGAGCTACAAAAGGGTATGCTTCGTTGTGATTTGAAGGAAAAGAATGAAGCTGCTATGGCTCGTTTTCGGGGTGGCTTGAACCCTGAAATTCAGAATATTCTTGACTATAAGGAATATTATGATATGACCACATTATTTGAATATGCTTGCAAAGCTGAACGTGAAGTGCAGGGACGCCGATCCAAGACATACACTAACTCTTTTGCAGGACGGAGCTCGACATCCAGCACACCTCCTACTCTTCCTGCTCCATCTACCACTAGCACTACACTGCGCGAGAGAACGTCCAAACCCGCCGTGCCGCCAGCCACAAGCGCTGCCCCTTCCACGGTACGTACACGGGATATTCAGTGCCATCGTTGCAAAGGATTCGGGCACGTGATTCGGGACTGCCCCAGCAAGCGCACCTTACTCATACGCGACAATGGTGAGTACTCTTCCGCTAGTGATTCTGAAGATACTCAACATGCTATGCTTGCCACTGACCATGCAGTTAATGAGGAGATTCATGTTGATCCGGGTGACGCCGATAGGTATGAAAGTCTTGTTGCGCAGCGTGTTCTTAGTGCACAGGTCGCCCCACCGGAGAAGAATCAGCGACACACTCTTTTCCACACCAAGGGCGTTGTACAGGAGCGGTCGATTCGCATCATCATCGACAGCGACAGCTGCAACAACTTAGCGAGCACCATGCTGGTAGAGAAGCTTTCATTGCCCACTCGTAAGCATCCGAGTCCTTATCACATTCAGTGGCTTAATGATGGTGGCAAGATTAAAATAACACGGTCGGTGCGTGTCCCTTTTTCCATGGGTGCTTATTCTGATTTTGTCGATTGTGATGTTGTTCCCATGGAAGCATGTTCTTTGTTACTTGGTAGACCGTGGCAATATGATACTGATAGCTTGCATCATGGTCGTTCGAATCATTATTCTTTCATGTTTAAGGGTCAGAAAATAATTATACACCCCATGACACCCGAACAAATTGTTAAAGATGATCTTGCTCGAGCTGCTAGGCATGCTAAACAACTTGAACCATCGCCATTGTCCTCTACATCTGAAATCAAGTTGAATGCTCCTGTTTTACTTGCTACACGCGATGCTCCTTTGCCCTGCTATGCCCTTGTATGCTCTGGTATGCTCGTTACACTTGATGATGCACCGTCTTTGGATATTCCCCCTGCGGTTGCTAACATTTTGCAGGAGTACGCTGATGTTTTCCCCAAAGACTTACCACCGGGTCTTCCACCACTACGTGGCATTGAGCATCAGATTGATCTCATTCCCGGCGCACAGCTTCCCAACCGCGCCCCATACCGTACAAATCCAGATGAGACAAAGGAGATCCAACGCCAGGTGCAGGCATTGCTTGACAAGGGGTACATTCGTGAGTCTCTTAGCCCTTGCTCAGTTCCGGTGTTACTTGTTCCAAAGAAAGATGGTTCATGGCGTATGTGTGTAGACTGTCGTGCTATTAATAATATCACCATTCGTTATCGCTATCCTATACCACGCCTTGATGATATGCTAGATGAGCTTAGTGGTGCCACTATTTTCACTAAGATAGATTTGCGTAGTGGTTACCACCAGATTCGAATGAAACTGGGTGACGAATGGAAAACGGCTTTTAAAACAAAATTTGGGTTATATGAATGGTTGGTTATGCCGTTTGGTTTGACTAATGCTCCCAGTACCTTTATGCGCTTAATGAATGAAGTTCTAAGGCCTTTCATAGGTTTGTTCGTTGTTGTCTATTTTGATGATATCTTGATTTACAGCAAGTCTATGCAAGCACATTTAGAACATTTGCGTGCTGTTTTTCATGCGTTGCGTGCTGCTCACTTGTTTGGTAACATAGAAAAATGCATCTTTTGCACGCAACGTGTCGCGTTTCTTGGCTATGTTGTTACTCCACAGGGCATTGAGGTGGACAGCAGCAAGATCGATGCCATTCGGGAATGGCCCACACCGACGACGGTCACACATATTCGGAGTTTTCTTGGACTTGCAGGCTTCTACCGCAGGTTCGTTCCTAATTTTAGCTCCATTGCAGCCCCTCTACATGAGCTTACAAAGAAAGGTGTGCCGTTTGAATGGAGCGAATCGCAGGAGGTTGCATTCAACACTTTGAAAGATAAGTTAACAAATGCTCCCCTCTTGCAATTGCCTGATTTTACTAAAGTGTTTGAGCTTGAATGTGATGCTAGCGGTATTGGGCTAGGTGCTGTTTTGTTACAAGAGGGCAAGCCGGTTGCTTATTTTAGTGAGAAATTAAGCGGTGCTAGCATGAGATATTCTACTTATGATAAGGAGTTGTATGCTTTAGTTCGCACTTTGCAAACATGGCAGCATTATCTTTGGCATCGTGAGTTTATAATTCATTCTGATCATGAGGCTTTGAAACATATTCGTACCCAAACAAATCTGAACCGTCGTCATGCTAATTGGGTAGAATACATTGAGTCTTTTCCTTACATTATTAAACACAAAAATGGGAAGGACAATGTCATTGCTGATGCCTTGTCTCGTCGATATACCATGCTTTCACAGTTGGATTTTAAAATTTTTGGCTTACAAACTGTGAAGGATCAATATGTCAACGATGCTGATTTTCATGATGCTTTAACACATTGCATGCATGGTGCACCATGGGGCAAGTTCCACATGCAGGATGGATTCCTGTTTCGCGCTAACAAGCTGTGTATTCCAGCAAGCTCGGTTCGTCTATTGTTGTTACAGGAAGCGCATGGCGGAGGTCTCATGGGACATTTCGGCGTCTACAAAACGCACGAGGTGCTGGCTGCACACTTCTTTTGGCCTCGGATGCGCCGTGATGTCGAGCGCCTTGTTGCACGCTGCACTACTTGTCAAAAAGCTAAGTCCCGTTTGAGCAGCCATGGTTTGTATATGCCTTTGCCTGTCCCTACTTCCCCTTGGCTTGATATCTCTATGGACTTTGTTTTGGGATTGCCTAGAACTAAGAAGGGGAGGGATAGCATTTTTGTGGTTGTTGATAGATTCTCCAAAATGGCTCATTTTATACCATGCCATAAGACTGATGATGCTAGCAGTGTTGCTGAATTGTTCTTTCGAGAGATTATTCGTTTGCATGGTGTTCCGAATACAATAGTCTCTGATCGTGATGCTAAGTTTCTCAGTCATTTTTGGAGATCACTTTGGAATAAATTAGGAACTAAATTGTTGTTTAGCACAACTTGTCACCCTCAAACTGATGGGCAAACTGAGGTGGTAAATAGAACTTTATCCACAATGCTTAGGGCTGTTTTAGATAAAAATTTGAGACGTTGGGAGGATTGCTTGCCTCATATTGAATTTGCTTATAATCGTGCAACACATTCTTCTACAAAGATGTGCCCTTTTCAGATTGTTTATGGTTACATTCCTCGGGCACCTATTGATTTGTTTTCGCTTGATGCTGCGGATGCTCCACATATAGATGCTGTTGCACATGTTGAACAAATGATTGACCTTCATGAACAAACACACCAAAACATTGCTGCTGCTAATGCTAAATATCAGGTTGCTGGTAGTAAAGGTAGAAAACATGTTACTTTTGAACCTGGTGATATGGTTTGGTTGCATTTGAGAAAGGATCGTTTTCCTACCTTGCGCCGTTCTAAATTGATGCCTCGTGCTGCTGGTCCTTTTAAGGTGCTAACCAAGATTAATGATAATGCTTATATCCTTAACCTGCCTGCGGAGTTTGGTGTTTCCACTAGTTTTAATGTTGCAGATTTGACACCATATGTGGGCGAGGACGAGGAGTTGCCGTCGAGGACGACTTCAGTTCTAGAAGGGGAGGATGATGAGGACATCAACTACGACACTAGTACATCTACACCAGCAGCAACTTCTCCAGCGCCACCTTATTCTGGGCCAATTACTCGGGCCCGTGCAAGAGAGTTGAACTTCGTTATGATGCTGAAGAATGAAGGCCCAGAAGACTGAAGGCTGGCCCAACAGAAGGCCTTTGTGTGTGGGCGCCTAGGGCTGGCCCAACATGGGGCGCCTAGGGCTGCGCCCCCACACCCTGGATGCCAGGGGCGGTGCCCCCTTTGCTGGCCGCGCCCCCTTTCCCTTTATTAGTCGAGTCCTGTTTCTTTTAGAACTTGAGTTTTGTTTTACATCTAGCTTTAGCTACATCAGAACACGCACAAATACGTGCTGTCCTCTGTAATTCAGAACTCCACCTTCGAGTGATTAATAGATTGCTCGCGTCTTGTTCTTGTTCGTTCTTCGATTGCGGACAGGAAACGATCTTCGTGATCAGGCTGATCTTGCATCAACAAGGTCGGTAACCACAGGGAGTTGGTTCAGCGATTGCATTGGCGCTTCGGGTTCGCTCGTCGTAGTCGGATCGTGAGGGTTTACTTCCATCAAATCGAAATTATCCCCACTCACCGAAAGATTGGGCACTCCGCCTCTATCAACACCGTCCACTGAACAGATATGTATCTAGCAAGCACTAGGTGCCATCCACTAAATGGATATGCACCAAAAGAGAAAGAGCAAGCAACTCAATGACCACAAAGATCGCAAGTCATCGCAAGCAACGAAACTGGCAATTTCACCCCTCGACACTCATCGCACCAAAATGCAACTTACTGGAGCACAGCAAGCAAAGAGTATGGTCAGACAGTGGGAAAAGCAAATCCAATGCAACAACACAGTGGAAGAACGAAATAGCGGAAATGTGGCAGTAGCCCTGGTCACATCGGATTGTCCAGTAGAAACTACCAGACAGTCCGGTAGGAGCTATAGGACAATCCGGTAGCAGGAGTCCAGTGGCACAAGACTGTCCGGTGCAAAAGTCCGGTGGCACCGGACTGTCTGGTATGACATGCCGGACTATTTGGTGGAAGCCGCCAGACTGTCTGGTGGGTTACCAGATAGTCCAGTGGCAGAGCCGGATAGTCCGATGCACTCGAGGAACATGAGTTCCCAGACCCAAAACTTGACCAAATCTTGTCCAAACTTCACGAGATTTTGCACATGCTATCTGGACCCTATTCCAAAGCTATTGCCAAAAGATCAACTCAAAATGACCAAGGGATTAGCGGGAATTTCAGATCTCGTGAGAAGGCAATCTTTGGGTAAGAAAGGGGAAAACTCAAGAACAATATGCTCGTGGCAATCCTGCGGGAACAAAGTCATAATCTCCATATCCTAGAAAGTCCAAAAGAGCCAAAAGAATAGGATTAACTCACTGGCAAAACAAATCACCAAAAACCCTTGAGTTTCAACCAAAATTCAAACTAGAAAGGGAAAAAGGAGATGGTTGCACACATGAACTCGATTTGGGGATGAATCTTCCTTGGATTAGAGAGGAAAATCAGTTTACACAAGGTTCCTCACAGCCTACCACCCATCATCCTCCCACTAATGCAAAGTACTAGCTCTACGGGACTCCAAATCCTAGATTAGCACCCGGTTTTCACTCTAAGCAGTTGGCTGGTTGGAATGCTAAGCCTAGGGTTTCTAGAGGTGGAAGAGTCACCTAAATGACCAGTCACTTAGGTATTTATAACCCAGGCCTAACTAACTCAGTTTACACTAAGACCCTTATATTACAGAAATGCCCGTAGGGGCTAAACTGGAAAAGACCCAACTTTCTCGGGGATGGACGACCGCGATGGAGTCTTGATCTTCTTTGGTTGCATGCAATCTTCTAGATGACGTCCATGTGGACAGTAGTCCAAATCTGCCGATCGACCACCGGTTTTGAAGTCAGAAACTAGGAAAATTTAGGGTTTCCTTCCTAGGCCTGGAACAGCCCACTCCACTCTATCTCGGCGAGAATTAAGCCCATTCACCAAGTCTTGGTAACTTGGTGGTAGGGAGGCGGATTTGAGCGAATCCACCATCACCCTCGCACGTCTTCACGCCATGCACTCGGATTGGAGCACCGCGGTGGCACCTGGCATCCCCTTCCATCGGAGTCGCCTCGCAATCCTTCGGAGATCTTACACTTGGCGTCACTGTGCCACTCCTCCATGTACTGAACTCCCATGGCCGACTGACATCGAGCATGCCTCTTGTCCTTCAAAGGACTTTCTTCTCTATCTACCTCCAGTCCATCGGAGGGCCACCAGTCCATCGGAGGAGATGTGCCCAAGTCTTTCTTCGTATTGACTTCTGTTGACAATCACTCATCACTCCAGAGGCAATGGAGCCAGTCCATTGGCTCTCAGCTTGGCCCCACCTCCAGGCCACCCGTCTTGAGAATGGCTCCAACAGGCACCATTTTCGACCTGCATGCACATATAAGCCATGTCAACAAAAGTTCAACGTGTATGCCACACAAGCCACATGCAAACCACCGAAAGGACGTGTCACTTCATCAATCCAGCACTTGGATCAGTGAAGTCAGCGATCCTGGGCACTTCAATTCTGTGGCTAAGGAATAAACACAATCAAGATCCAATGATCTTGGGAGAAGCACAAAGATAACCACTTAACTGGCTTGCAACCGACTTGGGGAGGCAAGATGGACCGTGGGATGGATTAAGGCAGTGGATCCAAGTGTCCCACTAGCCTCCCAGCCAAGGGTAGGGCCGCTTGGCCTCCCACTAGGTCGGTCGACCTCCCCCTACCCTTCTAACCGCCATATCGACCCTATAAGGCCCCTCCCACTCACTTGGTAGCTATAAATACCCCTCGGTAGCTCATTTGCAAAGTGTGGCATTTAAGAGGAACACACCGCTGTCTTAGTCCTGCAGCAGTAGGTTAGTCCAGGGAGTTAGAGTCTAGTCTGAACTTTTGCCTCAGGGATTTCGGAGTTAGCTTCGAGTCTTGGTAAAAGCTCTTGTATCTTTTGTACCTTTTCTACTCCAGTATAATACAATTCATGGCTTGTACTTCAGTAATACTTTACTTTATTTCTTACACTTGCCTAGTGTGGTGTACCTTCTTGCATACTAGACCAAGGCTAAGGTTTGTGTTGTTCTTAACTTACTTGCTGGTGCTATAAACTTTCCTTAGGCTCTGATCTATGGTTATGCTAGTTCTTGTTGGCGATCATTATTTCTTGATTTCGACCGCCAATTCCTTTGTGAATAAATGGCGTGTAAACAAAGTTTTGTGCATTATTTACCTTGAACTAATGAATTCCACAATTTTTGGTGGTTTTCGATATTTTACAGGGAGAATCTCAAATTTCATGCAAAATAACATCATAAGGAGCATGTGAAGAATGGACACAAAAGGGCTTGAGAATGGATTACAAATAACATCACTATGAAGTGTCTCGAATGCCCTCAATGACTGAACCATTACAAAGAGCTCGTCGAGATGATCGAAATGGACTTTTAGTTCATTCAATTTGGAGTTCAGACGCAAGAGATATTGCCGTTACAAGATCGACGCCGCCGGCTTACAGCAAGGTGGTCAGACAGCCAGGCCAGCCGGCCAGACAAGGGTCCCAAATGCCTTATACTTCATCTTGTTCACCCAAGGAAGTTGCCAAGGTCCCATATACACATGTGGGAAATGCCCAAGTCGAACCCAGTGTTGGAAGGCCATGATACGAAGAAGAAAATTGCTAAGGCAGGAAGAGGCAAGCCGGTCGGCCACCACCCCTTGGCCGCCCAGCCTACAAATATGTCCAAACATGTTCCTCTTCAACCTACATGCACAAGGACACGTGTGAAACACAATCCCATGATGCAAGCCATGCAATCAACATGCAAGGAACCAGAAGGACGCCACTTCACCAATCCAAGCCCTGCATTGGTGAAGTTAGTGATCCGAGGGAGTCCCATCCTGTGGCTAAGGAAGAAGCACACTCTAAATCCAATGACCAAGGAAGAAGCACACCGAATTTAACAGCCACGCCTGGTCAGAAGGTGTCTCTACCGTGGGATCAACATAGTCGGTGAATCAAAGTGCCAACGACCAAAGTGGCTATCCGCTCAGCCTCGAAGGTGGGCCGCCTGGCTCCAGGATGGCTGCCCGCCCGCTCGGCCAATCGTCTTAACCATTTTGTCGACCTACCTTGTCCTATAAATAGAGAGCAGCCCCCTCACTCTCAACTCGCACCATTTTTCACACTCTACATTCTCTCCCTTGGGGAGGTGCCCCTTCGGGTAGGACTACCCCTTCTAGTTCAATGTTTTGGTAGGAGTTAGAGTCTGGCTTTGCTTGTTCTAGAGCCGCCTTCAGGAGTTCAGTATGAGTCTCTTGTATCTTTACTTTCATGTAAGACTTTGAGTTTATTTAATATATTTCTTTACTTTGTCAAGCTTTTGCATTCCTGCCTATGGTAATGATCGTAGTGTTTGGATGTCGTTAGACTATAGTTAGCATTGCTCTATGAGGTTATGGTTAATCTAGTATTTTTTACTTGCGGGTTCCTTGTTGACGCTGTTAGTTAAGTCATAGCAGTTGTGATGCTTTCACTTGTGCAACAAATGGAGGTGTGGGCAACTATACTTTACTCTAGAAGTTCACATTGGTTTACAACCAGCCCATGCAGCTCTGGGTTCATCGTGTGTACCGTACATATTTCACGCACAAGCTTTAGGTAGCCCCTATTGGTGACAGCATTAGGGTGTCTTAGTATTCCACTGCCATCGTCTGGGCTGGCACCAGGTTGTTCTCCAACATGTATGTAGATGCATAGTTGAGCTTACTAGAACCTACCTTCTTCTTAGTTGAGACCCCAGCACTCTGGACTCTCCAGTGGTTCTAGATATTCGTGATGTCCGATGCAGTAAAGATGTCTAGATTAAACCATAACCCCAGTTGTGTCACGACCTTAGTAGAATAACTGTTGGAGCTAGCTTCGTCTTTTGGCTTGCGCTTAGTAAAGGAAGATCTCATTAGGAACAAGATCCATCTCGTTGTCCTCCTAGCTCCTCATTGAGCTATGTATCCGTGTGGAGTGTGTCAGTGTGCCGTTATCCTTTCTTTTACCGTTTAGAATGAAAGTGTAAAATAACAAGATGTTTGGTAAGTTAATATCTCTATCTCAATGCTTCCCTATGGATAAATATAATACCTTGGAATACTCTCGAATGAAAGCTACAGTGGTCTCCGTACGCTTGTGGAGTAAAATCTATTAGGCTAAGAGCCACCAACCATTCTCACCCTCCGACCAAGGAAGAACTTTAGTGATCAAGCACTAGTTTAGCGTGCCATCTTACCCACGCAGTTGTTGGTCGGTAGCCGCTTTTGGTGACAGCATTAGGGAGTCTCAGTATTCTAATCCCGTCGTTCGGTAAGCCCATAGGCATTAGCCAGTTCTTGTTTGGCTGGCCAACTATCTACCCCCGTGCCACCTCGGTGTAGTCTGGAATTTCGCTCGACGCAAGACCCTAGTTCGTGTTCAGTTAACTTAGCTCAACCGTGAATACTACTATGCAGTAGTTAAGAAATAGAGTTTGGATATCAAAATCTCGCTCGATGTCCTCCCAGATAGCTTTCCTATTTTTGCTGATAGCTTTGGTCCCTATTCTCTCGTCCACCAAACATTATCTTGTTTATCTTATCCCTATTGTAAGAATAGTTGGCAGTTATTATTTTACAGTATTGCTTGAAGTTTGAACATATCATTCCACCTATTCGCCCTTGCTTCCAAGTGGATTTCACGATACTCAGAATACTCTGAGTGAAAATGCTACATTAAATCTCCGTGCGCTTGCAGAGTAAAATCTGTTGCGCTAAGAGACGTCAACACTCGACGAACTCCTTCTTGGGCTGGATGGGCTGATTGGCTAGGAGTGGCTATTCAAGGAAGAAGCAGCTGATGTAATAGCCAAGGCTGATAGACCATGTATCTTAAAAGTCGAGTCAGATTAGCCCAGGTAAATTAGGGTTTTGTATTATCCTAGCTAGAGTCAGGGTTGACGACTAAGTCTCCGGACTATAAATATGTACCCATACTTACGAAATAAAGTCGACGACATACGTTCCCTAGCAGTGTTTGTCTCCATACTCTCTCGGCGCGTCGCCACTCTTGAGCAATTAGGGTTTTTCAAGGTAATCGCCATGCTACTCTAACGCTTCTTTCATAGGGTCGTTAGGGCTTTAGGGCGTGAACCTTATGGTGAACCTTGTACTGAAGCATTTTTTATGGCAAGGTTCGCTACCTGATGAATCTCGTGTTGCTCGACACGAGATCCATTGTTTATCTCGCAAGCTTATCGATCTATTTATGTATCTGTGCTTCATGTGGTAGATCAGTTTTCATGTAGCTCAATACACATTGCATAATCATTTGTTACAATCCACGACGTGAGCTGCAACACTTGCATGCGACATGCCGATAGATTAATGTGTACCGAGCACCCTGTCTTTACATGTCTTACATGCATCTTTCTATCTAGATGAGCTTCCTTGGAGGTTCTAGTTAGAACCCAATTTGGCTATGCAGGTCTTTTATATCATGTTTTAGATAGGTTTTTATTTGCATTATACTAGAAGCGTTTACTTTTATGTCTTTACACATATATACATATTTGTGCATCTTCTACTAACCATCTGACACGGCATACTTGCCGATGGAGTCATACGAGCCGCGTGGTGCCGATCCGAGTGATCAGGCAGGAATTTGACGTTTACATCTGTTGGGTATGCTTTTTAGGGAGCCGATCTGAATGATCAGGCAAGAATTTGACGTTTGCATCTGTTGGGTACTCTTTTCAGGGAGAACTGAAGGCAATCACCACATCCACTAACCTTCCTAACTATAGATCAAGCCAAGTGGCACGCTCGCACCACCACTGATCGGCTCCACCCAGAGCCGATCGGAGCCGCAATGAGAGATGACCATAGCAACAACGCGATCTCCTAGATCCTCATGTGTCCCCACTGCAGGCCAACCTCCCGCCGGTTTCCTGTAGCAACAAACTTTTGGCATGCCCGATGGGACCAAGTAATCAAATCCACACCACCAAACTCGCCATAACTATGGTGCCAGCTGTCAATTGCCAAACGGGATGTTCCTCCCTGAAGGCAAGACAAGACCGTAATCAAATTCACACCACCAAACCCGCCATAACTATGGTGCCAGCTGTCAATTGCCAAACGGGATGTTCCTCCCTGAAGGCAAGACAAGACCGCTAAAGCTCGATGACCTCCAAGGCGAACACCGCACGAAGTATGAACATGTCATAGAAGAGCTACGCAAAAAGGTTCTCTCGCACTTCGTTTGGACTCGCCATGGAGGCATCATGTGCTCCGGACACCCGAAGATGGCTCTCGACGGGGTAGACATATCCACGTCGTCGGAAGAATGCAGCCGAGCTCTCCGAGAGGAGATGAGTACCATGATCCACCACGCTATGCTACATCATGCTGAAGTTGTACTCAGCTCCATGGAAAATATTGTGGCGCACGTGGTCAAGTCCGTCCTGGCCGGGGAATACACTCAGCAAGTAGGACCATCAATCGGCACTTTTGCTAGAAAGACGAAGTTCTACAGTCGGCCTTCCCATATACCTCCTATCAACGCACCTGAGGGAACCAAAGCTAAGTTCATCTTGCATGCGCCACATGATCTGAATGACAAAACCACATACTACGAAGAACCTCAAGCTTCCATATCGGAAGCCTACGTGTGCTAGCTCTAGTATCAGTTGCTACGGCAAGGAGAAGAAACTTATTGCCCGCCTGCGTCAAACAAGCAAGTTTATCAGTCAGGTCATACTGGCGATGGCAAAGAGAAGACCACAGACTTTGAGCTGAATGATTGGCAGGTCAGGTATGGGTCAGGGCCAGTTTTTAACAACCAGGCCGCTAACACCGACTCGACTCTTTTTCAGGAGATGATGAGGGATATGTATGGCCTCAACCCGAAGAGAGGCATCATTTGATACATGAAGTCGTATCCCGAGGCTTACGATCACCTCCGTCCTCCACCCAAGTTCAAAGTGCCAGAGTTCTCCAAGTTCAATGGCAATGATAATACAACCACCGTTGAACACATTAGCCGATACACTGCTTAGTTGGGAATTGCAGCATCAGCCGAACATATGAAAATTCGGCTTTTCTCGTTATCACTATCTCGACCAGGGTTCGGTTGGCATACTTCTCTGGCACCTGGATCCATCACAACTTGGAAGCAGCTAGAGGTGCAATTCCATGCCTAGTTCTTCTCTGGCTCTGACGAAGCTACATTCTCAGACCTCATCTCTGTGCGCCAACGCCCCGGAGAGCCTGTCAACTAGTACATACATCATTTCTGGGAGGTCAAGAATAGATGCTACTCATTCCATTTTCTAGGAAAAGCTTGGTGGAGATAGCCTACAACGGCTTGTTACATGCCATCAGGCGTAACTATGGGCCGAATGATTTCAATTCCATCGGCCAGCGAGTCTCTAAAATATCAGCTTATGAACGCTTACACCCAGAGTCATATCAGGAGAAGCCCCGCAGATCCATTATGTACCTCTAAGCCTAGGAGGAGGAGTTGGCCAATGAGGAGGCCGAGGTGGCCATCGTACAGTGGTCAAAGGAAAACTAGTCGTTGCCTTGCCAATGGCTCAAACGTCCTGAAACCCCAACAGGATACGACTTTGACGTGTCCAAGATAGAGCAAAGTTTCAATCTGCTCCTCAAGGACAAGAACTTCGAGTTGATGCCCGGCCATAAGATCATCCCTATCGAGGAGCTGAAGGGATGCAACTTTTGCAAGTGGCACAATACACTCGATTCCCACACTACAGCCGATTGCAAAGCACCACGCCAACAAATTTAGACCGTTATCAAGCAGGGGAGACTGACCTACTCTAGGAGCCCCATGAAGGTCTACAACACCCCATTCCGGCACATCAACATGCTCTATATGATGCCTTTCACCCGCGGTCAAGACAAACCAGTTGCATCGACATGTGGTCAAAGACAGTCCCTACGACTGAATCTTTAGAGTTCCTCCACCGAGTTCGGGGCGCTACCGAAAATGGTAAGGTCATTACCAGAAGCCAACCCCACCAGACTAGTCCTTTCTTCTTGCTAGCCATCAACATGGTAGACATTGCATCTAGCTCAAAGAACAAAGGCAAGGGTAAGGCCGATCAAATGATGATTTGCCACTACAGTTCCAGCCAGAAGAGCATATCTCTGCTAAGAAGATCGCAAGGAACCGTCGTTCACACCTTGATTCAGGAGTGCTGATCGGCATATACGCCCACAACCATGAAAAACATCAGAAGCGTCAGGTGCACGGCCAAGAGGACACCTGTCTCCATGAGCAGTATGATTGGTGGCACAAACATCATTGTCGTTCACACCACGACGTGCGCGAAGAGCTCCACTCTCAGGTGTACCACCACGATCGGGAGGAGCGCCATCGTTTCGATCGTCACCGTGATGAGAAATGCCACTACCCCGAGTGCCATCATGGCGAGCGGCACCATCCCTCTGGACATTATCATGATGAAAGGCGCGATCACTACGGGGACCACAAATTCAAGGAGTACTGGGACTGCCCTTCCTTCCACTATTGCTGGAGGCAGGGCATGGAATGCTTGACGACCATTGATGACTGCCCAGAATGTTCACCATATCAGGACACGGATAAACATGCTTCCATGTTTCAACTCCTGGGGCATCCTTGGGAAACACCACGACACCACCCGCAGCTGTCGCCAGAATGGCCCCAAGATACAGGCAAATCAGCTCTAGAACAGCCACAGCACGAGGATGCACGCAAAGTTCCACTAGAGCAACCTCGCCCTGAAGAGCCGAATAGGAAGCACGAAGAATGTCATCGGCCTAGATGGTGCCCAGAAGGACTTTACCCGTCATAGAAATGCAGGGTTCAACACCTGTGCAGTCTAGAGGAAGCTGAAGCCAACTACCTTCAGATACTCAAGCAGGTGAACTTAGGACCAATAGCTATACCATCTTACCAATAGAAACTCCTACTAATCATGTCTAAGCGTGCAGCGGTTTGGAAGAGGAAGCAACAGGCGTCAGAACTGGCAGGCGACCAAACGGAGGACGACGCAGCTCCGATGGAAGACGACGTTGATGATCTGCTCACAGAGGGCGAAGCCGATGGAACAGCCGATGTCAACATGGTATTCTTATTGCCTGAGGAGTTCCATAATCCCGCGTCAATCCAAGATCAGTGGCTCAGCTTAGTCTAGGACCAGCAGCAATCATATTCAAAAAGACGGTCGATAAGAAATACCGTCATTTGAAGTCGCTCTACCTCAAGGGGTACATCAATGGCAAGCCAGTCGGCAAGATGATGGTTGACACAGGTGTAGCAATTAACCTCATGCAGTATGAGGTGTTCAAGAAGTTCAACAGGGTCAACAGCGATCTCATCAAGACCAATGTCATCCTCAATGATTTCAAGGGCAAGCCGAGTGGAGCCAAGGGCATCTTCAATGTCGAGCTGACAATCTGGCATAAAACAATCAACACATCTTTCTTCGTTGTGGACACCAAAGGACCTTACTCACCCTTGCTTGGACAAGACTGGATTCATGCCAACTGCTGTGTACCGACCACCATGCTGACGATTCCAGCTGACGATTCCAGCGATGTCAACATCACGGATACTTCATTCTAGGGGGCAAAAGGAGTGGAATGTCTCATTGGAAGGGAGTAGCAGGACTGGGAGTTTCTAGAAGGATCAAAAAAAGGCTCACATTGGTTCAAACCAGGATCGATGTATAGATACATGTGGTTGCATTAAGGCCGATCCAAGCGATCAGTCGATTTTTAAAGAACTCTACACTGATATACATGTTGAGGCCGATGCGTGTGATCAGCCCCAAAAAAAATATTTGTATGTCCTTTTGTTGATAATGACAGAATGTTGGCCGATGATCATCACCAGGCCTGTACCTACTCCGATAAACCGTCATCCTTTCTCACCTCACCTGCAATGCTGTGTTCCCAGAGGATGGGAAGTTGGGTTTTGGTTTTACGGCAGCCAACGAATTGGAGAAGGTTGACATCGGCTCAGGCGACTGACCTCGACCAACTTACATTAGTAAGAAGCTGAAGCCTAAATTTAAATCTCAATTGGTCAAACTTTTGAAGGAATTCGCAGATTGCTTCGCATGGGAATATCATGAGATGGCCGGCTTGGATCGGTCTATCGTGGAACATTGAGTTCCAATCAAGCCTAGTTTTTGTCCTTAAGCTCAACCTCCTAGGAGGTTCAATCCCAAGATACAGCTAGAAATCAAGGATGAGATTCAGAGGATGATAGAAGCTGGCTTCATTCAACCATGCAGATATGCCACGTGGATATCTAACATTGTCCCCATCCAAAAGAAGAGTGGGCAGCTGCAAGTATGCGTTGACTTCAGGGATCTCAACAGGGCAACTCCCAAAGACAAATACCCAATGCTGGTAGCTGATTTCGTCGTTGATGCTGAGCCAAGGCATAAGATGATGAGCTTTCTCAATGGCAATGAGGGATACAATCAAATTTTCATGGTTGAGAAGTATGTTTACAAGACCACGTTCCGAAGTCCAGGCAACATCGGCTTGTTTGAGTGTGTCATCATGACCTTCAGTTACAAGAATGCTTGAGCGACGTATCAACGAGCAATGAATTATATCTTTCATGACCTCATTAGCCAGCTTGTCGAGATCTACATCGATGACGTCGTTCTTAAATTGGTTCTAAACACTTCTCATGTTGCCGATTTACATTAGGTGTTGGAGCGAACAAGGCTCCATGGCTTAAAGATGAATCCCAAGAAGTGTGCATTCAGAGTCACCGTCGTATAGTTCCTCAGGTTCATGATTCATGAGCGAGGCATTGAAATCGGTGACAAAAGCAAGTGGGCCATCGTGACAATGGTTCCTCCACAAGATACGACGCAGCTGCAAAGTCTGATCGGGAAGTTGAACTACATCCAGATGTTTATATCAAACCTTACTGGGAGGATTGATCCCTTCATGCCACTTGCCAAGATCAAGAAAGGTGACAAACTTGTCTAGGGATAGAACAACAGAAGGAGGTTGATGATCTTAAGTAGTACTTGACATCACCTTCAGTATTAGTGCCACTACAGTTAGACAAGCCGTTCATTGTCTATCTATCAACCAATGAAATCTCCATCGGCTCTGTGTTGATTCAAGAGTTCGAAGGCAAGGAAAGGGTCATGTCTTATCTCAATCATCGCCTAGTTGATACAGAGACCAGGTTGATCTTGCTCCCCCATGTTGGTTGGTGGTTGAAACAATTGACGCACATGTAAACTGCCTCCGAAGGGTGGTCGGGCGGCCAAGGTACATGGCTGAATGGCCACGTGTTTTTCACTAATTGGTTGCATGTTGTTACCCTTGGATTGTCCACATCATTGATCCATGTGTTGATGCTCTTTTGACCCTCAGATTTATTGGATGCTCTTTTCTATGGTTGGATTCTCATTGCCTTGTGTTTGTTTGCATGTAGGATCGAAGACCTAGCAAGTGGAGTGGTTGGGCGGCCATGCCACATGGACAGGCGACCATGTATCCCCTGACCAGTGGATGGGCGACCACTGTTAGGCTGAAAGTTGGTCGAGCGGCCAGCCCACATGGCTGGGTGACCATGGATTTTTCGCCATTGTTGCCCACCTTTGGCCCTTAACATGTTTTCAACCATTTTGCGTGCATTTTGATACCTGCATCCACACATTCATGTACATCTTGTGGAACTCATTATTAGTAAGGATTAGTCCAATAAACCTACATGTTTTGCTTCGATTCAAGGATAGTTGATGGTTGAAATCATGAAATAACGACCATCAACAGTTGTCTACATACTGTCTCGATGCATCACCACCCCTGAGCAATTAGGGGTTTTTAAGGTAATCATCATGCTGCTCTAACACTTCTTTCATAGGGTCATTAGGGCTTTAGGGTGTGAGCCTTATGGTGAACCATGTACTGAAGCGTTTTTATGGCAAGGTTCGCTAGTTATCTTGATGAATATTTACCTCGCATGCTTATCGATCTGTTTATGCGTCTGTGCTTCACGTGGTAGATCGTTTTTCATGTAGCTCGATATACATTGCCTAATCGTTTGTTACAATCCACGATGTGCGCTACAACACGTGCATGTGACATGCCGATAGATTAATGTGTATCGAGCACCCTGTCTTTACATGTCTTAGATGCATCTATCTATCTAGATGAGCTTCCTTGGAGGTTCTAGTTAGACGCCGATCTGGCTATCTAGGTCATTTATATCATGTTTTAGATAGGTTTTTATTTGCTTTATACTGGATGTGGTTTAATTTTATGTCTTTACAAATATATACATATCTATGAATCTTCTACTAATCATCTGACATCGGCATACCTGCCGATGGAGTCACATGAGCCGTGTGGTGCCGATCCGAGCGACCAGGCAGGAATTCGACGTTTACATCTGTTGTGTATGCTTTTAGGGAGAACTGAAGGCAATCACCACATCCACCAACCTTCTTGGCTGTAGGTCAAGCCAAGTGGCACACCCGCACCACCACTGATCAGCTCCACCCAAAGCCGATCGGAGCCGCACTGAGGAGAGACGATCGTACCTGCAGCGCGATCTCCCGGCTCCTCGTGTGTCCCTGCCGCACGCGATCTCCTGTCGGTTTCCTGCAGCAACATCGCCCTTGTACTTGCCCTTCTTCTTGTCAGAGTTGTACTCGCCCTTGTGCTTGTAGTCACTCATGCCGGGGGTGTAATTCTCCTGAGCTCTCCTCTGGGGTAGTCAGTGATGAAGTGGTCTGTCTTCCCGCACTCGTAGCACTCGAGCTTGTCACCTCTTTTGCGTGCGGCTCGTTCTGTTGGAGTAGAGGGGCTGAAACTTATTAGGCAGCACGCACAACTTTTCATCATCAAGTGCTTCAAGCTCCTCCGTAGATGAAATCAGAGACAGAATAGCGAACAGAAGGGTTAAGGTTAGCAGCACCACCATAGCTGGGGCCAGACATCAGAGCTAGGCTCTTGGTAGTTGGTCCACTCATTCTGGCATAAGTCTGAGCGTCAACCTTCGAAGCCTTCAACTTGCTATAGAGCTTGTCTGTGGTAAGGGTCTCATAGCTAACTGACTCGACTATAACTCCTTCTTCAGTTGCCAAATACTACAATCCAAGGCATAGTGAAGCTTGCAATCTTGCTCATGGTCGTCGTATGGCAACGCCCCATTCTTAGCATTTGCATGAATCTTGTTAGCAATCGACTGAAAGCGACAGAACAAGTCGTCTATGCTCTCACCGGGTTGTTGAGAGAAATTCTCATACTCCTGCTTGTAGGTCTCGAACAACCTAGCCTTAACCTAACTTGTCCCCTCATAGAAGTTTGCAAGGGTAGTCCAGATCTCATGAGCCATCTACAAGTGACTAACTCCATTGAACTCAGAGCAGCTCAAGGCTATAAGCAGGAAATTCCTAGGTTTGTTGTTCGTCTCATGTTCCCACTGCTGCAGTTGGGTAACACACTCATCCAGCACTTGGTAATTAGCTCTCTAGCAAATATCCCAGATGGACGAATGTTGATTCTGCAAGAAGGCAGACATGCGAGTCTTCCAAAACGAATAGTCTGAGCCATCGAACCCTAGAATCTTACCAAAAACTAATCCATGGTCACCTCTCTATGGATCTAGAACCATTTAAGGTATAGAAGGCCCTAACTTGGCTCTAATACCAATTGAGGACCGAAAGAGCGACCTAGACGAGGTGGTGAATAGGTTGACGCCTAAAACATGCAACCCCAAAACCCTCTCTTCTCTGTTGTGCAAGGTTGCGTAACTAAGGTAAGCTACCAACCCTAGGACACTCAGAGAAAAACTGTGGCGGAACCGCCGATTTAATCCGGACTAAGCACATCTGCCACCTCTGGCTCACAATGTGATTAGGCCAAACTAAACCCGGTCGTCCGTCGAGAGTCATTTGACCCTCGATATTACCATTTCCCAGAGGAACCGACATCATACACATCTGACCCACGATGGACCCACAACAGATACATCATCACAGGCAGTTGAATAGTATAATAATAGACTTAGTTACAAACCGGTTTTAAATAAAATACGTGTCCAACATAGTGTTATAAGTAGCAAGTTCCAAAAAGTTTCTCGCAGCGGAATAATAAGTTCAGAGGTCACCATGATATCATCAAAAGATTTGCATTAGAGGTAACAACATCGAGCCCACCGATGTTGCCCTTGTGCCACCCATGTCGTTTCATCCTAAATGAGGGCATGCGCCGCCTCCAACACAAGTGCAGACCATGAATTCCATACCTGCGCTCAAAATATGAGGGCAAACCCTGAGTACTAATTACTCAGTAGGTCTTAATGGATTTGGCTTAAGGCTGACGCGAAGCGGCTTACTAGCAAGTGGATCCTTAGCCTTTGGTTTTAAACAGTAACATGTGTAACATAAGTAGCAAGTTTTCATCATTTGTATAACCTTCAACATAATAGTAACTTGCAGTAAGGTAAACAGTTCAATTCAATCATGTGGTATTTCAAAAACCATGAGTATTAAATCCAGGGTGTTCAAGTAGTTACTACGTTGAACGTCAAAGGTATTGGCATTCCCACACCTGGTGGGCATCAGCGATTCGAATCGATTTTAATTCCCGGGAATAACTATCATGCCAGGTGTATGTGCTTACTAGCCATCGCGTTCCCACATATAGCCCCAATCTTAACCTGCCTCGTCCCAAGTTCGATTCACTCCCGCCTAGCCCCCGGGTTGTGCCCCCATGACGAGCCTGCCGACATCTCGGTCTCCCCGCCATGAGTACCAAGCTCCCCCGGGCCACCTTCCTCTCAACCAGTGGGTAGGAGCTTGTCTCTGTGCTTCGGACGAGTCCAGGAAAGACTTTACCGGTCCAATTCCCCGGATAAGCACTCTAGCAATGTTATGCCGACCAATAGGCGAACAGCGGACGGGCCTTATGCGACTCGGGCGGAGTCCAAAGTGCAACCTTATGAAAAGTATATACTGAAATAAATCTCTGCCCGGTCTCCATTTAATCCATGAGCAACAATAATAATTGATGTAGATGTAAGCTTTTGTAACTTTGAAAACACCTACGCGACGAGTCCACACACTCGTGTCTACTCGTACCTAGTAAAGTCTAGGCATACTCGTCCTACGAACTCTATGTATAGGTGCTAGGGCTAGGGCGGCCAGGGAGTCTAATGCAACTGGTTTCAAGCAACTCCTAATGCATATGCGTAATCATCAAGTATATTTTGTTTGCTGGGTTAAGTATGGTCCTGCCTACCTTCCTCGTTAGGGTCAGTAGCTTCTTCCGGAGCGTAGTCGGGTCCCTGCTGCTGGTCCTCCGGTTCCTGGTGCAGCTCCTCTTCTGGCTCCTCTACGACTGGTTGGTCCGGCGGTTGTCCTTCGCTCGCGGAATCTATATGCATGACATAGTGCAATTGGAGCATGTATTAGTGCAATGCTTGCTTCATGATGCGAGTGCAATGCAAGAAATTAGGGTTTATGGAATAACATTATGCATTTTTCATGATGAAATTTGTTTAACGTTAAGAAATCGTATAAGCCATCATTTATGAGAACTTAGCTTGTCACACATAACAACGTGGGGGTGTGAGATAGGGTAGTCCTGACTCATGCGGAATGGCCGATGCTTACTTAAACACCTATTTTCCACCTAGCTAGCTTAGTATTCCTAGCATGCATTTCTCAACAGTAGTGAAGACCTTCATTGCGTTCCAACTTAGTGGCTAAGGTTTACATACTCCTAAGTTTCCAAATATGATCCATGGTAGCATTTATTAATATACTAGTCTCACATTTTCTATTATTTACGTAAATAGGCCTTATTTCTACCATTTTCAAATCAGAGCCAAAACCTTACATGCACCACCTCCTATTCTAGCAGTGAGTCATGTTCATAACCTAGAGCTCATATCAAGCCCCTAAAGTCACATGGAGCATTTTTCACCATAGCAAACTTTTCTTAAATTAAATATATGCTTAAATATAAGACAAGGGCAAAATAGTAATTAAACAGTCAATGCTAGGGCTACCAAAATTTATACAGAGCCTACATATGTTAATGAGGCCTCTGCCCAAATTTCATAATTTTTGAAGCTCATTTTACCCACATTTCCTATTTATTAAGGTTTTTCATGCATGCACATTAACAGGGGTAAACATGTCTTTTTATGCCCAACCACCATATCCATTCTGTAGATCTACATAAGAGGAGTATTTTGCAACAAAGTTTGTATTTTTCTGATATTTACTTGATTTACTATGAATTTCCAAAGTTTACTGCCGCTTTTAAAAGAATAAATAGAAAAACCATAGACCTGGGGACTCAAACGCTATTTCCCCAAACTCCCAGGGACCTGCACAGAAGAGATTATAGACTCAGTACATATTAGTCGAAACAGGGCGATGAATAATCAAAACCGCAGGGGGTTATGTGTAAAACTTCCTTCTTCTTCAACCTTCGGTGGACAGAGAGAGGCGCGCGGCCGCCGGGGTTTTCGCGGCGGCGCCGGTGCGTGGAGGCGCCGACTTGGAGCCGACGTGCTCTGGGAAGGTGTTCCCGGCGACGGGGTTTCTTTCCCCCAAGACGGCATCGTGAGAGGAGGCCGGAGCGCGCGAGGAACGCCGGTGAACCGGATGTGGAGCCGGGCGACGCGGAGGACGGGGCGGCGGCTCGATCTGGTGGGGGAGTGGGGGACCGGTGCCTCGGGGCAGCGCGCGAGCTGTGCGGGGAAGTGGCACATCTGTTGGTGGGGTCGTGGAGGCGTGGGGATGGCCCGGAGCTAGGTCTCCACGGCGAGCATGGTGGCCGGCGCGTCCATGGTGGTGGCGCCCGGTACAGGGTGGGTTGGAGGTGGCTTAAGGCGCCACGGATTGGGGGAATCGGCGGAGGATGGTGGCGTGGGTGTGGTGCTTGCGGCCGTTGAACGAGAGGAGCACCGGAGGAGGCAGGGCGCGAGCTCAGTGCTCGGCCATGGCGGCCATGGTGGGCATCGCCCGTGAGCTCGAGGGCGGGCAGTAGGAGGACGAGGGAGGCAGGGGTAGTAGGGGCGTGAGGGAGCAGGCGGCTTCCATCTCAAGGCGCTGGGGTGCTGGGCACGGGGCAGGGGAAGGGTAGGCCGGGCGGGGCAGGGCGGCCAGGGCGGCGCATGGCCATGGCGGCCAGGGCCGGTGCCGCGTGGGCGAGCGGGAGGAGAGGAGGAAGAAGGCGACGCGCGGTGGACGCGGTCCGTGGACCGTGGGACGCTGACAGGTGGGACCGGGCGGGGAAAAAGTATTGCGGTGCATTGGACCGAGTTCGGGGAGAAGGACGAAGGCGGGACCCACCGGTGCGACGTGTCCCAACCGCGTGAGCAGGAATCCGATGACCTTACAGGTGGGGCCCACTCGTCAGCGACTCATGGAGAAAACAAAATTCGAAAAATAGAAAAACCCCTGTTGACTGCAGGAAGACCTGTTTGAAACATGAGTTTTTGAGTATTCTAGAGTCCGAATTTGAAAATGACCCAATTGAATGAAACGTTGTACCTTTTAGGTTATACAACTTTGTCAAAAGGAGTAATACCAGATTCCAAGTTTAAATATGATTAAATTTGAATTTAACCTGCTGACTCTAGTTTGACCAACAACACCTTCCAATTTGAAAATTCCATAAGTCCATTTTAGGAGCACTTTCACATAAATATTTATATACCAAAGTTGTTCATATTTTTATGCCCTACAACTTTCTTACATAGAGTTTTATATGATCATGTCTTTTGGTTTCTCAAAATTTGAATTTTCCACTCAGACCTAGTTTGACAGATTTCACTAGAAGACAGAAAATGAGCTAAAACACCAGCCAAACCTTTATGCATGTCAACATACAAAATACCAAAATTGTTACTCATCAAATTGTCTTCAAGTTTGGTATATAAAGTTTAGCTTAAATCACAATAGATTTTGAAATACCATTTCAAACATACTCAGAGTTTTGGTAAAACAGCACTTTTCCCTTTTGTGGAGTCCATCTTATTTTCAACTTTTGGAGTCTCAAATGGAGTCCAATCATTTTGAAGTTAGATGCATTTGAAAGGCGATAAGTTTAATTTCATTTCATAGAAAGGAAGATTTTGAAGTTGTATGGTCAAATCGAAAGTAATTTCAGAATGAAGTTTGGGAAAGAGTGTCAGCTCCAGACTTGGCAAAATTTCCTGAGTGTAGGTTAACTGAGCTTGGTTCGAACTTTTGAGTTCCTTAATATCTGATTTTGAAAAGGGTCAAGATAGCACATTTGAAGGAAATATCTTGAACTAAAACTTTTGTACTTGGGGTTTCTCATGAAAACCTTTTGTTTTTGGACTAAACACCCGAACAACGTGAGGTTTTGTACATTTGAGTAGAAAATTTTCGACTGGTGATTTCTCCACCTTAGTTCTTTTCATCTTTAAACATGATTTAGTTATAAGTCATAATTATCTTAAGTCAAAATAGGAGTTAGGGCCTCTGAGATGCTGGAGGCATCACAACAACCCCACGGAAGCACACAAAAACACTCGCTCAAATGCTGATAGAAAACAACGCAAAACGAGCCAAATAGCTAGGCGCAGAACAACGCAAAACGAGCCAAATAGCTAGGCGCAGAACGCAATGGACGGTCCGATGGTCACACACCAACTGTCTGGTGTGACCACTGGATGAACTTGGCAGAGGGGTGTTTGATCCCCTAGCGAGCACCGGACGGTCCGGTGGTTTGACCACCGAAAGAACTAGGCACAAGGGTGTTTGAACCCCTAGTGAGCACCGGACGGTCCAACGTTCACAAATGCCCAAAAGTGGCCGAACCTCGTAAACTCTGCCCATGAGCTATTGCATGCACTGAACAGTCTGGTGGTCTAAAAAACAGCCTGAGCAGAGGCAAACAGCCCACGAATCCACCAAGATCCAATCAAAATCTTATCCAAATGGACTCCAAACTTCACCAAACCTAACAAGGACTTTGTCAAGGCCATGGAGGAGCTATTCCCAACCGATCAAGGCAAGAGCCCTCGTTTTCCTCCATGGATTTGACTTGTCCCCAAAGTGAAGTCTACAAGGCAAGAACGAAAATTGTCGGGCTTCTCGTGGATTTGAGATTTGGCACACCAAAACCACAATCTCTCCACGTCCTAGCAGTCGAAAACACTAGCAAAAGAAAGATCTCAGGCTTGGTGAAGCACAAACACACCAAAAGACCAAGGAACCAAGATCAAAAGCCAATCAAGAGAGGAGGAAACAAGCACACACAAAGAGCTGCACGAAATCCATCTATATTAGCCTCAAAGAGGACTCAAGATTCAGAATACAAGATGGGGAATTTTTTCCCAAGCAGCCTTCCACTTCCTACCCTCTTACAATGGGGATTAGATCACTCCAATCTCACTTTTCCTTAAGAACTTTGCTTGGTGACAAAAATCAGCTCTCAACTAGCATAAGCAAACCCTAAAACCAGCCATGAGGAGTGGCTAATGGCATCTACCTCCTTATTTATACTACATACTGAGCCCTAAGGCCGTTTTGCACTTGACTCCCTATATTACAGACTCTTGACACTACAAAGGCCTGTAGGAGCTAGAAAGACTGCAATAACTCAGATGAAAGGCCACGATGGAGTTCTCGACGTCTTCGGTTTCTCCACCTTTGCTTGATGTCCTCCACATGTCTAGTAGCTCATCCCTCGGGGGTAACTCCAATTTCTGGAATACTGGTAACCTACCCATGGTTTTGTTGATACAACTAGGAAATGATTTTGGCCCTTGGTTTTGACCTTCGAACCAAGAAACGATAATGGGCCCAGTTTTGACACTCAAACCGAGAAATGATTGTGTGATTCATCCATAGAGTGATTTTACGGCTTACGACACCGTCTCACACCCAAGGTCACTCTTATGGGCTGGGCCTAACTTGGACCACAGCCCAAGCCACTTGCCGGTCCACTCGACAGAGTTTTGTCATGCCACAGTAACACTTGGGCGCCACCACCAGGTCACACTTATGTATACTTTCCTCCAGGTCACACTTAGGAGGTGCTCGCTTATCCTTCAACAAGTCTTCAGTGTTGACATGCGTTCATCATAGCCAAAATGGAAAACCAGACTCGGTACACTTGAGTCCCACACTTCTCAAATATGATATCTTTCAAACCACAGACCAAGTCTTTCTTCATCACTTTCTTGAGTGTACTCATCCCCACATGAGCAAGCCTTGAATGCCACAACCAACCCTTTGAACTCTTGGTGAACAAACATGCTTGCAAATTGTCCTTCTTTGAGTTGAAATCAACAAGGTACAAGTTGTTATGCCGAAAACCCTTGAAGATCTCTTCACCGCTTTCAATTTTGTTCAATCACCTCATTTGGCTTGAATAGGCATTGGAAACCTAAATCACACAATTGACTAATGACAAGAGGTTGAAGTTCAAAGAATCAACTAGTAGCACATTTGAAATTGAGTGACCACTTGGTATTTCAATCTTGCTCGAACCTTCAACTTTGCCCTTGGAGTTGTCACCAAATGTGATCTTGTCAAAGCAATCCACATTTTCACTAAGTGAGGTGAACATCCAGGAATCACCAGTCTTATGTTGTGTGCAATCACTATCCATCACCTAATGTAATCCACCGGTCTTGTGGATCACCTACACACAAAGTAAGCTTGAGACTTGGGCACCCACTTGAGAATAGGTGCAACATTTGGCTTAGATGTCCATTTGTCATTTGGAGATGGTGGCAACTTAGGAATGTGGATCGTAGGCACCCACATCTTCTTCGGTCTAGGTGTTTCCTTTCTACCCATAAAATGAGCCTTAACTTTTCCATTTGAGTCTCTCTTGAGCACATAGTGAGCATAGAAGGCAAAGGCTCTCAATTTTTTAGGTAGGGCCTTCTTAGGTGGTGCATTGCACTCAAATGCAAAGTGACCCTCAGTCAAGCAATCGGTGCACTATTTTGGCTTCTCAATCTTGATCATGGGTACCAACTTGCACTTGCCCTTGATAGGATGATATCCAAGGCCACTTGTATCAAATTGCACAGCCTTACTAGCAAGCATTTCCCCATATCTCATTTTTCCCTTGAGGAGAGTGCTATAGCCAAAAGACACATTCTTCATTTCTTGCTTGAGCATGTTGTTCTCGTCCTTGAGCTTGATGAGAATGTTTGCATCTTGCTTGAGAGGTTCCTTGTTCTTACATTGAGCAGAATACTTGAGATCATTGAGTGCATTGGGAGGTTTATTCATTTTGCCCTTGAGTTGCTTCAATTCAATCTTGAGCTTCTTATGTTCACCTATGGGAACACATGTCTTTTCACAAGGCTTGATGTCATTGGGGTATTCATCAACCTTGTGAATTGAGTTGATAGCTTGAAGGTTGAATTCTAACTCCTTTCTTGCCTCATCAATCTCAATGCTATGAAGTTACAATAGTTGATGCCTTGTGCTAAGCTCTTCATGCTTCAAGGACAACTCTTTGTAGCACTTGTTGACCTCTTCAATAGTCTCATTAAGCTCTTTAATCACATGGGTTTGCTCAATGTGAGACTTTTTGATCATCTTGTAACCTTCATCAAGAGCATCATATTCTTTCTTTGCTTGCTTGTTGCTTGATGAAAGCTTCTTGATTCAAGAAGCTTCTTGTTACATTCTTCGAGGCACTCAATTTTCTTTTGCATCTTCTCATACATTCCTTGATCATCATTTGCCTCAAGCTCATTACACTTGCTCAATAGTGATTTCTTCTCAACTTTAGCCATCTCAAGTTTTGCACCAAACTTATTAATAGGATGATTTTGTTCTTGTACTAAGCTAGAAAGTTGAACATATGAAGGCAAATCATCATCATCTTCATCACTAGAATCATTAAAGGATTTTATCTTGCCACTTTTGGCCATAAGGCATAGATATGAGATGGATGTACAAGTTGATGAAGCCGAAGGTGGTGTAAAGGTAATAGCAATGGCGAGAACCGCAACCACATCATCTTCACTTTCACTTGAGTCAGATGATAAATTGCTTGAGGTGTCATTATTCGACATCCACTCTCCTATGTGAGCTTTGCCTTTCTTTTTGAAGAGCTTCTTGAATTGCTTCTTGTCTTTCTTCTTGATCTTCTTCTCATCATCACTTGAGTCAATTTTGCGGTGCTTCTTCTCTTTCTTCTTCTTGCTTGGAGCACGACATTGGTAAGCAAGGTGGCAAAGTTTGCCACAATTGTAGCACTCAGTTTCTTCAAGCTTCTTCTTTGATGAAAATAATTTCTTCTTGCTTGAGTAGTACTTGATGCATTTCTTGTCAAGACGACTCAAGGCACTAGTGACTTTGCGAACTAGCAAGGCCACCTCTTCATCACTTTCATCTTCTTCTTTTTCTTCATCCACCTAGTTGTCCACCACAATGATTTTCTTGGAGGTGGATCTCTTTTCTTTTGACGAGATTGCCTTGTGGGCAATATCTTTCTTCTTGGATGTGGAACTCTCATTAGTGTGATGTTCATGTACATCTCATGTGTATTGATCTTGCCAAGAACGCCGAATGGAGTAGCATTGGTGTGGTCGGTTTGATGAAGATAAGTGACAATGTGGCCATACTTGTCGACCGGAAGAAGGTCCAATATTCTTCTTGCCACATCGGCCTCAGCAATTTGAGTCAAACCAAGACTGTTGAGTTCCTCTACAAGAATGTTCAATAGAGAGTACATTTGATTAGCATTTTCATGAGGAAGCATTTGGAAAGCATTAATGTTCTTGCTAAGCAAACTATGGCATTGCTCTCTCTCGCTTTTTGTTCCCTCATGAAGAGCACAAATCTCTTCCCAGAGCTTGTGAGCACACTTGATGTTCCTCATGCGGTTGAAGACACCCTTACTCAAGCCACAAAAAATAATGTTATGAACTTTGGCATTTCACTTCTCGTAACTAAGCTCCGCAAGCATTGGCTTGTCCTTATTGACCATGGCGGGGAAGCTGGTGATAGCCGCGGTATAGAGTAGTGTCAATGGCTTTCAAGTAGGACTCCATACGGATCTTCCAATATGGAAAGTCCTCACCATCGAACACCGGCAGGGTCCTTCCCCACTAGACATCTTGCTCAAGGCGGTGAAGCCTCAACCAATGAGCACTCGGCTCTGGTACCAATTGAAAGGATCAAGATGTCCCAACAGGTTGTGAATTGGAATTCTAATTTTGAAACTTGAAATTTAAACCTATCGATCAAGTCCCAATTCACCCTAGTGCCTAGAACATGTGTCTAGAGTTGCTACACGATAACAAAAGTATTGCAACCAAGAGCCAAGCATGCAATTCTAAGAAAGTAAAGTGCGGAAAGTAAATTGCATGAAAGTAATGAGGAATATAAATGAGAAGACAAGACACAGTCGATCTTTTTCGCGAGGTATCGAGGAGTTGCGACTCCCCCTAGTCCTCGTTTGTGCCCCTCGCAAGGCCTCCCTCATGCTTAGCCCTCGCAAGTTCTAAGGCCTTGTTCTCGTAAGAACCGAGGATGGCAAAGTTGACACTCGCAAGAGTCAAGCTGTGGCGGAACCGCCGATTTAATCCGAACCAAGTACACCTGCCACCTCTAGATTGCAGTGTAATTAGACCAAATCAACTCGGTCGTCCATCGAGAGTCATGCGGTTCTCGATATTACCTTTTTCCCAGTGGAACCGACATCATAGACATCCAGCCCTCGAGGGAGCCACAACAGTTACATCATCACAGGCAGTTGAATATAGCATAAGTAGACTTAGTTTACAAACCAGTTCGAAATAAAATACAAGTTCAAATGTAATGCCATATGAAAGGCAAGTTCAAAACAAATAGCGGAAGCGTTTTCAAAAATATCTCGCAGCGGAATCAAAATACTTAAGTAGCCTTCATACAATGATGATCAAGACAAGCGGCACCGAGCCCACCGGTACTACTCTCCTCCAAGCAACTGTCCAGAAGTCGTCAGTACCTGCATTCAAAATGTGGGGACAAACCCTGAGTACTAATTACTCAGTAGGGCTTAATGGAAGGGCTTACGGCTGACACAAAGTTTGCTTACTAGCATCTGGGTCCTTAGCCATTGATTTTAAACAGTGATATAATGACATAAAGTAGTCAGTTTCATCATGAATCAATATATCATCATCATAGTAATAACTTATAGGAATGTAAACATACAAGTACAAACAGGTGGAATTTGAAAACATGACTCATAATATAACATATTTAGATAGTTACTATGTTTGAACGTCAGTGGCATTGGCATTCCCACACCTGGTGGGCATCAGCGATTCGAATCGATTTTTAATTTCTGGGAATAACTATCATGCCAGGGGTATATGCTTACTAGCCTTCGCGTTCCCACATATAGCCCCCATCTCCATTTGTTCCATCCCAAGTTCAATTCCAACCCGCCATTCCCCAGGTTTAGCCCCCATGGAGCGATACCACGGCATCCCAGGTCAGCCCTCCCATGAGTTAAGCGCCCCTAGGCCCCATGGTAGGACCAAGTCTCTGTTCTTCGGATGGTCCAAGTAAGACTTTCACCGGTCCCATGTCCCGGATAAGCAATCTAGCAATGTTATGCAGACCAATAGGCGAATAACAGACGGACCTTAAACGACCCGGGCGGAGTCCATTGCAGAACATCATAAACGGTAAATAACTCATAAAATCTCGGCTCGGTCTCCATTTAAATCACAAGCATAAATAACATATCCACTTTAATAATTTGATATTTTGAAATCACCTATACGACGAGTGACTCCATTTCACTCGTGTCTACTCGCACCTAAAATTACTAGGCATACTCGTCCTATGAACTCTATTATAGGTGCTAGGGCCAAGGCGGCTAGGAAGTCTAATGCAGTTGGTTTCAATCAACTCCTAATGCGGATGCGTAATCATCAATCAAGATAATATTAGCTGGGGAAATTCATGGTCCTGCCTACCTTCTTCACTAGGGTCAGTAGCTTCCTCCGGAGCGTAGTCGGGCCCCTGCTGCTGGTCTTCTGGCTCCTGGTGCTACTCTTCCTCGGGCTCCTCTTCTATCGGCTGACCCGGCGGATGTCCTTCGCTCACAGGATCTATATGCATGACATAGTGCAATATGAATATATGGAAGTGCAAATGCTTGCTTATGGTGTAGATGCGATGCAATGAATCATAATTATGAAATTGAGTTATGCATTTTTGTGTTGAAACTTGTTTAGTACTAAGAAATCGTGCAAGCCATCACCTAAGGTTAACTTAGCCTACCACATATAACAACATGGGGTGTGTAGTGATTATAACACCTATTCTAGTAAAATGATCAAAATTTAACTAGACATCTATTTTCCATATAGCTAACTTAGCATTCCTAACAAGCATTCCAAAACAGCAGCTATGACCTAAATACTCCTATATTTCGTCTCGATCTGTCGACTAATCAAATATACTAGTCTCACATTTTCTATTATTCAATTAAATATGCATTATTTCTACCATTTTTAAATCAGGGCCAAAACCCTACATGCACAGCCTCAAGTCTAAGCAGTGAGCTACTCACACAAGCTAGAGCCCATATAAATACCATGAAGTCATCTAGAGCACATTTTCATATAGCAACCGTTTCTTATGTTAATTATACACTTAAATACTAGGCAGGGGCAAAACAGTAATTGAACAGTAAATGTTAGGGCTACCAAAATTCATATAGTGCCTAGACATGCTAACAAGACCGCCGTCCAAATTTCATAATTTTTGGAGCTCATTTAACCTACATTTCCTATTTATTAGGGTTTTACATGCATGCACAAGATCAGGGGCAAAAAATGTCTTTTCCTGCTCAACCATCATACCTATTCTGTAGATCTACTTAAGAGGAGTATAATGCAACAAACTTTGTATTTTTCTGATTTTTATTTGATTTATTACGAATTTCCAAAGTTTCAGCCGAATTAATAATCATTTAAATGAAAAACAACAGATCTAGGGGCCTTTTTGTATTTTACCGTAGATATCAGGGGCTGTAATGCAAGATTTGTAATACATAGCAAACAGCGCGCGTGAAAATCAGAAAACCGAGGGGGTTTTGGGGGAAAAAACCCCCTCCTTCTTCTACCTTAAGACTAGGGAGGACGGCGCGCGGTGGCTGAGGTTCCGACGCTCGCGCGCGGTGCATGGATGCCCGCACTTGGAGCCGTGTTGATCCGGGAAAGTGTTCCCGGCATCGGGGAAGCTTCTCCCCAAGGCGGCGTCGCGCGAGACGGCCGGGGCTGCCGGGGAACGCGCGTGAACTGGCGTGGATCGGAGGTTGGGGACGCGGCGGCGCGGTCACGCGATCCGGTGGCTCAGTCGGGGAAGGAGGTCGAGGATGGGCGTGCGAGCTGCACGGGGAAGTGGCGCATCCGTCGGTGGAGTCGTGGAGGCGTGGGACGGCCCGACGGAGAGTCTCCGCGATGAGGTGTGGCCGGTGGGTATGGCGCGTGGCGGCCGCGCGTGGAGAGGGAGGAAGGCGACATTGGAGGGCCAAGGTCAGGGGGAAACGGTGGAGGGATGTGTGGCGAGCGCGGCGTGCGCGCTAGCAGGGTGAGGAGAGGACGACGGAGGGCAGGGCGCGAGCTTGCCGCGGTTCGGCCATGGCGGCCTGAGCGGCTGTGGCGCGAGAGAGCAAGGGGGAGGCAATGCCGGGGACGGGCCAGAGAGAGGGAGACGGGGAGGAGGAAGCCAAGCACTCCGCTCTTGTCCGGGGCGCGGGGCAGGCGTGGGCAGGGCCAGCGGGCGCGTGGCCGGCAGCGCCGGACGTCGGCAACCGCGTGGCGGGCGCGCTCTGCGCGTGACCAGTTGGTCGGCCGAGTGGGACCCACTCGTCAGTGACACGAAAGGGAAAATAAATTCGGAAAATTGAAAAATGTTGTTTGACTGCTGAGACCCTCATTTGAATTTCAAAGTTTTTGAGAAACTTAGAGGCCAAATTTGAACAAACTCAAAATACAAAAAATGTTGTAAACTTTGAGTTCCACAACTTTGTCAATAGTCTTGGTACTAGGTTCTATTCAAATTTTGTGAGTTTTAATGAATTCAAATCTGGAGCTCTAGTTTGACCAACTATTCCTTTGATCTTTAAAATTTTGTTAAGCCTATTTGTGGGCATTTTCATACAAAGTGAACTATACCAAAGTTTCTTAGAATCTCATGAACTACAACTTTGGCATTCAAGTTATGGCAAGATTTTGAATTTTGTTTCATAAAATTTTGAATTTACTAATCAGGTCTAAGTTTGGCAGATTTCACAATTTCACAGAACATGACCCAAAACCATGTTCAAACCTTTATGCATGTCATGACACAAAATACCAAAATTATTTCTCATGAAATTGTCTACGAGTTTGGTTTGTAAAGTTTTATCAAATTCACAATAGGATTAAAGTTACAATAACAAATGCCAATAAGTTTTTAGCAAACCGAGTTTAATTACTTCAAATGACCAAACCTATGCATGCTCTCAATATAAAATGCCCTTGAAATGATGTCATTAAGTTAATGAGGTCAGTATAATGCACTTGAGATGCCAGGGATATCACACAAGCTACCCCCTTAACCTTTGCAAAGATCAAGTGCTCTCTTCTTAGATGTCCTTCTTCGCTCCAAAGTGGTGGACTCTGAACCACGCATAATGCCCTCGCAAGGATCTTCTCTTGCTTCTTCCACAACCTCTGGGAAGCTCGCAAGAGGCACGACTCGCAAGCCGTCTAGGTGATCGCGATCAACAAGAGTAACAAGCCTTGGTCTTCACTTTATTCAACCTCTCTCAAGAAGTTCTCTCTCTTTCAAGTCTCTTGACCCAAAGCTCAATGAAAGTGTGGATTTTGGTGCTCAAGTGACCTTTGTGTGTGTATGAAGTATTCCTTCTCTCTCTTTCAAGTCTCTTGACCCAAAGCTCAATGAAAGTGTGGATTTTAGTGCTCAATTGACCTTTGTGTGTGTATGAAGTATTCCTGGTCGCAAAGGTATGGAATGAGGTAGGTGGCTCCTTTTTATAGAGGCTAGCTCAAAAAACTAGATGTTACTGTTGAAAAACTCTTTTATGCAAGACTATCAAATGGTCCAATGGTTGGACCATCGGACGATCCGATGCGTATAATGCTTGAAACGAGCCATTGATGAACCTTCCTGTCTAGAATGACCGAAGGAGCATCGGACGGTCACCATCGAACTATCCAATGTGCATTCCAAGCACTAGGACGCACTAGACATACTCCTAACTGGTCCGATGGTGCATCGGACGGTCCGATGGTTGGACCATCGGATGGTTCGATGCACACTAGAAACTTGTTTTTGTGCTATTTTGAACTGGATTGATTTGGAATGAGTTAGAGGGAGTTTCTTTGGTATGTTTGAGAAAAGGTGAGTGTGTTTTAGCACATTTTGAGTGTTTGAGCTTTAGAACTAAGATGCACTCAAAATTGAGTATAATTTTGAGTGAAGTCTATCAAGCTACTCACATTGACGCCCCTTGATAGTATGGCTTATCTAGAAACTAGCAAAGCAATCTTTAAGTACCCTTCTTTCGACTTTACATCACTTAAAGCTAAAAAATCCTATCTTCTCGCTAGATGATCCAATCCATAGCCGTCCTTCAAGAATTCAAAGTTAAGGGGTCTCCTTTGGTCAACCAATGAGCACGTTTATAATATAACCATCCTTTGTCATGAATTTATAAGTAACACAATTAGGGTTGTCATTAATCACTGAAAACATTACCTCTAACGGTCATGTTTCTCACACCTTGTTCTTAATTGTGTTCTCGATTGCATGTGTAGGGGCAATAGCCTTCTTGGTGAGGTCAATTGCGTGCATCACGCGGTTGATAACTAACGGAGCAATGGTGTACTGATTGCAAAGATTCAATCTCCTACTTGGAGCCTTCATCATCAACGTCGAGTCTACTCTTATCAACCAATGTATAGGATATAATGGAACCCCTAACCCTTCCACTGCATACCCACTTGGAATGGCCGCGGGTTTTGTGTGTTTGGACGAGGCACAAGACTTTGTCGCATGCTCATCTGAACCACACACATAATAGCTCAAAACCGTTGTGCATGTTGTATTAGCGTGACCTTTGGTGAAGCATCAATAACAGTAAGGTTTCTTGCAAATGGGGTGCATCTTGAGCCTCCTGCTCTACCTCTATATCAATGGATTTGTCATCCACTGATTTATCTCCGTGCATTTCAATTGTAGTGTGCTTACCTGCTGGTCCTGACGCAACAGACGGTCCAGCTACGCCTCCCAGGACCTGCGGTAGATGTGGAACGAAGTGGTCTTGCCTGCTGCTTGTCTCCACGAAGTGTCCATGGAATTGGCCCTGACCAACCTTGCCCTGCTTTCAGTAGCCGATAGGTTGCACGTCGTCGCATTCTCTCGAGCGACGGCTGCTGATTTGCGACCAACATCACGGCCTTGGCGCTAATCATCTCAGTGTCCACGGCAAATGTTCCCTCGCCCATGTACTTCATGCCCACAGCCCCAACAAGAATTCCTTCCCAGCCGTTGTGATAGCCACCACTGTAGCCGGGGTCGAAACCCTGATTTAGCCTGGCTGAAAACGATGATTCACCCAACCTGCGCCACGATCACCCATGGGCGCCTTGCTGCCGCGCCGCCATAGCCTTTCCCTTACGAATAACTAGACCTGATCATGGGCCACCCGACCTGATGAACCCGGCCCAACCCGCCCGAAAAAAACTCGACCCGATCAGTGCGACGGGTGGGCACGGGCCGTAAATTTTGACCCGGCGCAAAAATCGGGTCGGGCGCGGGTCAGAATTTTAGCCCGCGGGCTGGCCCGATGGCCCGAGCAAACAAACAAAAAAAATAAAATACAGTGATCTAGTGACCTGTTTTGTTTGATACATTGGTCACCATGCAGCTCATCGTTGAAATACAGCACATAAAAACGTATACATCCATTAGGCCTTGTTCTACTGGGCAGCCCATTAGGCATGCGGCCTTCAGCCCAACAGATACGCTGCATACGCAGTGGACTAGTAGTAGTATATATTCTCACTCTTATGGCTAACCCTACCTTTTCACATTTCGTTTCTTCCGTCCCTGAGCCGCTGGCCGCTGCACAACGACAGCAGCAGACCAAATCCAATACCGAGATTAGCAGGGAGGGCAACGAGGTCGAGTGCTTCTTGCGAGCCTGCGCCTCTCTCCATCGTCTCTTTCTCTTCTCTAGCGAGCATGCGCGGCTGTGCTGTGCCTCCTCATGCTCGCGCTTGCGTCCGCAGTAGAAGGAGAGGGGCGACGGCGAGTGGCCATGGCAGGGGAGGCGAGCCGCTGTGACTGGGACTGCGTGAGCGTGCGCGGGGGCATGCTCACCGGAGTCATGAGCTCGGGTAGCCGGGCTGACCCGCGGGTCGTTGGGTCTGGCGACGGGCGGGCTCGGGCCACGAAATTGAGCCCGGTGCTCGGGTCGGGTCGGTAGTGGGCCAGCACACAAAAGCGTCGGGTTTGCTCTGACCCGACCCGAACCCGACCCGACCCGGTCGATGATCAGGTCTACGAACAACAAAAGTGTAGGAGCGTTCGGTATGATCGGTCTTGTGTGCTAGACCTAATTCGGTTTCTGGGCTTAAGGCCTTATCGGTTGAAAAGTGCCACTAAGCCAGGTGAAAGTTTGAAAGACATGCCCAGCCCAATAAGCACTTTTCCTTTTTCATGTTGTTCTGATGCCCGGAAACCATCACTAGTTTGTGGCCCAATTAGAACCTGTTGAGGCTCGTGCTTGGTCTGCAAGGCCAAAGGTGCAGAATCCACATCTGCATCGGCCGACCAAATTCGCCGTGGCGTGCCCTACACACCTGAGAAAAAACTGAATCCAATGTAGTGCCACCCTTCTCACCGAAGTTTGGAATACGCAATGGTGACGGGTGCAAATGTCGGTCAACCTTCCTTGTAGAAACAGTGGCGGCTTCCAGAGCGTCGCCAAAAGTTTGAGGGGAAATCCTAGGTGGCAACGGACCTTTCCAGGGTGACACCAAAGCCCTCTTCTGAACGAGCCGAGACGATACAATTTGCCAGAGAAACATTTCCCTTCGAAAGCTGAGAAGAGGCCAGGGTACTTACTGAGAGCTCTTGCGTCGCCTACTGAAGATCCTGCACTGAAAAACCTAATATGGCTTCGGTGACGAGCTCAAGCGTTGGGATATCATCAACTTCACTCGTCTTCCGAATCCGACTCCCACGTCGCCCAAAACTTCAGATGATGCTCAACACCATGTAAAGGTCGAGGCTTGTAGCTGCATCCAGCGATTGAGGCTACCATCGCTGACAATTCTGCTCCTGCTGCTGCATGATCCACAGGCGTAGGATCCTGAACTGCAGTTACCTTTGGTCTCAGCTTGCAATGAATTTCAGGGGCTAAAGTCAGCCGCCGACCCCCATGGATGAGCACGCAAATAATCCTTAGCGACAGGGAGGAAATCGGGAGCCAGGCCCCGATGGCCAAGAGGCAGGCTCGCAAGCCCCAACAACACGTGTTGCCGCACGAAGGATGATTCCCCTAGCCAGAAGCGCCCAGCGGTGAAAGACTTCCAACCAGTCGTTCCCAATCGTCTCACCACCACCGAGGTCAAGCTCGCAGGAGACGTGGACTTCGCCCCTCCTCAGCCGGACTTCGCCCCTCCTCAGCCTTCTAGCGCCGGGGAGCCGCCGTGGTTGAGCCGTCTAGGATGGCCTTACCCGAGCAGCGGAACTCAACGAAGTACGCGACGGAACCTGAGTGCCCCACAGAACCTGAGTGCCCCATGGCAGCGCACACCGGAGCCTGGATGCCGCCAGCTGTGGTCGGAGGAGTCCGGTAGAGGGGAGGGCAACACGCTGTTGCCGAAGACTGGGCAACCTCACCCACTTTGACTTAGATTGGTCGAAGTCCATATTAAATCGGGTCATTATATGCATGTTGGACATGTTCATATTAGATTGTCCGTGGAACGGTGAAAACAATGCTTGCCCATGTGTTAATGCTATGAAGCACATTCATCTTTCTGCGCTGAGAAGAACCAACACGAACGTGAAAAGAGAAAAAACAATGCTTCGTACCCTAAAAACTGAATTCCTTTTATATAATTTTATGCAGCCTGATTACAAAAGGCTGATGTATTGCGCATATATTTCCTTCCTACCTTCCTGGGCTTCCTGTCTTAAATTGGTTGCTGCAGCGTAGTCATGTTCTACTAGTCGAGTGAATTGCTTCTGATGTCGCGTTGCTGATCAGCTATCCCTTTGGCTAATCGCGATGGTAGTGGAAGCAAGTCAGATGGTGCAGCAGTGGAGGATTTGCTATTCAATTTTGGATTGAACCACCTCCTTAACGTGAGGCCATTGATCCACATCCTCCCGTGAGATTCCTCCCCTTGGTATGAAATGCCTAATCGCCTCAGGAGAGAACCAATTGCTTGTCCAATCCTGCATGCCATAATCCAAATCAGTCTCTTCCAAAGTTAACCGATTATTTCAATTGATAATAGAGATTTTATAAAGAAATTTCAAGTAGGATTAATTCCAAATTTTAAGTTAGCACTGACAAATTTGTATAGCACAACTGCAGAAAGTGGCTGCGATTTCACCTTCCAGCAAGCTTAACTGTTTTCTCCTTTTCATCAATGTCAACTTGTTTCTTTTCTGTGGGTAATAAGATTGTCACGTTTGGTAACCTTGCGCCTGCATCACACGAGATATATTAGGACCCAAAACCTAAGATGTAAAAACAAGAGACAGATTTCTCCATTTCTTACTGGTGTACGAGGAAATCACAGAATAACTAATTGCTAGTTTGTTACTAGAAGAAACACTAGAACTGTGAGAATGTGAATAAAATGTGTCTGTTGTGTTCTTGTAATTCAGTTGGCTGTAAAATCGGTATGCTAAAAACACCCATAATATATATACCATGACTGGCTTTTTTTAACCAGGAAATGACCAATTGTTCATATTTTATAGTTTAGAATAAAATAAATTTCACTGGAGCATAAGTAATCCAGTAACCCTGCCTATTTATTATTCTCCACGCCTTTTTGTCCTGTTGGTTGGTACAAATAAAGAATATATTGAGACTTCGTATTTTCTTGATTAATAGAGCATAATGGTGTAATGAGTGCATTATTCGATAGTATATCAAATACATTAGCATTCACCTGCAGCAAGTCGATGCTTCAAAGACCTTAATGTTGTAAGAAGAGAAACCTGGGGAGAAAGTATATATGACAATATGCAATCAGTTACATAAACAATGTAAAACATACAAATTACCCTCAAGCTGAGCAACAAAACAACAAGGCCACAAACACAAGTGATGGAAGAAAAACAAATGTTATCAGCAAGGTACACGACTTTAATGCATGGCTTATTTTAATATTTTAGATTCCTCAACATTGCTCTGTTTTTAACCCCTTACATTGTGGAATTTTTTTCTCGAACACACAGGAGAAGTGTATCACTATATTAACAAGAAAGAATGGGTTTAAAGAAAACCCCCTACAAGTGAAATGAATAACATGAAAATGCTAGATTGTTTCCTTCCCAATACACAGGAGAGCTGTGTATCAAACAAACAAGCCCCAAAGGGCAGGGATTTAGATGAAAATGCTAGATTGTTGAAAATTTACTTCAATGAAACCAGGAGTCCCCTAAATCTAGAAATGAACCTATAGTAAAAAGAAATTCGACCCATAGGGGTAAGACCTCCACCCATGAATTGGCAGAAGAGCAAAATACACCTGAGGTCTCTTCCCTTAACTTATCCAGGAGTGTTATTTAGGTCCGGCAGAAGAGTAAAATACACCTAAGGTCCTTTAACTTATCCAGGAGTGTTACTTAGGTCCATCACCTTTGAAAGTGTAGTTTTGGGTCCATAAACTTCTTAAAGTGTATCATATAGGTCCATACTCTACCTAACACTAACAGTTACATATAAAATCATATACACGTCCAAAAATTATAAAATCAACTTTGATAGCTCTATCTTGATGACATCTACACGGTGGAACTGACTTTTAATTTATTTTGATCCCAAATAGAAACCTTTATGGCTTTATTTATGGAATCTTTAAACATATAACTGATTAAAATACAAGCAGCATGATTTTTGTGACATTTATTATGTAGTACAGCATGCCTATATTTCTTTGCATTCGAAAGACCATAATTTATAAATACATCATTTCTTTAAGATGATTTTGTAATTTTTATATACATACATGGTAAGTTTTTATTAATGTTAGAAGCCATATGGACTTGTATGATAAACTTTAAAATGTTTATATACTCAAAACTTCACTTTCTAAGTTAATGGACCTACGTGACACCATGAGGAAAGTTAAGGGGCCTCTAAGTGCATTTTGCTCTTGGCAAAAAGGTAGAAATTTCTCTTTTGCAGGATCAAGAAAGAGCCATCAACCCAGCTATCCAGGACATGCCACACGCTGCAACCATCAGTGGACCACATGTTTCACTGAAATAGTACAGCGATTGGTCACTTTTCTGGTGAGAAGGGGGTTGAACTCCCGACCTGTAGTTGCAATTCTGCACGCCTACCACTGCGCTATGGGCACATTCTGTACAGTAAGCTATCATCTATATCATCCTGTTGCTATTTTTTCAGACATAAGTCATCCTGTTGCTATACTCTAGTCATTCAGAAAATCAGTCAGTGCACAAAGTTTTTATAACAAAAACAGGCCATCGTAAAACAAAAACTTGACCATGGTGAAAAGACCCCCTGGCAACTGAGTTATTGCTCGGTTCGCACCACAGAACAGTTTCAACTGCGAATATATGCTAAAACACAGAAACAAGAACACAGTAATTGTGTGACCTCAATTTGTATTCAGATAAGATCATACTAAGGAGGTGACATATTACAATCAGCAATAGTACCTCAGCTGTGTAGATCTTCAACTTTCTTGCATCAATAACAATTCGGGTATCTTTCATGGAAATACTTGCAACTACTCCTAGTGAAGCAGCCTCCTGTGATAACAAGTCATGCAACTTCTATTACTACCTGCATATGTTGAAACAGAACAGTTGCTAAATTGGAGATAACATATTACCTCCAGTATCGAAAAAGCACGAACGTCATATTCACCGAATCCTTCAAAAAGTGAATTTATGTTTGGATGTGGTAGAATATCACAATGTATTCCCATGTTTTCAATGAAAATACTGTTAAGTGAACTGTTGTAAGGAAGCCTCAAACACCCCAAAACTTGAGATAAAACATCACTTGAGGGTAGCAGACCGGATGAAACTGCCTCACGATACACCGAAATTGCTGAGGAAGTCCTACAAAAAATACAGGTACGACTTATGTTAGAATCTGTATCAGACTAGGACTAGGACTCTTTCCTTGTTGGATTAGGACTAGGACTCTTTGCTTGTTGCTTGGACTATATATGTCCAGTACCCAGCCAATCCAATCAATGTTTTGTATTCTCTAGCCAGTCTTTTATGGTATCACGACACTTCCCGCTGCCGTCGAGTCGAGCCCCCTGCGTCGCTGCAGCTTCTTGCACGCCAGCTGCGGCTCCTTCTCAACCATGGCTGACTCCTCTTCCAATGTTCCTCCTGCTGCTGGTGCCCTGAATTCCCCCACCATTGCCACGCAGGAGAGCAAGCGCCTGCGCAAACCGCCGAGCTTGCAAAGGCCAATGCCGCCACTGCGGCCCAGGCAAAGCTGGACGCCGCCAACGACGTGTGAAACCGCCGCTGCCGCCAAGGCCACACACAAGGCCGCCGCAAAGGCCCAGGTTGAAGCGAGCTGCCCTGGCCCGTGCTACTGCTGCCGAGCAGGAAGCCGCGGGCACCACACAGGAGTGCGATGCGGCTGATGCCCGTGCCCGCGCGACCCTGGATCGAGCCGCACGAGAACACGCCGCTGCCACTGCCAACCTCTCCTGAACCCCGCACCGATGGCGACACTTCCAATGTCAACGACAATGCCATGCGCCACACCCAGCTCCACTACGAAGCTGCCGCCATCACCCAGCTTCACACCCAAGCTTTTGTTGTCTAGAACATCCGGACACTTATCCTTGCTGTCCTTGACCTCCCCGCTGACAACTATGCACGATAGCAGGATCTCTTCATCCTCATTGTTGTTAGATTTACTCCCACACCGATAATTTAATAATTTATGGTAGGGGAGCACGACATATAAGGCAGGGGCAGCCCTCACCTAACGGATTAGTCTTTTGGGCTGACTTAGGCCTACGGGTTATATCGGGAACTGCGTGAATATATCAGCCTAGTGGACCGCGGCTCATTGGCACCAAGCGAGCTGGGCCGGAATCTGCTAGTATCAGAGCTCAGGTAGTAAACCTAAAAAAATCCCAGGGTCACCGGTGATGGGGGTGTTGATTGTAATTAGTGTGTTCTTGCTACTGCTTGAAGAAGCAGGATATGGAGCTTCAGCTCCTTGTACCGTAGAGGCCTAGTGGCCTAGTTTAGTTGTACAAGTGGAGGCATGGCTGCTACAGCCATTTGTACCCTGCCACCAACTATGTAGAGTAGAGGTATGTCTAGTAGTAGGTAGTAGTTGGGAATAGCCCATCCCTGTATGGTACTTCTACTCTCTCTTTTCTTGTATAAATTCAGCCCATGGGAGGCAAATAGAATTCAGTTCAAACCCAGCCCTGAACTCTCTCAGTTCCTCCTCTTCTCCACCGAGAAACTAAGTGTGTGTGTGTGAGAGTGAGCTGCACCCTGTGGTGTGCTAACAAGTGGCATCAGAGCCGCTGGTTGGAGCTCGGTTCCTGGCCACAATGTCGCGGCAGGCATGATCCCAGTCACCTGGACGCAGGGAGCGGCGAGGCTCAACCTCGCCGGGGCGCAGCCACACCGGCGGCGGCACCCTGGTCATCCAGAAGAGGGTGCGGGACGTGGGCGGCAGCGGGACGTGGACGGCAGTGCGCCATACCCACAGCTCACCCGCACGAACTACGACACGTGGGTGGTGATGATGAAGGTGATGCTCGAGGCGCGCGGGCTGTGGGAGGCGGTGGAGCACGGTACCGCCGTGCGTCAAGAGGATCGATGGGCGATGGAGGCCATCCTCCGCGCCGTACCGCTGGAGATGCACCAGTCCCTAGGTGCCAAGACGACGGCAAAGGAGGCATGGGACACCCTGAAGAAGCTGCGTGCCGGCTCTGGCCTGGTGAAGTGCGCAAGAATGCAGCAGCTGCGGCAGGAGTTTGAGCTGCTGGAGTTCAATGATGGTGAAGGCGTCGAGGACTTCTCCCTCCACCTCGCTACCTTGGTAACGCGGTTGAAGGAGCTCGGGCAGGAGATGGAGGATGTCGACATCGTCTCCAAGTTTCTGCGCGTCGTCCCGACAAAATTCTCACAGCTAGCACAGTCGATTGAGACTCTCATCGACTTGGAGACGCTGACGCTCGAGGACGTCGTCGGGCGGTTCAAGGTGCAGGAGGATCGGCAGGCGCGGGAGAAGAGCGACCGCCTGTACCTGGCGGAGGACGACCGCTGGGGCTCATCCTCACGGCGTGGTGGCGGACAGAGCCGCGGCCGCGGAAGGGGATGGAGGCGAGGGGATGGCGACGGGCGCAACGACACCCGCGGCAACTCCCGCGGCGACTCACGCGGAGAAACGCGTGGGGATTCGCGCGACGGGCGCGCGGACGAGCGTGACGGGAAGGCAGACTCGCGCGACGGAAGGTCGGACTCGCGGCGCATCTCCTACCGCGACCGTTGCCGCAAGTGCGGCGAGAAGGGCCACTGGGCCCGTGATTGCAAAGCTCCGCGGCGCCAGGAGCGAGCCCATCTGGCGGAAGAGGAGGAAGACGATGGGCCTGCGCTGCTCATGGCGCAGGTGTGCGCTCTCCAAGAAGGGGAAGCCAAGACGCAGGGAAAGCAGCTCGACATCAGCGAGCCACGCGCGCAGGTGCTCCTAGGAGAGGAGGAAAAGGCGGCGGAGACGGAGCAGAGGAGGTGGTACCTCGACTCTGGCGCCAGCAACCACATGACAGGGCGGCGGGAGGCCTTCGCCGAGTTGGACACCGCCGTCACTGGCTCCGTCAAGTTCGGCGATGGCTCGATGGTGACCATCCGCGGGCGCGGCACGGTGGTGTTCAAATGCCAAAACGGCGACCACCGCGCGCTCACGGACGTCTACTACATCCCGCAGCTGCGCATGAGCATCGCGAGCCTCGGGCAGCTGGACGAGCGAGGCTGCGAAGTACTGATCAAGCGCGGCGTGCTCACCATCCGCGACAGAGAGCTGCATCTGCTCGCCAAGGTGAAGAGGTCGGCCAACCGGCTCTATCTCCTGAGCCTGAGCATCGTGCAGCCCGTTTGCCTGGCGGCGGTCTAAGGACGATGAGGCCTGGCTGTGGCATGCCCGGTTCGGGCACCTCAAATTCGACGCCCTGGCTAGGATGTCACGCGAGGGCTTGGCGCGCGGGCTGCCGCGGATTGAGCACATGGAGGAGCTCTGCGACAGCTGTTTGGGGGGGAAGCAGAGAAGGAGCCCGTTCGCGAAGATGGCCAAGTACCGCGCCGGCGATCGACTTGAGCTCATGCATGGTGATCTGTGCGGGCCAATTTCGCCGGCAACACACGGCGGGAGGAAATATTTCCTCCTGTTGGTGGACGATGCCACACGCTTCATGTGGCTACGCTTGCTGTCAAGCAAGGATGAGGCACCGGAGGCCATCAAGCACTTCCAGGCGAAGGTGGAGGTGGAGACCGGCAACAAGCTAAAGGTGCTGCGCACCGACCGCGGCGGCGAGTTCACTTCGGTGGAATTCGGATGGTACTGCGCGGATGAAGGCGTGGAGAGGCAACTCACGGCACCATACTCGCCGCAGCAGAACAGCGTCGAGGAGAGGCACAACCAGACGGTCGTGGGCATGGCGCGGAGCATGCTCAAAGCCAAGAAAGTGCCGGCGGAGTTTTGGGGAGAGGCGGTGAGCACTGCTGTGTTCATTCTGAACTGGGCACCGACGAAGAGCTTGAAGGGGATGACTCCCTTTGAGGCGTGGCACGCGAGGAAGCCAGACGTCTCGTTCCTAAGGACGTTCGGGTGCGTCGGCCATGTGAAGAACACCAAGCAGCACCTCAACAAGCTAGAAGATCGGAGCACGCCGATGGTGTTCCTCGGCTATGAGCAGGGGAGCAAGGCGTACAGGCTTTATGACCCGCAGGCAGAGCGGGTGCACGTCTCAAGAGACGTGGTGTTTGACGAGGTGGCAAGCTGGAACTGGGAGTCGACGGGGGCTGAGGAGGACAGGTGCAGCTGGTGCTCTTTCACCATCTATTACGCCCTGTATCGTGGTGCAGAGGAAGCCGCGGGTGATGGAGGCGCGGAATCAGGGGAAGCGCAGCAGAACGGTGGCGGGCAGACGGAGCAAGAAGCTGCCGCAGAGCCGCAATCACCGCCACCAGCCCCTGCCGCGCAGAACACACCAACGTCCGCAACGATGGGCGGCTCGGTACGCTTCGTCACGCCACCATCAGCAGCGGAGGAGTTCGTGGACGCGGACTACGACAATAAGCCGCTACGATTCCGCACCGTCGACAACATCATCGGCAACGCATCACCACCAGGCCAGGCGGTGTGCAACCTGGATGGAGAACTCTTCATCGCCAGTGCGGAGGAGCCGCGCACTCTAGATGAAGCAGAGACGGATGCGCGCTGGGGCACACCATGGAGGAGGAGATGGAGTCGATCGAGGACAACAAGACATGGGAGCTTGTCGACCCGCCGACCGGCTGTAAGCCGATTGGGCTTAAGTGGGTCTTCAAGGTGAAGAAGAACGAGCGGGGCGACGTAGTGAAGCACAAGGCTCGGCTCATGGCAAAAGGATTTGTGCAGCGCGAGGGGATCGATTTCGAGGAGGTGTTCGTGCCATGGACTCGATCCGGATGCTCCTAGCACTGGCGGCCACGAGGGACTGGGCGGTCCATCATCTGGACGTCAAGTCGGCCTTCCTCAATGGGGAGCTCGCAGAGGAGGTGTTCGTACAGCAGCCACCCGGTTTCGTCGTTGCCGGAGAAGAAGAGAAGGTGTTGAGGCTCAGGAAGGCCCTGTACGGGCTGAGGCAAGCACCGCGGGCATGGAACATCAAGTTAGACACCACTCTAACCATGCTCGGCTTCAAGAAGTGTGCCTCTGAGCACGCTCTGTACACCAGGCAATCCAAGGAAGGGATCCTCATCGTCGGGGTGTATGTGGATGATCTGATAGTCACTGGGTCACAGCAGCAAGAGATCAACAGGTTCAAGGCTGAGATGGCAGCAAAGTTCAAGATGAGCGATCTAGGCCTGCTCACATACTATCTGGGAATTGAAGTGAGACAGGGGAAGCATGCCATAGAGCTGGGACAAGGTGCTTATGCACTAAAGCTGCTGGAGAGAGCTGGGCTAAAGGGATGCAATTCTACCCAGGTTCCTTTGCAAGATAAGCCCAAATTGAGCAAACAAAGCAGTGCTGAGAAGGAAGACGCTACACACTACAGAAGCCTGATTGGAGGATTAAGGTATCTCACACATACCAGGCCAGACATCACTTTTGCTGTGGGTTATGTGAGCAGATTCATGGAAGATCCCAGGAAAGATCACATGGCTGCAGTCAGGCATCTTCTTAGGTACATTGCAGGGACTAGCTCACTTGGGCTTGCATATCCAAGGAAGAAGAAGACCAGTGACTTACATCTGATTGGGTTTTCTGACAGTGACATGGGGGGGGGGGGACTTGGATGGCAGGAAGAGCACATCTGGGATGATGTTCTTCCTGGAAACATGCCCCATCAGCTGGCAGTCTCAGAAGCAGAAGGTAGTTGCTCTCTCAACATGTGAGGCTGAGTACATTGCAGGGGCTGCAGCCACATGTCATGGAATTTGGCTAAGGAGGCTGCTGGAGGAAATCACAGGGCAATCTGTGGCAGCACCTATCCTTAGGATAGACAACAAATCAGCCATTGAATTGACCAAAAATCCTGTCCTACACAGCCGCAGCAAGCACATTGACATCAAGTTCCACTTTATTAGGGACTGTGTGGAGAAGGGGCAGGTCATCCTGGAGCAGGTTGGGACCGGGCAACAACTCGCGGATGTGCTCACCAAGCCATTAGGGAAGAACAATCTTGAGAAGATGAAGACCCAAGTTGGCATGGTGGTGATCAGGCAAGAACACCCAAATTAAGGGGAAGAATGTTGATTGTAATTAGTGTGTTCTTGCTACTGCTTGAAGAAGCAGGATATGGAGCTTCAGCTCCTTGTACAGTAGAGGCCTAGTGGCCTAGTTTAGTTGTACAAGTGGAGGCATGGCTGCTACAGCCATTTGTACCCTGCCACCAACTATGTAGAGTAGAGGTATGTCTAGTAGTAGGTAGTAGTTGGGAATAGCCCATCCCTGTATGGTACTTCTACTCCCTCTTTTCTTGTATAAATTCAGCCCATGGGAGGCAAATAGAATTCAGTTCAAACCCAGCCCTGAACTCTCTCAGTTCCTCCTCTTCTCCACCGAGAAACTAAGTGTGTGTGTGTGTGAGAGTGAGCTGCACCCTGTGGTGTGCTAACAGGGGGAGTCTCTGGAATCCACGGTGGTCACATGGGTTGTGTGCTATATGGACATGTTGAGTAGTGTCAACGGCCTGGGATAACGTCTTCGGGAGGTCACAAGTGTTGTGTTCTGTGACGGAAGCGTTGGGCCAATGTTAGATTGAGAAGATTGTTAGGTTTAGTCCCACATTAGTAATTGAGTAATTGATAGTAGGGGAGCACGACATATAGCGAGAGGGCAGCGCTCACCTAACGGACGGCCCAGTTCGCTTGGCGTCCACGAGTCGTGGCTCACTAGGCTCATATTCACAATGTCCACGACATATAAAGCCCTAGGCCTAACTCAGCCTAAAAGACTAGTACGTTAGTTGAGGGGATATTGTTGGAAATAGTCCCACATTGTGAGTTGTGGGTGCACAAGCATGGTTTATAAGGCTATGCTTTGGGCGTGTGCTTGGCGGCGCAATGGCCATGAGTGTGCGGGGGCGTGTCGTGTGTGGGCGGCCCATATCCAACAACCGTCGGCAAGTACTCGCTGCTGGGCCATGTCTGCGCAACAATCCAGCCCTGACAAATCTCGACTGGGCCTGCATGGATTTCGTGGTCAAGTCGGATTTACAGGTCTATCTCCACCGACCTCGTCGAGACCGTTATGGATCGAGGAGCCTTTGCCCGTGCCGCCTGGCTTGTCTTGGAGACTCAGTCACTCGGTAATCACTCGGTAACCAGAAGGTGCGTGCTCTCTACCTCGACGCTGAATACAGGAACTTCTGCCAAGGCGATCTTTCCAATAACTACTGCTGGCGTTTCAAAAGCATGGCAGATGATCTTGGTGACTTGGACAAGCACTCAGACCCTTGTCATGAACATCAATCCTGGTCTCAACGACAAATTCTACTCCATTGGCCAGCACCTCGAGAGAGAATCATTTTCCCACCTTCCACGAGGTCCATGCTGATTTACCGCTCAAGGAGCTTAGCCAGACGCATCGGCCTGCTGCTTCCTCCACCGCCCTCATCACAGCAACAGGTTCCACCTCCATCACATCTAGAGCACCCAGCAGCCTTCGTCCACACCACCTCCAGCCGTGGGACCCTCGGGCTTGAGGGGCGTCCTCTCTTAAGTCCATCAAAAATCGACGAGGCAGGCGTGGCCGAGGCGGTAGCCAAGCCACAACGGCGCAGGCGCCTCTGCTGCTATCCCCTAGTGGCCTTCCTTCTTCAACTCGTGGACAGGCTCCATCTAGATGTGGCCCGGTCCACGGCTCACGCCTCCACAGCCGCATCCCCCACAGCAGACCTTCCTCGCCCAGCACCCACAGTTAGGCATCCTTGATCCCTGGGTTGCCTCACCTCCTGGCCCTCAACACCAGGTGGTTGACCCCTACTCCTGGGATCAGAGTGCCCTCACCTCTGACTTCAGCACCATGTCGCTCGCACCACCTCAGAACAATGACCGTTCACATGACTTCTGGCGCCGGTATCCTCTGTTCTACCTCTTTTACACCTCGTTACCCTCTCCCTTCATCTATTGTTGCTGGCAATGGTTCTCTCCTTCCTGTCAAAGTCACTAGCACAGCATCCCTTCCACCTCTTTATCTCTGCATAGTGTTCTTGGTGCTCCCAACCTCATTAAGAATCTTATTTCTCTCCGTCAATTTACGACTGATAATAATGTTTCTATTGAGTTTGACCCCACTAGTTGTTCTATGAAGGATTTCAGTCTCGAAACGTGATCGTCTCCTTCCACCATGCCGGCTGATCTTGATTTTCGACTTTTCCATTAACGTGATGCCAATGTCTATAGGCCCGACACCTTCTCTGTTGCCTCCAGGTACATCTGGCACACAGACACCACTTCCCCCGCTGTTTACAAACCCGCACTGCCACATGTGGCTACGACATCTTCTCCCTCGTCGCCCGACGATCCTGCGGCGCCTCGCCTACCACATACGGCGTCTCCACAGGCCTTTGGACCTATGTTCCATATTAAAGGTATATGTCTCTTTGTGTAATACTGTAAGTCCGTAAGTCTCTGGACTTTGCCTTTAATTTAATAAAACCTTTTTACCTTGGGACACCCCCCCCCAGTCTTTTTGTTTCAAAAGAAAAGGTACATGTCTCTTTGTATAAGTCCATGTAGGATGCCTCTCTTTGTACGAGTACTTGTAGGATAAGGCATCCTGTACCAGTGTATATGTTCGGGCCTAGAGCCCTCATATTGAATACAAGTACTATTGATAACATGGTATGAATAGCAAATTATTTCTAGGGTTAGGTTTTCTCTCCCAACTAATCATCGATTTGGTGTCTGTCTTCACACGACTATGCTTGCACGCTTTCCATCGCCGCCTTTCTTTTCTCGAAGACTGGCATATGTTCTAGTTGTCCGTTGCCTTCTTCTTAAAGCTCGGCGCCATTTTTTTCCTCATCAGGATTCTTCTTCGGTGACCGGCTCTTCAAGATTCGGTCTTGTTCCGGCCATTTTTTTGTTCGGGTCGGCTTGTGCTGATGACAGAGCCAGGTATTTTTAGGGTTAGGATTTTACGTACATTACACATGCATGCTGCCTCCCTCTATTTTTTGCATCGAGAGACCGTCGGTTCTCCTTCTCTCTCTATCCAATCTACTTCGTCGCCACCTTCTGAATCGCTGAAGTTTGTTGATTGTTCCCCTCTGGGTGCCTCTTCACTGCGTCTAGAGATCTGATACCTGTGGCTCTTCACTGTGTTTAGATATCTGACACACGTGGCTTGTTCCTGCCAAGCGGCGTTGCCTGCCCGCTCATTCGTTGCCGTCTTCTTGGTTGAAGCCCGGCGTTGGTTCTCCTTTAGGCACTTCTTCAGTACGTCCAGAATGGTCGTCGTGCTGTCCCCGTGCTAGCGGCTCTGCTTCGTCACCCGCTGTTCGTCCGCCCACAGTTGTGCGTTGTCCTGTGAATTCTTGCCTATAGCCCGCAGTTTGTCGCCCGCCGGCTTTGGGCAACATCGGCCAGTCGCAGCTCTCCTTTCGCTGTTGGCTGTGCGCGTCGTTGGCTTGACCCATCCTAGTCTTCTCATGGGGCTTGCTAGGTTCTTGACTGTCGGGCTCTATTCTTGGCGGTCGTCTTCCTCGACACCCATGCCTCTCTCTGTGGCTCCTCATCTGCATGCCCAGTGGCTCTGCTTCATCGCCTGCTAGATCTAGTTTCTGCCTTTATTCCTACGCCTCTGCCTGGTGCCCGCGCCTCTCCTCTCGTGATGGCGCTTTCTTCAACTCCTGTGGCGAAGATTGGGCTTCCACTTCTACGCTGTCATATGTGTGGATAACATCTCTAGGAGCTTGACTGGCTTCGTCTTCCTCTATTGTGGCTTCGTCTTGTCAGCTCCATCTATTTTGATTTGTCATAGTTTAGCATAGGTTCTCTCTCCAAACTCAAGGTTCTTCATCCACCCTGAGTTTCAGTGGGGGTGTTAAAGGTATATCTTGTAGGGGAGTGGCCCTTCGACCGAAGATTCTAATGGCCCCACACTAGTGATTGTGCAGGTTCTGAAGGACGACGCTGAAAGGACTTCGAACGAAGAGCTCGTCTCTCTGGGAGCTTAGGCAAAGGAGGAGAGGGCGGCTCCTAGGACCTGGAGCTCAGCTGTTACCCGGTCTTCGCGCCAAAGGCCGAGGAGCAATTGGGGAGATGAGCCCCACAACCAAAAGGAATAGAGAAAAAGTCTCAAATGTCCAAGAATATTCTCAAAATGTAGTGGTTAAGATTGTAAAAGGTTATTTTCACTAGAAGGCGGTAGGGACTCCATAAATACCGCCCTCCATCACCTGTAAGCGGGGACCAATAATTGATAATATACTACTGAAGGTAGAGTTTGAAGTCCCATCCCGTCGAGTCTTCGTAAATTGGCAACATGTCTCTTTGTATGAGTCCATGTAAGATGCCTCTCTTTGTATGAGCCCTTGTAAGATAAGGCCTCCTGTACTGATGTATATATTCAGCCCTAGAGCCCTCATATTGAATACAATTGCTATTCATAACATTCCAAACAGCTGTTGCTGCACCTATAGGCTATAGCTACGCCCATGGCAGCCCCGGTGGCTGCTCCAACCGATCCTTCAGGAGCTGTCCTAGTGGCTGCTTCAACTCCCCTTGCTCCAGCGGCTGATGTCGGCCCTCCTGCAGCCGTCCCGGAGGCGCGCCAAGCACCCCCACCACCCCAAAACCTCTAACCATTGCTTCGTGGAATGTACACATGCACACACCCGACGGAATGTGCACGCTCCGATCAGGCCAAGCATAGGACCTCCCCCATGGAGCTGTTTCTATACCCCCGGTGCCTAACGAACACTCTATGACCACGCGAGCAAAGACTGGACTTTGTTTTCCTGCTCGTTCATTGCTGCGCCACTGTCTCTAGTGCCCAAGACCTTCTGTAGCGCCCTCGCCGATCCCAATTGGCGGGCTGCTATGGAGGATGAAACATGCTGCCTTGCTTCAGAATCAGACTTGGGATCTTGTGCCATGCCTTGCAAGGGCCAACATTTTCTCCAACCACACAGGAGAACTGGGCGTCATTTAATTAAGAAAGCAAAGAGGTATCCCCTGGGAGATTAGAGACCAAGGTTAAACATTACAACGGACACACACTTACAGAAAACAAGAGAAACACACAACCACGACCTTTAGGAGCAAGCCCTCAGGACTAAATCCTAGAGGGCCGTCGCCCCCGCCAGACACCACAAAGCCCTTCAGCAGCCAATGACTGAACCACATTTTGTGCATTCGGCCTGACTTCCTCAAAGACACAAGCATTTCTATGTTTCCACAGCTCCCAGGAGACTAGCACCACCAGGGACTTAAATCCCTTCCGCAGCACCTTAGGCAAAGAGCCAGATGCTCGACGCCAACAAGAATTGAGCCGACTATCAGGATCAGGCGGCCTCACAACATGGTTTAATCTTCGCAGAACCAATGTCCAAACCTCCCTAGCAAACACAGAGGAAGAAAGCACATGATTGATCGTTTCCGATGCTTGGTCACAGAAGGGACAGGCCGACTGATGGGTCAGCCCACGTTGGGCAATCGGTCTGAAGTCCAGCAACAGTTATTGATGGCCAGCCAAACAAAAAACTTGCAGTTTGCCAGAGCCCAAGTCTTCCAAATCCGCTTCCAAGCCAATTTGCTACTGTAGCAACCAGAAGACGAAAGCCTCCAAAAAAGCTTATCCGGGATATCAGGTTGAAGCACAATGCCATCCATCAGCTACCAAATCCGGGATATCAGGTTGAAGCACAATGTCGATCCTCCTTGACGGGGTCCCTCCCGAGGGGTTTGATCTACCCGAGCCTCTGCCCCTCACCGGACTGTCCACTGAGGCACGCCGGACAGTCCGGCGTGGTCAGGCACCCCGAGGTGCTTTGTGCCCTGCTGCACAAGCCCTATGGTCCTTTGAGTGTTTGGCGCGAAACCATGTCAACACCTGGTACAGTCAATTTGCTGCCTATCTTCTCACTTTGGGGTTTGTGGAAGCCAAATCAGATACTTCATTGTTCGTTTATCACTAGGGTGCTGACATCATGTGCCTTCTCTATGTGGATGATACTGTTCTTACTGGGGGGTCTTCACTAGGGTTTGTCTTCATATGCACAATCCCAGGGAGCCCCATCCTTGCAGCACTGAAGCGAATTCTACGATACATTCGAGGCACTCTTCACCTTGGCCTTGTTTTGTGTCCTACCTCGCAAACGGAGCCCATGGCTCATTCTGATGCAGATTGGGCTGCTGTCTGGATACACGCAAGCCCACCTCGGGCTATGCTGTGTTTCTCGGTGCTAACCTCGTTTCTTGATCCAAGCGTTAGAACACCGTCTTCCGCTCTAGTACCGAGGCTGAATATCAGGCTGTGGCCAATTCTGTTGCTGAAACTTCTTGGCTCCGTCAGCTTATTCAAGAGTTACACACTCCGTTGAGTCGAGCGAC